>CM034238.1:30823720-31389285 GCA_019916065.1 Vitellaria paradoxa
ACAAAAGAGGAGCTATACTGAAATATGTACTTCCCTTGAACTGAACTATAACTGGTTTAAAACCTTTGTTTAGCAGTTGTCATAAATGATGCATGACAAAATCTATGGCCCAACATTGAGAATTCACATGAGTGACATAGAAGTTCGCACAATGTGTATTTTATGGAACTTTATCAGGATTATTTTCAGGCTAGAATTCCTCTATTCGTTACTGTTGTCATAACGTAATCATATATGAGATTATTGGTACTCTAGTCCTTGATTTCTCAAATATCAAGATCTTACAGCAAATCTCAAATTTCAACACATCAGCCATACCCATCTCTTATGCAATTATCATAACAAAATATATCAGCTCATATCATTACCTCCACAACTCAAACATGAATATATATCAAAATAATTCCCATTATCATATAAGCAACACGTTCTATTTCCTTCCCCCTCCCCCCCCCCCACTCGGTTCATTTTCCTTTCTCCGGCTTGGGTACTTTTGTGTTGTGTGCCAGTTAATTAAATGTTATTTTCCAGAAATTGATATCTTCTGTTCATTGAGGGGTGTATCATTATTTATGTTCACATCATAACCTATTTTTTCAGCAAGCACTTGCTTTGTTGATGCCTAAAATGGTTAAAGCATTTCATCATGTTCCCATTATCAGTGAATTAGTTATTCTCTATTGTTATGCGCTAATGATAAAGTTAATCTTGTATTCTATTGATGCAGCTTTGCTTTCTACAACAGTTTAAGAGTTCAATCCAGAAGTCTGATTACTTAGCATTGCGATTGGGTTTCATTACTGTGGGTATCTAATCTGTCTCATTGCCTTCCCCTGTACATGCCACTTTATTTGGGAGACCTTTTCCAATTAAAAAAATTCTTTTGTTCTTCTTCCCACATTCTTGTGGTTGTGCTTTAACTTTTACTTTCTCATTGATATTCGTTTCATATGTTGATCTTTCTAGAAATATTTGGCACGTTTCTACTGCCATGAGTTTACTTGGCTTTTTAGCAGACCTTATTCAGCAAACAAAGACACGCGTGTCTGTATTTGCAGTGAGATAATAACCTTAATAAAGAGAAAAGAAGAACCATATTGTAGATTCCTATGGCATAGAAAATAGCTGTCTTAGTTTGACATACTTAATTGCATAATTGTCAAAATAAATGAAATGTTGAAGTAATTGTAGATCAAAATTCCTTTTATAAATGATAAATGCCTTAATTTTAGTGACTCCTTTTACAATGTTAGTGCTTTCTGATGGAGAAACAAAACAGTATAGGCATATTGTTGTACAATTTGTTTGCTTGTATTAGTGCACTTTGTTTGATTTGGTTTACTTGTCTCTGCTCCACGTGCAAATTGGGGTTGCATGTGAGGGGGAGTGTTAAATAGCTTGATATACATTGTTGGGCCCATTTTTTAACAGTTTAAGCTTTTGGGACAATTGGTGACAACATATTTTATAAATTTAAAATCAGTGCACAAATTTGTTATTGATGTTCAACTACACTGCACAATTCAGCCTATCTTACTCATTTAGATCATCCTTGGAACTTCATTGCATTTCCATGTTCTCCACTGATTTTTGAATTAATGTCTATATTGTTGGTTTACTATCTTTTTATATGTATATAAATATATATATTTCTATACTAGATTTTGAAAGTGGCATATTTCTTGGTGCTATGATTTGCAGAATCACAAACTGCCGCATTCTTATAATTTCCACAGTTATATGGTTCGGAGCATGGAAGATGAATTTTCTGGAATTGTGGGGATCAGGTATACACTTGTCAAGAGTAAGAATTGAATTGAATGGCTTAACCATTGTAGGGTATCACCAACTCTATTTAAATACATAAACTTTACAATTTTAGGAAACCTAAATCACAGTCAATCACATCTTCTATTCTAGGAAGGAATCAATCTATGCCTATTTCTATATTTACAATATCTCTTACACTTCCTCATCAAGCTGGCGCGTTTATATCATACGTTCCAAGCTTATTACAAATAATACTTAACCCAAGAATTCCCTGGTGCTTTAGTGAATAAATCAACAAATTGGTCTTCTGACTTAACATGTCCTGTCTTGATGATATTCAGTAGTATTTACTCTCTAACAAAATGACAATCTACTTTGATGTGCTTTGTTCTTTCATGGAATACTGGATTGGAAGCAATGTGTACTGCAACCTGATTATCACCCAATAGTTTTATAGGCTGTAAATGAGGAACACCCAGCTCTTTCAACATGTGCTGTATTTAAATTAATTCACATGAAGTGTGACCCATAATTCTATATTCTGATTGCATACTGGACCTAGCAACTACAATTTACTTCTTACTTTTCCATGACACTAGATTTCCTTCAATAAAGACACAAAAACTAGTAGTGGAGCATCTGTCTGATCTTGATCTTGCCCAATTTGCATTTGTATAGCCTTAAATTGAAGTATGGCCATGATTTTGATGTAACAAATCTTCCCCTGGTGCTCTCTTTAAATTCTCAAAACCCTAATAAATGCATCCTAGTGAGAAATTCGATGAGATTCTAGGAATTGACTTATCACATTTATAGGGAATGAAATATCTAGCCCTGTCACTATCAAATGATTCAATTCCCCACTAATCTCCGATACTGACTGATTTTTTCTAATAAGTCACCCTTATTTGCAACGAGTTTTGTATAAGGATTCATCGGAGTATCAACTTGCTTAGAGCCTAACATAATTGTCTTAGACAGTAAGTCTAGAACATGCTTTTTCTGTGATAAAGGAATACCCTTGTGTGATCTAGCGAGCTTCATTTGAGTATTTGGATGTGCTTGCTTTGTCTTATTAGCTCATGTTGAATGTACCAAACTTTCTCCACTTTCTACGTTGTTTGTTTTTCCTCGGTTTGTTTTTCATGTCGTTCACAAACTTCACGTCTCTTGACATATAGTTTTTTTGGAGCATCTTTCGTAGTTTTCCACACCTACTAGTACATTCTCTTCACATAAGTTAAGTCTTATTTATACTAATCCATTTCTCTCATGTCACCCTGATGCTTATGTGAAAGATATATTTGTTTTTTATGTTTCTTCGTTGCATATTGTTCGTCCTTCTATGGTGCATACTTATTCAGGTCTGCAAAAAATCTAGTTCCTTCACCACCTTCCCCTC
Organism: Vitellaria paradoxa; assembly: GCA_019916065.1. Taxonomy (NCBI): domain Eukaryota; kingdom Viridiplantae; phylum Streptophyta; class Magnoliopsida; order Ericales; family Sapotaceae; genus Vitellaria; species Vitellaria paradoxa. The sequence goes on from CM034238.1 coordinate 30,826,893, forward strand.
CTCCTAGACACGTGTCTCAAGTAGCAGATGTGCTTGTGGATCTTGCTCCTTGTACTGATTTAATTAATTTATTTATTTTTTATTTTCTTGCTTCTGTTCATTATCTTTTTGAGAAGTTATTCTTGATCCTCTTTAGCAACAAGCTATAGATGAGGAACTATCTGAATTGCATAAGATAGGTACTTAGGATTTAGTTTCCTTACCTGCTAGTAAATATGCTATGGATGACCAAATCAGATAGCTCTATGCAATGCTACAAAGCTCACCTTATTGGAAAAGGCTCTTTTTTTTTTTTTTTTTTTTTTAAGGAGTATGGTATTGATTATGAAGATATGTTTGCTCCAATTGGTAAGATGACCTCCATTCATGTTTTGATTGCTGTAGCTATCACTTGGTAGTGGGGCATCTCTTAGATGGATGTTAAAGTGCATTTCTCCATTGGAATTTGAATGAGGAAGTATTTATGCAACCTCCACCTACCTTGTCCCATTCTTATGGTCAAGTGTGCAAACTTCGCAAGGCTCTCTATTGTCTAAAGTAGTTGCCTCGGTCGTGGTATGCCAAGTTTTCCTCTGTTATCTGTTGTTTGGGTTTCTGGACCAATGATCATGAAAGTCCATTATTTATAAGCTCTACTTTCTCTGGGCTTATCGTTGTTGTCCTCTTTGTTGATGATATGATTATCATGGGTGATGACGTAATTGATATTGCAATGTTAGTCTTATCTACAAGATCATTTTGAGATGAAAGATTTGGGTTCTCTTTGTTGCTTCTCGAGCATTGAAGTTGCCTCTTTACCTAAGGGGTACCTTCTTTCTCAGTCCAAGTACATCTCTAGTGTTCTTGCGTGTTCTGAATTTTTTTATTCACAAATAGTGGATACTCCATTGAAGTTCAATGCTCGTTATTCTTTCTTTGACATTTCTCTTCTATCTAATTTGACTTTGTATCGTACTATTGGTGATAGCCTCGTTTATCCCCCTATGACTCTACTAGACATTTCAAATGTAGTTCATGTTATTATTTAGTTTGTTGCTTTGCTTACCACTATTCACTGGGCTGCTATTTTTGCACTCTTCTTTATCTTAAAGGCACACTACGTTAGTGTCTATTGTTTCCCTCTGTCTTCTTTAGAGCTCAGTGCTTATTCTAATGTTGATCGAGCTGATAACTCTATGGATTGCAAGTCTACTACTGACTTTTAAGTTTTTATTGGAGATTCTCTCCTCTAAGCGAAGCAAGAAGTAAACATATATTGCTCATTCATTTGCTGAAGCAGAGTATCTTGCTATGGCCAACATTAATGCTGAACTTGTGTGGTTGCATTGGCTTCTTGCTGATTTGGGTATTTCGTTATCAACTCTGACTCTAATTGTATTGTGACAATAGAATTGCTATTTAAATAGCTCATAACTTGGTTTTTCATGAGTGTACGAAACACATTGAAATAAATTGTCATTTTGTGCGCTGTCATTGCACCCTGGAATCTTTCCCTTCCTTTTCTTCTATCCACTGTGCAATTGGCTAACTTTTTTTATAAAGACCCACACAGTTTAGTGCTTCTGTTTTCTACTTAACAAACTCATGTTTTTTTTCCACCATATCATAAGTTTGATTGGGGGCATTAGAGTACTATTAGCTTATTAGGGTTAGGATTAATGTTGTCGTTAGTAGTAGAATGTTGCTATAATAGATAAACGGACTTGTTTTATTTTTTACTGTTGGTTTTTATAGCATAGGGTTGAGAAAAATACCTCGAATGGAATGATGAACTCTTTAAAATTTTCTTGATGCACAGCTGAAGCACCTTCTTTCAGCGATTCAGCTTTCCAAACTATTCTCAATTCTCTCTCTCTAGATGGATGTGTGTGGTCACTCTTTCCAGATCACTTAGCTTATTAATATATATAAAAGATATTTATAGAGAGAGAGATTTAGAGTTTGTATCAGAGAAGATCTCTAATTCTAGAGATTATCTCTTATCCACTCTCACATATATCTTATCTATATATATATCATTTAAATATATATTTAGAAGATATGGTATCTTGATAAAATCTCCCAACCATATCATCTTATCTAAATATATATTAATTATCTATAATTTATTTTATAAATAAATTATAAATAATAATAAGCCAACTAGACTTGGCCCATCAAGATAAAATTGAGCTAGGTTGGAGACTGAAGGCCCATTGATTCCTAGCTCCAACTTAAAAGATATTTGGGCCTTGTCTTCTCATGACAACCCATTATCTTTTAAATTAACCTAGGGTTATTCCACTAAAAACCCTGAGTTGCACTCTAGTAGTCCATGTTGAAATTTATTTATTAAAACAACTTTTAATAAAATGAATTTTAGTCTTAAACCAATAATATCCACTTAATTAACCCTCCATTATAAGTTCGTAATTAAGCTAGGCTAAATGTCGAGCCCCTTAATTACATATTTACCCTAAGTCTCTATTTATCTTAATTTTGATCATTCTCAATATTTTCATATTTGTAAACAATTTACAAATAAATATTGTTATTCAATAAACAATTTATTGAATAAACTGCGGTCACAGATTTAATGATCAAAAAGATAAATAGCTTATGTGAGCATATCAAAATGATTCCATCTTGTAAGTATATGTTCCCACGATTCATGAAATTAAATCTCCAAGTTATCGAGATTTTGATCATTTATAAAATCTCACTCCATGATAACTCAAATAGATTTAATTCATAAATGTGAGTCCATTACAAACTTAGGATTAAGGTTTATTAAGTTTATTAAAGCTTAAGTAAATTATGATTAAAGACCTTTATTAACCAAATCATAAGTTACAACAGTTCTTTTAATATATATATATCACATATACATACTAACTTTCTTACTCAAAGTCATCACTTTAGTGATCAAGATACATCGCCCAATTAAGAAGTAGAAAAGTTACAGTCTTAATATAATGAAATGCCCGTTTCATTAATAGCTGTGAATTTACTTTTATTTATAAAACTTGTGATTTAAATCTTTCTGTATTGGCATCTTATGCCCAATATTTAAATCACATACTTTATAAATAAGGGACAATAGTGTATGCTTAAATAAATAAATGTTTTATTTTAACTAGAAAAATAAATTAAATGAAATGTCATTACAAAAACATACTTTCAAGGGCACCAAAGGAATATAAATCTAACATTTACGTAGGTTTTCTCTTGGTCATATGACAGAACGATACAATATATGATCTCTTCTTCTTTCTCTCAGCTTTGTTATCTTTGATTAATTCTATTTATAATTAAGTGTTACAATCTTAGAAGGAAATAAATTTAAGGGAAAAGGAAATACAACCAATTACGGCTGTCAACACAAAAAAGGAAAACTCAATATTCGCCTAATAATACTAATAATACGAATATCTTCTAATACGCCCCCTCAAGCTGGAGCATACATGTCAAAAATGCCCAGCTTGGAAGATAGAGATTGAAAGGCAGGATGAGGAAGCGGCTTAGTGAGAAGATCAGCCAGTTGTGATGACGATCGAACAAAAGGAGTACTTAGTTGACGGCGCAGTAATAAGTCACGAATGAAGTGACAATCAACTTCGATATGTTTAGTGCGTTCATGAAACACGGGATTGTTGGCAATGAAGATGGCAGCCTGATTATCACAATGCATAGGCATAGACAAAGGAACATCAATCCCAAAGTCACATAGAAGAGAGCGGATTCAAAGCATTTCAGAAGCAGTATGGGCCATAGCACGATATTCAGCTTCGGCACTTGAACGAGCAACAACATGCTGCTTCTTACTGCGCCAAGTAACTAAATTGTCCCCAACAAAGGTACAATAGCCAGATGTCGAACGACGATCAGTACGACTCCCAGCCCAATCAGCATCACTATAACCAGTGACAGCGAGTGAGGAAAGTTAGAAAACCAGAATAAAGAATTGAAGAGTGAATAATAATTCCCCTCTCCAAGCACTCTTATTTATAATCGAAGGTTACAATTAAAATAGGAAACAATACAACTCAGAATAGGAAACGGAAGGACAGCTAATTAAGGCTATCAACCTAAGAAAGTTTCTCAATAATACTAATTATAATACTAATAATATTAATATTTTCTAATACGCCCCCTCAAGCTGGAGCATACATATCAAAAATCCCCAGCTTGGAAGACAAATTGAGGAAGGCAGAACGAGATAGTGGCTTAGTGAGAAGATCGGCCAGTTGGGACGACGACCGAACAAAAGGAGTACTTAATTGTCGTCGCATTAGTAAATCACGAATGAAGTGACAATCAACCTCAATATGCTTGGTGCGTTCATGAAAGACAGGATTGTTGGCAATAAAGATGGCAGCCTGATTATCACAGTGCATAGGCATAGGCAAAGGAACATCAACCCCAAAGTCACATAGTAGAGAGCGAACCCAAAGCATCTCAGCTGCAGTATGAGCCATAGCACGATACTCAGCTTCGGCACTCGAACGAGCAACAACATGCTACTTCTTACTGCGCCAAGTAACCAAATTATCCCCAACAAAGGTGCAATACCCAGAAGTCGAACGACGATCAGTACGGCTCCCAGCCCAATCGGCATCACTATAGCCAGTGACAGTGAGTGAGGAAGATGGGCGATAAAGAAGACCACGACCAGGAGACTGTTTCAAATAGCGCAGGATTCGACAAACAGCTTCAAAGTGAGGAGTACGAGGAGCATGCATAAATTGGCTAACAACCCCAACAGCATAAGTGATATCAGGACGAGTGACTGTTAGGTAAATCAATTTGCCCACCAGACGTCTATAACGACTGACATCCGAAAAAGTAGTACCAGAAGAAGTATCCAATTTAGTAGAGGAATCCATAGGCGTGTCTGCAGGGCGAGCACCTAATAGACCAGTCTCAGAGAGTAAATCCAGAACATACTTACGTTGACAAATTGAGAGTCCCTGAGCAGAACGAGCAATTTCAAGGCCCAAAAAATACCGAAGGCCTCCGAGATCCTTTGTGTGAAACTGACGAGCAAGATGTTGTTTTAAAGCCACAATACCAGAAGCATCATCACCCGAGAGAATAATATCGTCAACATACACAATGACAATAATAGTGCCAGAAGAAGTATGACGACAAAAGACAGAATGATCAGCAGAAGAGCGTGAGAAACCAACTTCAATAAGAGCAGAGCTGAAACGATCAAACCATGCGCGAGGAGATTGTTTCAATCCATAAAGAGCACGCCGCAATCGACAGACCAAATGATTATTGCCTGGAGTAGAATAACCAGGTGGTTGATCCATATAGACCTCTTCTTGAAGGTTACCATGAAGAAATGCATTTTTAATATCAAGCTGATGCAAAGGCCAATGACGACTAACTGCGACTGCAAGGAGGATACGAACAGAATTCAGGCGAGCAACAGGAGAAAAGGTCTCAGTGTAGTCCACACCATAAGTTTGGGTGTAGCCTTTGGCCACCAAACGAGGCGCATGGAAGCGCGTTGCAGGAGGCGCCGAGAGGCACGTTGAAAGGTTGAAGGCACATGGAAGCGTGTTGAAAGGTTGAAGGAGGCGCGGAGAGGCGCGTTGAAGGCGCAAGGAAGTACGTTGAAAAGTTGGTATAGCAAGATAACAAAATAGGTGGTGAATTGTGGAAGGAAGAGTAAGGACTAGTAGAAAGAGAATAAGCAATGGCAGTGATCGCTGCCATAATATCGAGAAAAGGTTCAAACTATCCAGGGTCGTAAACCTTATGCTCTGATACCAAGTTAGAAAACCAGAATAAAGAATTGAAGAGTGAATAATAATTCCCCTCTCCAAGCACTCTTATTTATAATCGAAGGTTACAATTAAAATAAGAAACAATACAACTCAGAATAGGAAACGGAAGGACAGCTAATTAAGGCTATCAACCTAAGAAAGGAAAACTCAATAATACTAATTATAATACTAATAATATTAATATTTTCTAATAAGGAAGATGGGCGATAAAGAAGGCCACGACCAGGGGATTGTTTTAGGTAGCGCAAGATGGGACAAACAGCTTCAAAGTGAGGAGCACGAGGAGCATGCATAAATTGGCTGACAACCCCCACAGCATAAGTGATATCAGGACGAGTGACTGTAAGATAAATAAGCTTACCCACCAAACGACGATAACGACTGACGTCAAAAAAAGATTCACCAGAAGTAGTATCCAATTTAGTAGAAGAATCCATCGGGGTTTCTGCAGGACGAGCACCCAATAAACCAGTCTCAGAGAGTAAGTCGAGGACATACTTGCGTTGACAAAGAGAAATCCCTTTAGCAGAACGAGAAATTTCCAAACCCAAAAAATATCGAAGTCCTCCAAGATCCTTTGTATGAAACTGAGTAGCGAGATGTTGTTTTAAAGCCACAATACCAGATGCATCATCGCCAGAGAGAATAATATCATCAACATATACAATCACAATGATAGTGCCAGAAGAAGTATGACGAGTAAAGACAGAATGATCAGCAGAAGAACGGGAGAAGCCAACTTCAATAAGAGCAGAGCTAAAACGATCAAACCATGCTCTAGGAGATTGTTTCAACCCATAAAGAGCACATCGCAAGCGACATACCAAATGCTCATTACCTGGAGTGGAATAACCAGGGGTTGATCCATATAGACCTCTTCCTGAAGCTGACCATGTAGAAAGGCATTTTTAATGTCAAGCTGATGCAACGGCCAACGACGACTAACTGCTACTGCAAGGAGGATGCGAACAGAGTTCAGGCGAGCCACAGGAGAAAATGTCTCAGTATAGTCCACACCATAAGTTTGAGTGTACCCTTTGGCTACCAATCGAGCCTTAAGGCGTTTAACAGATCCATCGGGAAGATATTTAACCGTGTAAACCCAACGACAGCCAACAGTCTTCTTACCAGGAGGCAGAGAAGTGAGTTCCCACGTCTGGTTCAAATGAAGAGCATTCATCTCGTCATCCATAGCATGTTTCCACCCCGGAATGGATAAGGCCTGCATATAGGATGATGGAACAGACACAGACGACAAGGCACAAACAAACGAGAAAAGAGATGGTGAAATACGATGATATGACACCTGATTAGCAAGAGGATGGCGAGTGCAAGTTCGTGTACCTTTCCGTAATGCAATTGGCAGATCAGACGGGGAAGCAGGATCCTCAGACGAAGAAGCAGACTTAGCCGGAGATGGAAAGATCACCCTCCTATCACGATCGCGCTGATACACCTATTGTAAAGGAGGAATAGAGGGAATAATAGGAGCCACAGGAGAGGTCTCCGGGGGATGTGGGGTGGATGTAGGGGTGGACTCAAGGGATGATGGTGGAGGCAAAGGGACATATATGGAAGAGATGGGAGCAGGAAGAGTAGGAGTTGACGCCCCCTCACGAGAAATAAGGTCAGAGGACAAAGTATCACCGTTAGAAGAGAAGAAAGCTATGGATTCAAAGAAGGTGACATCAGCACTGACAAAAGAACGGCGAGAATTAGGATAATAGCAGCGATAGCCTTTTTGTGTGCGAGAGTACCCCAAAAAGATACACTTACGAGAACGAGGAGATAGTTTATCAAGTCCAGGATCAAGGATATGGACAAAGGCAATACAACCAAAAACACAAGGGGGAAGCGAAAAGGGAGACCTATTGGGATAGAGAACTGAAAGAGGAGATTGGTTAGACAGGACAGGTGTAGGTACTCTGTTAATAAGGTAACATGTGGTAAGAACAGCGTCGGCCTAGAAAATTTTAGGGACATTCATCTGAAACATTAAGGTGCGAGCAACATTTAACACATGACGGTGTTTACGCTCAGCAACACCGTTTTGTTGAGAGGTGTGAGGACATGTTGTTTGATGAATAATTCCCTTTTCAAAACAAAATTGATTAATTACAGATTGAACATATTCCAAGGCATTATCAGATCTAAAGATTTTGATTTTCTTATCAAATTGAGTGAAAATTTCATTATAGAAACGAGAAATAATAGAAGGTAAATCAGTTCTTTGTTTCATTAAAAAAAGCCAAGTCATACGAGAAAAATCATCAATAACAAGAACGAAATAAAAGAATCCATTAATACTCTTAACTCGGGAAGGTCCCCAAACATCAGTATGAATGACAGCAAATGACTCAGACTCACGATTATTACTACGACTAGAAAAGGTACTACGGTGATGTTTGCCAAATTGACAAGCCTCAGTTTAAAACAGACACATGACTCAAATTTGGCACAATGAGTTTTAATCGTGCCAAAGACGGATGACCTAGACGACGATGCCACTGAAGGGGAGAGACAGAAGTGCGGAGAGCAATAGAAGGTGAATGTGCTGGAGAGGAATCACGATCAAGATAGTAAAGTCCATCCTTCTCATGCCCCGAACCAATCGTCTTCTTCGTTTTGAGATCCTGAAAGACACAAGAATTTGAAAAAAAAGTTATTGAACAATTTAATAGTTTAGTCAATTGACTTACAGAAAGTAAATTAAAAGGGAATTGAGGAACATAAAGGCTAGACTCTAAATTAAGTGATGAAGAGGGACGGAGAGTCCCTCTGCCAGACACAGGACGAGATGATCCATCGGCTAACACTATATTATGATTAAGAGGATGAAGATCAGAGAATAAAGAAGAATTACCAGACATATGTGAACTGGCTCCTGAATCAATAATCCAGGGGGAAGAGGTAGAGGCCACAAGAGCAGGGTTACCTGAGTTTGCCAAAATAGCAGTGGAGGTAGAGGGAGTAGAAACACGTAACGACTGGATGAGCTCTTGGAGCTAAGAGGAACTTAGAGTATATGTCTCCTGAGAATCAGACGTGGGAATACTAGTTGGAGGCACTGAAGGCTGTGTAGAACCATGATCATTGACGTGATGTGCCTGCTCTGGTTTACCATACTTCTTCCAACAATAGGGTTCTGTATGGTTTGTTCCACCACAAAAAGTACACTTGCGTTCACCCTTATTTCCAGAAGATCGTCCTCCACCTCTGGACCCACCACGATTGTTCCGTCCACCACGGGGGCCACGAGAAGACCCCCCACGACTGTGCTGGCTAACTAAAGCAGAAGAATCTGCAGGTAAAGTTGTATTCTCAGGATTGGTGGAACGATTTCCCAATGAGGATCGCTGGATACGGGAGTAAGCACTAGTTGCAGTGGGCAATGTCTCACTAGCTAAAATCTGATCCTTGAATCCTCGGAGGTCAGGATTGAGGCCAGATAAAAAGTTAGCTATCATAAACTCCTCCCAATATTTCTTCTGCTGCAGTAAGTCTGTACTAAAGGGACGATATTGCAACAATTGTTCCCATAAACTTTTTAAATGACTATAATATTCAGATAGAGATCTGTCACCTTGTTTAGCTGAGAACATCTGCTCGTATAACTCATAAACCCGAGAAACATTGCTCTTTTGAGAGTAGGATTCAGCAAGGCATTCCCATATTCGTTTAGAGGAATCATAAAATTCAACCGTGGTGGCAACAGAGTCCTCTAAACTATGCCATAGGAGTCCCATGACGATTGCATCTTCACTCATCCAAATATTATATGTAGGATCAGTCGAGGGAGGTGCGTCATCAGTAAGATATTTCAGTTTGTTCTTACCCTGGAGAAAGGTTTTAACTGCATGTGACCAACCCAAATAATTGTCCCCAATTAATTTCTTGGGTGTAATAGAGCGAGGAACATCATCGGCTTTGAGAAAAACAGTTTGATTGAAGATTTGATCTTCTGATTTTGCCATAACACCCACCAATTAAGGAGAACCAGCAAAGGCACGCAGCTAAAAAAAACAGGAATCCACTTCCGCTAAATTAAAGGAAACCAACCAGGGCAGCAAACCAACAGTAAAATCGGCAATCCATCAACCAGCAAAGAAACCAGAAATCATCTACCAATTAAAGGGAACATCCAGCGAAACAACGAACCATAGAATGATCAGCGAGAAGAACAGCAGTCGAAGGACGAACAGCGGGCAATCGGCAATCCATCAACCAGCAAAGAAACCAAAAATCATCTACCAATTAAAGGGAACATCCAGCGAAACAACGAACCATAAAGAGTCAGCGAGAAGAACAGCAGGCGAAGGACGAGCAGCGGGCGAAGGACCAGTCTTCGGACGAAACAAACAGGGCCATCAGGTGAGGATATTACTGAGTAATCACACCACCATCACATCCGCGGAAGCCGGGCGACCACCGTCGAAGAAGCCGGAAGTCAACCGGTGGGACACGCGCCTACACGCACCGGCGTGTGAGGGCTGACGCAGTGTCTCCGGCGGCGCGTGAGCCCAACCGCGGCTTCGTCAGGCAACTGGCCTTCTAGGGTTTTGCTCGCCGGCCACTGGCGAGCTCGAAGGTATGGTCGGCCGGTGACGTCGGTCGTCGGAAAGTTCACCGGCGGCAGACAGTAGTGCTTTGGCTCTTTCTCTCTCTAATTTTTCTGTAACTCTCTCTCTCTTTTTTTTTTTTTATTTTCTCTGCTCTGATACCATGTTAGAATCTCAATAAAAGAATTGAGGAGTATATTTCTCCCCTCTCCAAGCATTCTTATTTATAATTAAGTGTTACAATCTTAGAAGGAAATAAATTTAAGGGAAAAGGAAATACAACCAATTACGGCTGTCAACACAAAAAAGGAAAACTCAATATTCGCCTAATAATACTAATAATACGAATATCTTTTGATACTATTAGCAGTGAGCCAATAATGTGAACCTACCATCAGCTTTTCAAGTTTTGAACCAATAGAGTTCTTATGCAACACTAGTAAAAAAACCATAATCAGATCTAACCTTGCATCATTTTCAGGCTGCTCTTGGCCTAGGATTGACGTTTTACTCACCAGTCTAAACCAAGATTTTGCTGTTACACGGAGCAACGCCTTTCAAGGCATGCTGCCTATATCTTACTAGAATGAAAATAAAATGTGTTATTTGTTTGCTTTGATTTTTAAAATTTATGATCAACCTTAATGGCAAGGGTGAAATTGGAATGAAAAAGAAAAATTAAAAATAGAAAAAGGTTGAGATTAACCATTGGTTTAATTTTGCAGCTGGCCACTCTGGGGTTACGCCATATTGTGCATCTTTATAAATATTCATGGTAACTTGTGGGATTTATAGAATTTAAATCCACAACATTATGCATGTTTTGAAAACAAATTTTGTAACATTAATTATGGTCTTAATGTTGCAGGATTGAATATTTATTTTTGGCTATCTTTTATCCCCGTCATTGTAAGTTTTTTTTTTTTCCTTCGCTTTATTATAGTGCTAAGATTAATGGTATGAGTTGGTTAATATTTAAATGTTTAATTTTTTCCACATGTCAAAGCTTGTCATGTTGGTAGGAACAAAACTCCAGCAGGTTGTGTCGTTGTTAGCACTTGAGACTGCAGAGCCAAAGGGCCAATTTACTGGAACTCAAGTAAAGCCACGTGATGATCTCTTTTGGTTTAGGAAACCAGAGATATTATTACGATTAATACAATTCATATCATTTCAGGTGATGATTTTGTGTGGTGATGCATATATTTTATCTGGTTGACCAAGTGATTAGTTAATATCTTTTATTTTAATCCCTTATATATTCCTGTTTGTGCAGAATGCCTTCGAGATGGCAACATTTATATGGTCCTTGGTAAATGGAGATCCCTCTCTCTTTCTCTCTATCTCTCTCACATACAAAGACATATAACATTCCTTCCTCCCGCCCTTTCTTATGAGTTTGTTTTTGGGAATGGAAGGGGGGATGTTTGTTGGTCCCTTTACATATAAGAATCTATAAATTTGCTAATCCAGATTATTCTTTAATTAAAGAGTTTCAGTAACCAATTAATGTCTGAGTGATTACAGTTCTGACAAAAAAAGATTATGGGGTTACATATGAAGCAATGATTTGCAATTAATTATGTACTTCTAGAAAATAATTGCAATGAATGGCTAATAGTTTCAAATAGACCCTTATCTATTCCATTAAAAATGTTTAACTGAAAATTAAAAATTCATAAAAATATTAGATTACACTTGACTCAGTTTAGCCCTTTACCAACTACAATGGGGTTGGCTACATGGATTTATTTGACATTCCACTTGGTAAAGGACAATTTCCTTAGTTAAACCACATCGAGTCATGTCTCTCTTTATTATTCATAGCAAGTCTAACTGATGTTCTATAAAAATTTCTTTTTAACTGTCATGCTCCGAAACTAAAATGTCTAGGGCAGACATGGGAAAAATGTGAACTAATTTCGATAAAAAATAATCTATTCCAAGTTTGGTCACATTAACGAATAGCAACCACGAGTCACCATTTGAGTCAACCTGTACCTAATACCTCAACATAGGGTACAAAGCTCTAACATACCAGATTTCCCATATTAAAATAATACATTACAAGCCAAGGATTGCTGCTTGTGCCCGCTAAACAAGGCATGACTGACCAAACATCACAATGTAACAAGTAATACAATAATCTCTCACATAAAATATTACAAGTCTAAGTCTTCAGATCCACACTCTGGGTTACACAAATAAATGAAAAGATATGAAATCTCTTGGTTGAACCAATAATTATTAACTCAGCTAACATCAGGTGATCACCTACAATTTAAGTTATCAGTAAAAAAGATAGAATGAGCTACACAACTATAATTAGAGAGACTATTTGGTGAGTGTTTTTCTATTATTGAAAAGCTCAAACAAATACACTTTACATGTTTTCCTACTTCTAGGAGATGCAAGATTCTAAACTAGGAAAATAAGTAAACCTATTTATGCTAGCAAATAAAGGTACAGTCCTAGTTTACCCTTCTCTAAATTATAATAGTTGGCTTGTTATGTTTACAACTATTAACATCTTATATTTTCCAACACCCCCCTTCAAGTTGGCTTGAAGATGTCTTCCACAGTTAACTTGCCAATCAACTTGTCGGCCTGCTTCTTGTGTAGTTCATTTGTAAGAATTTTGTCAATTTGTTCTATTGTTGGGATATATGGCATGCTAATCAGTCCACTATCGAGTTTTTCTCCAATAAAATGCTTATCCACTGTATATGTTTTGTTCTATCATGCATACTGGATTATGAGCAATTGAGATGGCTGCCTTGTTGTCGCAATACAACTTTATAGGTAGGCAATCGGAAATCTTCAGCTCTCTCCTAACACTGTCTTAATTCTCTTTGCTTCGCGAATTCTATGAGCCACTGATTTAAATTCCACTTCTGCATTGCTCCTAATTACTACATTTTGTTTCTTGCTTCACCAAATAACAAGATTCCTCCAACCAAGGAACAACAGTCAGATGTTGACCTTCTATCAGTTACACTTTCAACCCATTCTACATCTGTGTAGATTTCTATTTGCAGATGTCCACACTTCTTGAATAATAGGCCCTTTACAGGAGTTTCCTTCAAGTATCTCAGGATTCTATAAACTGCCTCAAAGTGCTCCAATCCAGGCAAATGCATAAATTGACTAAACATGCTCAGCGCAAAGGCTATATCTGAATGTGTGTGAGATAAGTAAATCAGCCTTCAACTAGCCTTTGGTATTGCTCCTTGTTCTCCACATCTTCGGGTTTGGCAGCTTATATCTTTTTATTAGGTTCAATTGGTGTCTCTACCAGTCAAGCATACCAGTTTCACCGAGCAAATCAAGGACATATTTGCATTGATTAACAATTATTCCTTCCTTTGACCTCGCAAATTCCATTCCAAGAAAGTATTTTAGTGCTCCCAAGTCCTCGATTTCAAAGTCATCTATCAATTTCTTCTTTAATTTTTCAAGTTCGGTATAATCATCACCTGTCAAGATTATATCATCCACATAAACAATTAAAATAGCAATTCTACGCTTAGATGAAAGCTTGTAGAACATGGTATGATCGGCTTGACTCTGACAATAGCCATGGCTTTTTATAGCTTTACCAAAGTGTTCAAACCATACTCGAGGAGATTGTTTGAGACCATATAGTGACTTATTTAACGAGCAGACTTTGTTAGAACCATTTCTATCTTCAAAACCAGGTTGTAGATTCATAAAGATGACCTCTTCCAAATCTCCATTGAGAAAAGCATTTTGCATGTTAAGTTGGTGTAAAGGCCAATTATAGTTCATGGCCAGAGATAGGAAGATTCGGATTGTGCTCATCTTGGCAACTGGAGCGAATGTTTCCTCTTACTGTATTCCATAGGTCTAAGTAAAGCCCTTTGCAACAACCCTTGCCTTATATCTCTCTACACTTCCATCAACCTTGCATTTTACTGTAAACACCCATTTGTAGCCGACCATCTTCTTGTCCTTCAGCAAATCAACTATATCTCAAGTAGTGTTTTTCCCTAGAGCATTCATCTCTTCAAGCACTGCTACCTTCCAATTTGGATCAGCTAAGGCTTTTGAATATTTTTGGCAAATCCTTGTCTGCAATCTAGGAGTGAAAACGAATTGAGCTATTCGTGAGCTATTCGAACGTGGCTCGAGCTCAGTTCGTGACTAAAACGAGCTCGAATCAAGCTTGATTTATGGCTTGATTAGATTCGAACTCAAGCTCGAGCCTGGAAAAGCTTGGCTCGAAAGTTTGCGAGCAGGCTTGATAAAATAATATATATATATATATATATTTAATAATATTTTTATATTTTTTAATAATATTTTTATTATATTTTTTATAATATTTTATTTATTAAATTTTATACCAAAACGACATCGTTTTGGTTTAATTCGAACTATTCGTGAGTTGAGCTCGAGCCCAAATTCTTCTTTATTGAGCCAAGCTCGAGCCTATATAAAAGTCCAAATCGAGCTTGAGCCGAGCTTGAATAAGTTAAAGCTTGGCTCGATTCGGCTCATTTTCACCCCTATTGGGATCCCCATTATAAGCTTTCCTTTATTTCCAAAAATATGAGTGTAATAAGAGGAAGCAAAAGAAGGAGACCCTGAAGGTTCAGTTCAAGGATGGTATTAGGTAATGGAAACTGGATTTCCAAAAAATTCTCTTCACGTAATTCCCCCCCCCCCCCAAAAAGAGAATTTGGCTGAAATAAGAAGTACGTTCCAAAAAAGGGACCTCCATGCTAAGATGAACCTTTTTGGTTTGAGGATTATGACACTTGTACCCTTTTTTAGTATGGACATATCTTAAGAAGACATATTTTTCAGTTCTAGTGTCTAGTTTCAAACAAAGTTTGCTAGGTATATGAACAAAAGTTGTGCATCTAAAGATTTTCAAAGGCAAATCTGAATGAAGCCAAGAATAGGGAAATTCTTTTCTTGAAACAATATAAAGGAGTAACATATTTTAAGACCCCTGTAGGCATTCGATTAATCAAATATGCAACAGTTACAAGAGCATCTCCCTATAAAAATTTTGGTACATGCATAGAAAACGTTAGAGAACGAGTGACTTCTAGTATATTTTTTCTTTCTAGGGTACCATTTTGTTGGGGAGTATCACGATAAGTAGATTGATGAAGAATGCCTTTTTTTATTCAAAAAATTTCCCGAATGAGTATTGAAATACTCTGCTCCATTGTCAGAACGAAGTATACCAATTTTGCATTGAAATTGATTTTCAATCATGTTGTAGAAGTCTTTAAAAAGCTTTTCAACCTCAGATTTTTCCTTCATTAAATAAATCCAGCATAGACTGGTGTAGTCATCTATAAGTGTAACAAATCATTTTTTTTCAGACACAGTAATGACATTTGAAGGTCCCCACACATTACTATGGATTAAACATGATAGGGTTTAGAATGATAAGTAGCTCGATGACTTTTTGATAAATGACAACTTTCACATTGAAGTGATGAACAATCAATATTTTTAAACAATAAGGGGAATAAATACTTAAGTTAGGGACTACTGGGTATTAGAGAAGACATCATGGCTATCATTTTTGCATAATATCATGTTTTTCAAAAATAGGGTAACATTTTTTAATTTTTCTGCATATTTTACATATTTTTGAATATATTAACACCTTTTTTGACAAGTATGGTGTGATAAGGAGTGAATAAAATTAAGACCCTTGAGTTGTATATAAGAGAGTTGTTGTTTCCTTAAAGGCTGAGAAAATAGAAATTGTCTTTGAACTCAACTTTAAACAAGTCTTGTTAAATTGTGTTTTGAAAAGGTTAGTTCTTGTTAAACATGAGTACAGAACCATTGATATAGTGGAGATTTTAACCAAGTGAGAATTTGAGCCTTTTGTGCTTTCATTTTGAGAGAATTTTACATTTACTCCTAACTTTAAGTTCTTCACATTTGCTTCATTCAATCACCCCATTAATTTTGTTTTGAATTCATGGTTGGCATTGTGAGTATGAGGAATGCTAGCTCTTGAGTCTTATATTAAATAGGATAATCCTTAGAAATGATGCTAGGCTATCTTTGTGAAATTGAGCTTTTTGACTTTCATTTGATGAAAAATATAAACTTACCTTTTTGTCTTGAAATATTGCTAGAACATACAAATGAATATAAAAGGATGGAGAAAAAAAGAGTTTCGATACACTCTAACATGAAAATAGCCAAGAGTGTGACCAAAAAAAAAAATGATGAATGAAGAAAAAAAAATAAAGAAAAGAAAAAAAAAAAAAGGGAGCAAGTTATAAAAGCTCTCAATTAGTGGCTTGAAAAATGGTTCAACAAAAAATGTGATATGATGTGACGAAGATGAAAAATTCAAAGAAAGAAGATTGTGTGGGGTTGAGAAAGTATTCCAAGGCACACTTTGAATATCTTATCCATTTCTTGGTACTTTTTACCCCTTGGCCCCATTACAACCAAAATAAAGTCCTAGTTGATCTTCGGGAAAACAAGTTTGATTAAAGATTTTGAGAATGAAATTATTCATTATGCTCTAATATGCCAAATCATAGATTATTCCTTCATGGGGTTATGTCAAATTTAATTTTTGATTGCTATTACCGTATTTGACTTTCGAAATTGCATTAAGTTCGCATTTGAAAAACATTTCCTCTTACAAAAGATGCACTCTGTGTGTGAACCCAGTGCTTTGTGTTATTGATGAGAGAATTCTGGTGAGAGTTACAGTTGAAACTTTAAGGGAATTACAGTTGAAACTTTAAGGGTACATTGTATATATGTTTGGTAAGAACTTTACTTCTAAAAAACACATCTACACTTGATTATTTGAAAGGGTTTGTTCAACTTCAATATATTTTGAAAATCTCAGTCCAAGGGAAGCTTTGATACACTTTATTTGTGATAATGTGGGTTACAACATTTGAAAGCTCCTATAAACACCATTGTACTTAATTGATACTTGTAAATATTTTGTGCATAAGTTGGGATTTATCTCATTGTTTTTGGAATTATTTTGTTTCAAAAATGCATTTTAGTCCTTAGAAGTATATTATTTTGCTTAATTTAACTAATTAAATATCTAATATAGTCTATATAATTAGTAATTTTCTTTATTTCATGAAAAGTGCAAGTGGAAATGCAAGTTGATTGTGCAAATGGATGATACAAGTTGGAAAATGCAAGTTGATTGTGCAAGTGGATGGTGCATGAAAGAGGAAGTTGCCTATAAATATATACCATGTGTAAAGAAGAAAGACATGCAATTTTGTAGAAAAAGTGAGTTAGAGAGAGAAGAGAGTGTAAGCTAAGATTGTCTTTTACTAGACTTCTCACAAAAAAAAAAAAAAAAAAGTGTTGATTTTAAAATCCCAAGTGCAAGAGTGTGCGGGGTAGTATCGGTGAGACCAAGATCGAATTCACAAGGAGTGCTTAATTGAAAATTTCAAGGAAAACTTAGATTTGAAAAGTCCTTGCAAGTTTGAAATAAACTTTCACCAAGAATATTGAATTTGATTTAAGCTTGAATTTGTGAAAGTTTTGTGAAAGAAAAACTTATCAATTAAAAGTCAAGCACAACTAATTTAAACTACCTAAGAACTTAAAATGAAATGACTTGGTTTAGTCTCTTTTTTTTTTGGGGGGGGGGGTAAATAAGTGAATTTTGGATTAATTGGGAAACTTGGTTTAGTCGATGAAATGGAAGACTTGGTTCTAAACCATTCCAAGTATAATATATTTGATGATTTATTCAATATAGTCATTATAACTAAATCCAAGTTTAACAATTGTAAACTTGAATAGTATGATATGTTATGTAAACCTTAAAGAAAATAAGTTACCTTAAGAAAATAAGTTTAACCTCCACAAGAAATAATGGAAATGGAACTCTTCTATTAATCAAGATATAGAACCTAAAAACCACCTCTACAAACCTATTTGGGAGAAAGTTTTTATAGGTTTCAAGGCTTTAACATTGATCAATGTATAAACTTTTGACATTTCTCATTCAAGCAAAACTTATTGGATATTAGAGTGATTGTTATCGTAATATTTGAGGAACAACTATGGATGAGACATTGAATCAAACATTCGAACTACAAAAACCAAGCTTAATTATAACATCATCCAAGTTTGAATAAAAAATATAACAACCTCTCTTCCATCAAGAAATCATTTAAACTTGTAAAACCGATAATTATATTGAATTTGTCATCTCAACTAACACTTTTTTTTGTTTGAAAGTAAATGTCAAGAAGCCCAACAATATATAAGAGGAGGGACTGCAACCTTAAAACTCAGGTTTTATGGTGAGGGAAATCCACTTCTTGTATAGGGGAAATAACTTCTCTCATGGGCCAATGTGGGGCAACTTCTAACAATCCTCATGTTGGCCGCATAGACATACGCACAGCATGGATTATGGTGATACCTAGTTGAAAATCCATTCTAATACCATGTTAAAAAGCCCAACAATACATAAAAGGAGGAGTTTCAACCTTAAAATCTAGTTGTTAAGGTGAGGGAAATTCATCTCTTATATAGGAGAAATAACTTTCTCATATGCCGATGTGGGACAACTTCTAACGCCAAGAAATAAAACATAGGAAGACATCGTAAAGAAATAAGAAATTCATTGAAACTTGAAGGATTGAAAACATGTTTTATATAAAAATACTTAAACAAAATTACATGATTGAAGAACGAGTTTTGAAAATAAAGAACAAGAAGAAGACAAAGAAGGAAAAGAAGAAAAAGAAATGTAAAAAACAATCTTAGCTCATACTCTCCTCTCTCTTTAACTTACTTTTTTTACAAAATTATGTCTTTAGACGCATGGTATTAATTTTATAGGCTTCTTTCTCTTTTATGCCCAATCAACTTGCATTTTCTAACTTGCATCATCCACTTGCAAAATCAACTTGCATCATCCACTTGCACTTTCCATGAAATAAAGAAGATTACTAATATATAGACTACATTAGATATTTAATTCTAGGTTTATAATGCATTTTTGAAGCATAACCACTAGGGTGCCTTAGTCGAAGAAGCCAAATCATTAATTGTTCATGAATAGAAAGAGAACTATTACTAAAGCTCTGAGAAGTTTTATTGCTGAATAAGTTGTCATCAAAGTAGTAAAGATAGTTTATCATCCTAGCATTGTGGATCGTCCTCCCTAAGATCTGGTCATGAAATGTAAAATGAAATTAAAAAACAAACGTAATACAATAGCTAGAATCTTTGGATAACTTACTCACAAACGAAAGATTGTACGCAAGTTCAAGAACATGAAGAACAAATTTAAGATTTATTTTGTCTGAGATTTTTATTAAGCCTTTACCTGCAATAGGTGAGAAACTACTATCTACAACTCGAACTTTTTCAATTGTGATACAAAGGAAATAGGATTTAAATAAACATGAAGAACTAGTCATGTGATCAGAGGCTCACAAATCAATGGTCCAGGGAGACACTGAGTTTGGATAACAAGATAGAGCATTGGAATCATTACCTGTTTGAGCCAAAGAAACATTAGGAATACCAAATGATGAATTGGACTTTAGCAGTGTAAGAAGGTGCACCATCTACTCTTTAGTGAAGGGGCTGATCTTAGCCTCACTGACAGTAGGGAATGCACGGCCAGATTTGTCACTAGGCTTGCTGCTCTTCTAGTTTGCTGGTTTGCCATAAAGTTTCCTGGGTATGACGTGGTTTGTCATTAAACTTGCGTTGATAAGTGGTAATTTGGACAGAGTCAGACTCGGAGTTGGATTGAGTTCCATTCTCTTTGGACGGGATTGTAGCAAAAGATTGTGGGATAGTAGTGGACTTGAAAGAAACATCAGATATGGTGATTTAAAGATTGCTATACTTAGGACAAGAAGAAGAAATAGAAGAGGAATGCCAAATTGGTAAGGAGGAATGCCGAATTGGTTGTAGATGAGTGAGGGAAAACATCGGGAAAGACTATTTTTGTCACACCCCACATTAAGAATGAGATAGACTGTGAATCACAGTGCCTTGGTCTATGGCACACGCAAGCCTTCATAAATCCAAGAAACTAATTTTTATGGTAGTAATAAAATAAAATCCTAAATAATTGTGTCAAATATAATACTCCAAATAAAATCAATCAATTAGTCCCAGCTATAATAGCCCCAAAATTTATACAACTTAGTAATACCTAAATTCTCAAATCCAAAGTAAACTATTAAATATTCCTATAGGAAGTCATAGACTCATGTGTCATGGTCCCAAACTAATCCATAATTCTTGACTATGATCCTTTCATCCCATCTGAAAAATGTTAAAAATGAGGGGTGAGCTAAAAGCCCAATGAATAGATTGCCAAGCCAAAATAATAATAATAATTTGAAAATAATGAATTTTCAATAAACAATTTAACCAAGAGAAACTTTCAAGTAAAATTCCAATGCATAAATAATGTTAATTCCAAAACCTGCTCGCCATAGTGCAAACCCAAATCCAAATCTAGATATTTCAAACTTAGTTTCAAACCCAAATCTAGTTATTTCGAACAGATAATGCCAGGGATTACTTCAATCAAATCCTTAGGGAGTACTTGAGTTCACACGGCATTCTCCACCAAAGCTCATATGTTGAAACACCACAACAGAACGAGGTTGTTGAACAAAAGAATCGACACCTCCTTGAAGTTGCTCATTCGATCCTGTTCCAATCCCATGTCCATTCTCACTTCTGGGGGGAGGCCCTTATGACTGCCATCTTCCTTATTAATCGCATGCCCCTCGCACTCTCAAATTTTAAACTCCAAGTCAAGTCCTCTTTCATTCTTATCGTATTACATGCCTTGTGTCTGACCTTCCTCTTAAAGTGTTTGGGTGTTCTGCTTTTTTTTTTTTTTTATAACCATCAACCTAATCCTTGAAAATTAACTCCTACAGCCTTCAAATGCATATTCTTGGGATATTCCCCCACGCAGCGCGGCTTTAAGTGCTACTCATCTTCTACCAGAAAGTTCTCTATCTCTGTGAATGTCACCTTCTTTGAACACCAATCCTTTTACACCATTTCTCATATTCAGGTGGAGCTTTCTGAAGAATATCCAAATTGGTGTGATCTTGTGCTTGAACCCTCAACTATACATGATATTACTTCACTTGAACCTGTGACATCACCCTTCCTTACTAAGCTAGCCACAAAAAAGACTTTCCCTCTCCAAGTTTAGTCTAGACGGCCCAAAACCACTGAAGAGATAGAGCACACGAATAGTCCTATGCAAGGCTAGCTGTCTAATCCGGATGAAGGTCATTCAGAACCTAGCACACATAACACTTCTTTTGAATCCCAAGCTATTATCCCAGAACCTAACACAGGTAACACTTCTTTTGAATCCCTACCTATTGTCCCAGTTACCATGATCTAGATTGCCCTATTGCCTTGAGAAAAGAAGTATAGACTTGTACCAAGCACCCGATTGGGAACTACATATCTGTCATCTCAATATCAGTCATTTGTGGCAAATATGACTACTATGCAAGTTCCATAATCCATTTAGGAAGCTCTGACTAAACCAGAATGGAAAAAGGCGGTGTGGGATGAGATGCAAACTCTTAAGAAGAATGGCACTTGGGTTCTGTCAAAATTACCACATGGGAAGCATACTGTAGGCTGTAAGTGCATCTTCACAATAAAATACCAGGCTGATGGGAGCATCGATAGGTTTAAATCTTGATTAATAGCAAAAGGCTTTACTCAGTCATATGGCATTGATTACTAAGGAACTTTTGCACTAGTTGCAAAATTAAATACTATACGGGTGCTCTTAAGTTTGGCAGCTAACCTTGATTGGCTTCTGTTCAAACTAGATGTGAAGAATGCTTTTCTAAATGGAGATCTCATTGAAGAAGTGTACATGGACATCCCTTCAGGATTTGAATCTTCAGATAACAAAGGAAGAGTGTGGAAGCTAAAAGATCTTTGTATAGTCTAAAACAATCTCCACGAGCATGGTTTGACAGGTTCAACAAGACTGTTAGACAAATAAGTTATACATAGTGTCAATCTGATCGTACTTTTTTCATTAGACGGTCTCTCAATGGTCAAGTTGCAATTCTCATTGTTTATGTCAATAATATTATCTTGACAGGGGACCATACGGAAGAACTAAATAATCTCAAGAAGGCCTTAGCAAAGGAATTTGAGACCAAGGACTTGGGTCAACTAAAATATTTTCTAGGGATGGAGGTGGCTTAGTCAAGACAGGCAATTTATGTGGCAAAACGCGAGTATGTCATTGACTTACTTAAGGAGACGGGCATGGTAAGGTGTAAACCCACCGATACACTTATGGATTCTAGTACTAAGCTGGGGGCAGAGACATACTACAGTCTAGTAGACAGGGGAAGATATCAAAGACTTGTAGAAAAACTATTTTACCTATCACACACTAGACCAGACATCGGATTTGCCGTTAAGTGTGGTCAGCCAGTTTATGTATGATCCGATAGATGAATACCTGGTAGCAGTGCTCAGAATTCTAAGGTATCTAAAGATGAAAATTGGGAAAGGTTTGTACTTCAAGAATGACAGGGGGAGATATCAAAGACTTGTAGAAAAACTGATTTACTTATCACACACCAGACCAGACATCGGATTTGTTGTAAGTGTGGTCAGCCAGTTTATGTATGATTTGATAGATGAACACCTGGAAGCAGTGCTCAGAATTCTAAGGTATCTAAAGATGAAAATTGGGAAAGGTTCGTACTTTAAGAAATGCTCCATGTGCAATCTTGAAGTGTTTGTGGATGTAGATTAGATTGGTTCTCACTGATAGGAAATCCACTTTAGAATATTACACCTATGTGGGTAATCTTGTGACATGGTGCAGCAAAAGCAACCTGTGGTGTCTAGAAGCAGTGCAGAAGCAGAATTTAGGGTTATGACTATGGGTATATGTGAAGGAATGTGGTTGGAGAGACTCTTGAAAGAGATTGGAATCACTTCTACACAAACGATGAAAGTACACTGTGATAATTAGTCATCCATTTGTATTGCTAAGAATTTAGTGCATCATAATAAGACCAAACATGTGGAAATTGATCGTTACTTTATCAAGGAGAAAATTGACAACACTGTGCAGTTGCACTATGTTCCTACATGTCGGCAAATCTCAGGCATCCTTACAAGCTCTTCCCAGGAAAACCTTTGAAGATTTGAGTTCCAAGCTTGGCTTGATTAATATCTACACCCAACTTGAGGGGGAGTGTCAAAATCCCGGAGGAGCCAATAAATGCTCTTCCAAAGAAAACCTTTAAAGATTTGAGTTTCAAGCTAGGTTCAATCAACATCCACACCCAGCTTGAGGAGGAGTGTTGAAATCTTGGATAAGCCAATAAATCCCTAATTTATAGGGATTAGTCAATGATTGATTTTATCTTATTTCTATTCTAGGATTCACTAGACACAATTAGTTTCCCAATTATGTGTTTACCTTATATATTTGTGGCACTATATGTAGGTAACCCTACTTTGTATTAAAAAACACAACAATTAATGGAATAAAAAGAAAAAGGAGTGAAATTCTCCCGTCTTTGAAAATTGACAAAAACTTCTTCTTTATGTTTGTTTCTTTAATCTATGGAACAATATTAACACTACCTACCTCTGATTTGAAGAAAATATGAAGAAAATTGAAAGACAAAAAAACAACTAAGCTCCTAACTTCATAAGCATAGATCTCTCACCTCGTCACAATCTCTGCAAACCATCACCACCATGTTGATCACCGTGGCTGAAGTTCAAAACTCTTATAACTTCCTCCAAGTCTCTCTCTCTCTTTCGGCTAGGAGAGAAGAAAAAAAAGAAAAAGAAGAAAAGTAAGGGGGAAAAAGGGGGTTCGTCCCCCGACCCAAACCCAAGGCCACAAACACAACTTTGGCCAAACTAAGGAAAATGAAACGAATACAACTACCTAGATTGAATCTCCAACTCAAATGTAAAAATAGGTCAAAACTTTAAATAATGGTCAAAATAAAATATTGGATATTACATTAACATTAAAGGTACACGATGATCACATAAAATACTTGATGCATCCCTCGATGGTACTTAAATCAGATTGCCTTTTATCTTTCACTATATGGTACTCAAATATATATATATATTTTAATTTTTTATTATATGAGATTCCTAGCGAATAACTTGTGCCTTAGGCACTCCTCAACTAAAATTAAATATGCACGCATTGAGGAGAGAGGGACATTTTTTTCTTTTTCAATGCAACTCTTTAAATATCATCATTAATTTTAACTCAATGGTCTAAAAGTAACCCAAAGACTGGACAGGAGTTTGAGGGAAAGCTTTGGTTTGTAATAGATCTCAGCCATTCGTTGAAAAATAAAACTCAATCTTAGTCTTTGGATTTTAGTTTGTGAGGGGGATATTTTTGAAATGTGTTGTGTTTTATTGTATAGATGAATCCATCTTATGTTTTTCTAGTTATATTACTTGGAGAGGTTGGAGAGGTATGGAGAAGTTAGAAGAGAAACCAAAAAGGCAGTTAGTAAGGCTAAGGCAAAGACATTTGAGGATTTATATAGGCGACTTGATACTAAGGAGGGCGAAAGAGAGATATTCAAGCTTTCTAAATCTAGAGATAGACGGACCAAGGATTTAAACCAAGTTAAATGCATTAAGGATGAGGATGAAAAGGTATTAGTAAAGGAAGAGGAGATAAAGGAGCGTTGGAAGAGCTACTTGTACAAGTTATTTAACGAAAGCAGTAGTATTGACATACATTTGGGGCAGTTTACCACTTTTAGGGAAGAATTAAATTTTATGTTTTATAGGAGAATCAGTAGAGAAGAAGTAAAAGAAGTATTAAAAAGGTTGAACAATGGAAAAGCGGTTGGGCCAGATGGTATCCCTATTGAGGTTTGGAGGTGCTTAGGAGAGGATGGCATAAGTTAGCTGACAAAACTTTTTAATGTAGTGCTAAAGAGCAAGAAGATGCCTGATGCATGGAGGAAAAGTATCCTTATACCCATGTACAAGAACAAAGGAGATATTCAGAACTGTGCGAACTACCGCGGGATTAAATTGATGAGCCATACGATGAAATTATGGGAGAGAGTTATTGAGAGAAGACTAAGAAGGACAACAAACGTTTCAGAGAACCAATTTGGTTTCATGCTTGGAAGATCAACCATGGAGGCTATCTTTCTCTTGAGGAGGTTAATGGAACAGTATAGAGAAGGTCAAAAAGATTTACATATGGTGTTCATCGATTTAGAGAAGGCATATGATCGGGCTCCTAGGGAGATTCTATGGAGGGTATTGGAAAAGAAAGGAGCGTGTGTCGCATATATTGAGGCGATAAAGGACATGTATGATAGAGCCATGACATCTATACGGACGACTGGTGGAGAGACTAATGAGTTCCCTATCACGATTGGTTTACATCAAGGCTCAGCGTTAAGTCCGTACTTGTTTGCTTTAGTTATGGATGAGATTACAAGACATATTTAGGATGAGGTGCCGTGGTGTATGCTATTTGCAGATGATATTGTTTTAGTAGATGAGACGAGAGAAGGAGTGAATGCTAAGCTAGAATTGTGGTGGGATATGTTGGAGACAAAAGGGTTTAGGCTAAGCCGATGCAAGACGGAATATATGGAATGTAAGTTTAGTCAAAGTAGGATAACGGGCAGTATAGAAGTAAGTTTAGGCACACAAAAGATTATAAAGAAAGATAAATTTAGGTACCTTGGATCTATGGTGCAACAGGATGGAGGGGTTGATACTGATGTAAGTCACAGGATTCAAGCTGGGTGGACCAAATGGAGGAGTGCTTCGGGGGTTTTGTGCGACCGAAAAATCCCCCTCAAGGTAAAAGGAAAGTATTATAAGGTAGCGGTTAGACCAGCGCTGCTATATAGATCAGAGTTTTGGGCAGTAAAGCATAATCATGGTCAGAAGATGGCAGTTGCGGAGATGAGGATGCTAAGGTGGATGTGCGGGATTACAAGGAAAGATAGGAATAGGAATGAGGAGATTAGGGGCAAAGTAGGAATAGCACCGATTGAAGATAAAATGAGTAAAAACCGATTAAGATGGTTTGGCCATGTTAGAAGACGTCCAGCAGAGGCACCTGTTAGAAGGTGTAAAAGTATGGAGATTGCCAGGAGTAGGAGAGGTAGAGGAAGACCCAAGAGAAGCTGGAAAGAAATCATTAAACATGACCTGACCTACCTAAATTTATCGGAGGACATGCCCCTAAACAGATCTAATTAGCGTCGACAAATCCATATAGCCGACCCCACCTAGTGGGAAAAGGCTTGGTTTGGTTTGGTTTGATTTATTACTTCTTTTGATGTTAGTTAAAAAGTAGTTTTGGTTGTCACAATATATTCTTGATACTGACAGCTTTGTTCGACAACTTACTGCACAAATTTGTCTTTTGGAATTGTGACTGTAATAATTTTGAATGCATCTCCGATAAATTAAGAAACTTGTGAGCTTTATTGGTGATGATTATAAGCATAAATCCTTCAAATTTGAGTAAGGGAATTCTCGTGGTGCTTATTTCTTTAACAGCAGTTTTCTCATCAGTCGTACTAGTTTGAAATCTTCAAGTGAATGTGGAGCTACTAACAAAAAGAAGTCAATGAGAAGATACTGAATGAGAGCACTTTAACCTCTGTGAGAGCACTTTTATCTCAATTATTTTAGGAACTTCTTATTATAACAAATCATGACTACATATATATTATATTTATTTTGGAGGGGGCAGTAGCTTGAAGAACTAGCGTAGGCAAAACAAGACACAAAACATGCTAAGCAAGACACAAAACATGCTAAGCCTACGCCAAAGAATGCCTTGAAATACCCATCCACGAATCAACTAGAAATAGTGAAATGTTTCTCTTTATACGTATTCCTGCTTGCCAAGTCTTAACAAGCATAAAATTTCAGCCCAATTTGAAAAAGAAAGATTGAAAGTGGAATGATCAGCCTAAGTACAAATTCTCTAGAGGAAAAGGGTGCAGCTGAGTCCTTGTGTATGTCAATGCGATTAGCTGTGGTGTTGTTGGCAAAATAATGTAGTTGAAGAGATGAGTTGAAGAGATGCTATGAATTTTGACATCTGTGTTACACACTAGAACTCTACCATGTCAAATGATTCAAAAGAAGATAGTGACACAGATATTGCTCAATTTTGAACTTGAATAGTGTACTTCCTGTTAGATAACTTGGATTCAATTGGATGTGACTCTAGGATTCTAGCCACTCATTGGAACCTCGAGTTCCTTACGATCCTTTTTTCTTTTCTTTGGTTTATCTATTTCCAACATGGCATTGCTTGCCGAAAAAATTATAATAATTATTGTGATTCAATTTCTAATGTCAATAAATTTCATGGTTTTTTGTTCTTATCCCTTTGCTTTTTAGTTTGGAAACTTTGGGTGACAAGTGCATGAAAATTTTCAAGCTGACAGATGAATTTGTTCTTCCTCAGAATTTCACACTGCAATTTAAATCAACTGTAGTTTCTGACGTAGTTGACAATAATTTGGAACCATCGATATTTTGCTTTTAATGAACATTGATCAAAAGTGCATTTACTTAATGCGGCAATCGTATGCCAAGTGGTTTCCAAATCATATAACTGAAGCTTCTCCTTTTCTGCATGTCAGTGGGGATTTGAGCACCGATCGTGTTTCATGAAGAACCATGCAATGATCATCGTCCGGTTGATTTCTGGGTATGTTTCTCTTAACAATTGAGCTTCTAAAATATGAAGTTGAAGGGCCAAGTTTTATGCAAAGCCATTCAAAAGTACACACAAAGATTAGTCACAAGAGTCATAACCTAAATTGAGTTCACATTTATAAGAACACCAACATAGTATAAGGCCGAAGGGATTGTTTATGCTCACTGTTGGTTAGATGCTCTTGAATCATCTCCTTCGCAACAACTTCTCAAGATGCAATTTGTGTGTTTCTTTGATAGGGAAGCAAGATGTGCTTCTGTTTTAAAGTTTTGAATGGATTTGATCTACAGTGAGAGCATAATTAACCTATTTTCTTTCCTTCTTCAACCTCTTCTAAATAAATCTTCTCATATTATCTCTAGCTCCACATTCACACACTATTTTTTTTTTTTTTTTATCTCCATATACGTATAAATGGGAAAGAACCAAAATTACGTGTTTGGTAATCAACTCTAATATCCAATTGTAGTGCCATTTGCATATGTAGTTTTTGGATAACATATATTCTATGTTCATTCAACTTAAAATATTTGGGATTAGATTTGGTGAGATAACAAGTCCTGAAGTTAGGTAGAGCAAATGGGAGGATGCACTGGGTAGTCAAGATAGCCCAGCTGAACATGACTTCATAAGGCTGTGTGTTCCCTCTACCATGCAACTTCATGATTTCTTATACATTCATTCAAAACTGTTGATCTTACTATGTCAATCTGATCCCAGAACTGTTTTTCGTTCACCCTTCTATGTCTAAATTTGCTAATATATACCACTTACACAGAAAACGCTCCAGGTCGTTGCCAAATTAAGAAAGCGAAATGGTATTTTGTAGGATTAGTTATCCTGAGTTCTATATGATTTTCGGAAGCATAACATGTTGGGAGCAGATAATACATTTGGGTGTGTGCTATTGTTAATGTACATCAACTGTATTCATGTCTCTGTATTTAATATAGGAAGATGTATGTATCTGTATTTAATATAGGGAGATGTATCTAGCTTATAGGTAATCTAAACAGTCACTTTTTGTACACGTGTGAATGTAATCACAAGAGAACCCAGTTGGGTATGTCGAGTCTTTCGATAAATCATTCTTTTTCACATAGTATCAGAGCCTATCAGGGTTCTCATTCTCAGCCTTCATTTCTGATTTTCACCTCTATTCTGCTCTATTTTGTGCCCAAAATAGAGCTGTCTTCATCTTTTCTTTTCTGGCCTTCATTGCCATTGTTGTTCCTAGCCTTCATTAGCAGAAAAATCCCTCAGTTTTACCTTAGACTCGAATCAATATGTCTGAGATCACATCTTCCAGAACTACTAGACAATCCAAGGAGATCATAATGTGGCAAACGTCCAGAGATCTTCTGAATATGCAAGGAGCATATAGGCTGAACAGAAAGAATTACCTAAAGTGGTCTCATTTCATCCAAAATACTTGAAAGGGAAAGAAAAATTGAGTCATCTTCTTGGGACAGGACCAAAGAAGGATGACCTAAAATTCGAAGTATGGGATGTCATGGTTATGGAATTCCATGAACCCAGAATCCAGCGACACCTTTATGTTCTTGTCCACAGCAAAGGAGATTTGGAAAGCTGTTCGACAGATATACTCCAAGGCTCGTGATGCAGCACAAGTCTTTGAGATTAAAGTTAAAGTTAGTGGAACAAAATAGGGCAGTAAAACGGTAAATGAATATGAAAATTTATTGCAAAATTTGTGACAAGAACTTGACCATTATTGGTGCGTTGAAACAAAATGCCCAGAAGATGTAGCAATCCTAAAGAACTTCATCGAGAAAGATCAAAAGTTTATGATTTTTTGGTAGGACTTAATGCTGATTTTGATCAAGTCAGAGTCCAGTTTCTTAGCAAAGAGGAATTGCCATCTCTGAACGAAGCCATTTCCCTAATTCATGCTAAAGAAAGCCATAGAGTGGTTATGCTTGAACCCCAAATCATGGAAGGATCTGCAATGGTAACTACTGTTGAACCACCATCTAAGGAGAGTGGAAAGGTAGATTTATCAAGGTCCTGAAGTCAAGACAAATAAAATGCCTCCTGGTGTAATTACTGTAAGAAATCAGGACACACGAAAAAAACTGCTAGAAGTTGCATGGCAAACTGCCAAGCAAGGAGTGGAATCAACGAAGAAGACAATAGAAGAATCAAAGCCAAGCCAACGCTACTGTAAATCAAAACTAGCCAAGTTAAGAAAGGCATCCGAGTTTCAGAGAGTTCAACAAAGAGGAGATAGACAAGTTAAGACAACTTTTGGGATCTTTAGAGAAACCCACTGGTGCATGTTCTCTTGCACTCTTAGGTAAGTTCCCTATTTCTCAAAGATTAAATGTCTCATATAATGGTATTAAAGATTTATGGATTATCGACTCGAGCCACTGATCATATGACTCACTTTTCACTAAGTTTAGCACATACACTCCCTATCCAAGTAGTAGGAAAATAGCCGTTATAGATGGTTCTATTTCTAACATCGTTGGCCTAGGGGATACTCATATCTCTCCATCTCTCGCCTTAAAAAGTGTGCTTCATGTTCCTAAATTATCCACCAATGTGATGTCCATACAGCAACTCACTCATCACATGAACTGTAATGTACTTTTTTATCCTTCCTATTATCTATTCCAAGACTAAGATTCGAGGAGGAGGATTGGACTTGCTAAGGAGAAAGAAGTCTATACTATCTAGAGGAATCAGGCAAATCAAATATTGTCAGGAATAAATTTTCTTTGTCGTTTTTATCATTATCCAATAAAGACACCATTTGGCTTTATCATTTTAGATTAGGACATCCATCGTTTAGGATCCTAAAAATTATGTTTCTAGCTTTGTTTAAAGGGTTGAGGAACGAACATTTTCATTGTGAGGTTTGTGAATTTGCAAAACATAAACGTGTACCATTTCCAATCAGAAATGAAAAAAGTTCTATTCTATTTCATCTGATTCGTAGTGATATTTGGGGACCTTTGATAGTTCCAAATGTGTCTAGCTCTCGTTGGTTTATTTGGTTAATGATGTTTGCACTAGGGTTTCTTGGATCTTTTTTCTCAAATCTAAATTCGATGTTAGCAGTATTCTTCCAAATTTTCATAACATGATTCAAAATTAGTTTGGTGTTAAAACAAAAAGATTTTGATCAGATAATGCTCAACCTTATTTCAATCAAATCCTATCCTCATACTTTCAAAAGGAAGGCATTGTTTATGAATCTCCGTGTATTAGTAACCCACAACAAAATGGCATTGTAAAATAAAAAAATGGTCACTTGTTGGCAACCACTCAAGCCTTTTTTTTTCATCAAAATGTTCCAAAGAGCTATTTGGGGGAAGCTGTCCTCATGGCTGCATATATGATCAACCGATTGCCCTCAAGGTTTTTGGGGTTTAAAACATCAGTGGAAACTCTCTAAATTCTATCCTGATCTCAGAATCACAAATAACCTCACTCTTAGAATTTTTGGGTGCACTGCATTTGTTCATATTCATAGTCATAATAGAGGAAAGTTAGATCCAAGGGCTGTTAAGTGCGTCTTTGTGTGATATTCTCCAATTCAGAGGGGGTATAAATGGAACCATCTACCTATGAGAAAATTTTTATTTTTGCTGATGTTACATTTAAGGAACAAAAATCCTATTTCACTCAACCTTATCTTCAGGGGGAGTCATTGTCACATATGAAAGATAAGGATAGGGACTTGTTTCTGCTTGAACTACCATCTACAATACCTCAACCATCCCAACCTCTTGCTCCTATGTTATCTCCTCAACCTGAATCTCGCGTCAAGTGGATCATCCCAAGCGACAGAGTCATCCCAAACAAAGCCAACTTCTTCACCTATGACAAGGAATAAAACACTCCGAGACATTTAACTTTGACAAGGTTTACTCTAGGTGTATAGATCCGGACATGACTCTAGATCAAGTCAAGAGTCACAAGCCATTCCTAGAATTGAGGTAAGTACAGTTACAAACGATATTCTCCTCAGTTAGCCAATGACTATCACCCTCCTATTGTTGTTAGGAAAGGCACAAGGGAGTGCACTAAATATTCTTTGTATCCTCTAGTGAAGTTTGTGTCATTTGAAAGATTTTCACCATCACATAAAAACTTCCTAGTCAAGTTAAATGCCATTCATATTCCTAATACTATTTCTGAGGCATTATCCGATGAGAAGTGGAAAATGCCATGAGAGAAGAAATGCATGCACTTGAAAAAAATAATACATGGGAGGTTGTTGATCTGCCATTAGGGAAGAAAGTTGTGGGATGCAAATGGATGTTTATAATGAAGTACAGGTCAAATGGTTGATTAGAAAGATACAAAACCAAACTTGTGGCAAAGTGGTACATACAAACTTAGAGTGTTAACTATTAGGAGACGTTTTCTCCAGTGGCTAAGATGAACACAGTCAGAATTTTGCTATCACTAACCTCCAACTTCAACTGGTAATTGGAGCAGTTTGATGTAAAAAATGCCTTTCTTCATGGCAATTTGGAAGAAGAGATATACATGGAAATTTCTCTAGGATTCAAGGGGAATACAAAAAACAACAAAGTCTATAGGTTGAATAAAGCATTATATGGTCTCAAGCAATCTCCTAGAGCCTGGTTTGGTAAATTTTCCAAAGTGATGCTAGCCACCGGATATAGACAGAGTAATGGAGACCGTACACTTTTTATTAAGTACTCAGATTCGGGGGAAGTAACAACTCTTGGTTTATGTCGATGATATAATTATGTCAGGGAACGATGAAAAAGAATAAGAAGCCTTGGAAAAATGTCTAACCAAGGAATTTGAGATAAAAGAACTTGGTAGATTGAAGTATTTTTTTGGGAATTGAAGTAGCTCCTTCCAACGAAGACATTCTTATTTTAGAGCAAAAGTATGTCATAGACCTCTTGAGGTAGACAGGAAAGTTATCTTGCAAACTAGTATCCACACCAATTGACTCAAATAAAAAACTTGGAGAAGTAAATGAAGATTCAACTATAGATAAAGAAATGTATCAGAGGCTAGTAAGGAAGCTCATATATCTGGCTCATACTCGGCCAAACATTGTGTTTGCTAGAAGCATGGAAAGTCAGTTTATGCAAAATCCCAAAGAGATTCACTTGCAGGTAGTAAATAGGATACTACATTACCTAAAAGGAAATCCTGGTAAAGGCATTCTGTTTAGATGAAATGGTGGTGATGTAAACCCTTGATCGAATGCCTCAAACCTAGGAAAGCTAATATCAAGATCAAAGAATGTAGAATCAAGACCCGTTGATTTCTTGAATCAAGAACCTTGGATTGAAGATAGAAGAACGCCGCAAGAACAAATTCTTGATAAGTTCAGAAGTTCTCTGAAGAACAAGAGGAAAACACACCTCACGTTAATGCAAAATAATACTCTAATTCTGTTATTGATGGTTCAATCCCGAATTTACAAGAGTTTTTACAAAGAAAACTAGCCCTAATTAATCAATTAGGCCTAATTAAATAGCCCAAATCTATCCTAATAATAAATCACACCCACGGGCCATTTTAATTAATAAAGTTTGGCCCAAAAACATTAAAACAATGGCACAAACCCAAATCCTATTTAAAACATACGTTTAAAACCTAAACTTAAAGCCCAAAGTAAGTCTTAAAGTCTTAAAAATCTTAAACATAAAGTAAAACCCAAAACATAATTAAAACACTCTTTAAAAGCCCAATTCGCCTCTTCAATTAGTGGTCTAGACTGCCAACCTTGACTTTTTTTCATTTTGGTTATGGAAGTTCTCAGCAGGGATGATGAATAAGGCAGAACAAGCAGGTTACATTGAAGGGTTTTCTATGTCAACTAGCAATCGGAACATTAGTGTCTCTCACATTCTATTTACAGATGACTCCATTGTTTTTTGTGGAGCAGATTTGTTAGACCTATAAATAGTTAGTTATAGTTAGTTAAACAACCTACCTAATAAGGAATGGCTGTTAGGCTGTTACTAAATAAAGAAAGGAGGTTGTTAGGGTGTTATAACAGAAACAGTAGTTATGAACTGCCCTAAAAGTCAGTGAAGTAGTTAGGAGATTTGGAGGGAAAATTAGTTAGGAAAATAGCTGGGTTGTTAGTTGTGGTTTATAAATAAGGAGAGAGACCATTGTAAGGAGGGGATGAGATTTCTTTTGTTCAGTAGTTCACAGACATTCTTTCCTAATCTGTCTTCTTCTTCCATGGCCATTACAATTGGTATTAGAGCAGGCTGATCCTTGGCCTGAAAATCTGAGAAACCACCATGGCCGAAAGAACTAGAGCAGCACAGGAAGCTAAGAAGTGGGAGGAGACCATTCGGTTGTTGAAAGAAGGCAGTGAGAGGAACTCGAAGGAGATTGGAGAAATTAAGAAGTCTCTTAGAGAGTTGGGAGACATCAAGGAGATGATTGTAGCCATAAGCATTAAGCATGATCAAATGGCAAGTCAAGTGTATGGAAAGTCGCAGCAGGAAGGGAGTGGAAGTTCAAGGAGGCGGTAACCAGAGTCATCGGAAAATGTTCCAATTGAATCTTGAGGTTTCGAAGAATGTCCCTTAAGGTCAAAAAATCTCCACTCTTCTCTTCCCTTCTATCAAAGAGTTGCGAAGGTTGAATTTCCTCGATTTTATAGTGAAAATCCCAGCGGATGGCTGTATAAATGTGAGAGGTTTTTTGAGTATAATATAGTGAATAATTGGGATAATGTAAAGTTAGCAGTGCTGCACTTAGAAGGTTCATCTCTGCAGTGGTTTCAATGGTTCGAAAAATGCCATCAGAATATCACCTGAGAGTGGTTTAAACAAGGGCTGCTAGCAAGATTTGGCCCAAATTCTTATGAGGATGCGATGGGTGAATTAACTAAACTTAAACAAACCTCCACAGTTTAGGCCTGTCAAGAAAGATTTGAGATATTAGCTAATCAAACTCAGAATTTGCCTAAGTCCTTCTTTGTTAGCTATTTTATAAGTGGGCTAATGGAGGAAATTAGATCAGGAGTCTTGATGTTCAAGCCTAATTCCATCACTAATGCCATAGGGTTGGCAAAATTACAAGAGTCCAGCATTGAGGCTATCTTGAAGTCAAGAATGGGACCGAAACAAGCTGCAGTTGCTGGAGACAAAATGTATATGGGCAGTGGAGGCCAATATAAGAAAGATTGGTCCAAGGAACTAGAAGAAAAAAGGGCCAAAGGATTGTGTTTTAAATGTAATGAAAGATATACAAAAGGACATGTATGTCGCAAGAAGCAATTATATGTTATGGAAGAGGAGGAAGAGGATCTAAAAAAGGATGGGGAGGAAGAAGAGGAGAAGGATGAAGAACAAACCCCTAAGGAAGAGCTGTAGATTTCTTTAAATGCAATTACTAGATCAATCTCTTATAGAACAATGAGAGTAAAAGGGAATGTGAAGAAGAAGCTTATCATAATTTTGATCGACTCAGGACGCACCCACAATTTTTTGAGTACTGATGTGGCAAAGAGAACCAGCATAGAAGTTGAAGAAACTGATCCACTGCCAGTTGCTGTTGCTAGTGGAACAAGGCTGCTGAGCACAGCCATGTGCAGGAACTTCCAGTGGGAGATGCAGGGGACTAAATTTCAGGCAGATGTAAGGATTCTGCAGTTGAAGGGATGTGACATGGTATTGGGCATTCAATGGTTAGCTACGCTGGGGCTAGTTAAGTGGGATTTCAGGAATCTTAGCATGGAATTTTCTCTCGGTGGAAGAAGACATCTATTAAGGGGAGGTAGGAAGGAAGAAATAAAAGTAGTTAGCTCTGGAAGGATGAAGAAATACCTACAAAAGCAACCACAGGGAATTGTAGCTCAGCTTTGCTCATTACAAGTAGCTGCTAGTGACAAAGAGGAGGGCTATACAGAAGAATTGGAAGCCATACTTTCAGATTTACAGAGGTATTCCAGGCACCAAAGGAATTACCCCCGAGTAGATCTCATGACCATTGCATTCTTCTCAAACCTGGAGTTGAACCTACAAATGTTAGACTTTACAGGTATCCCCATTTTCAAAAGGCTGAAATTGAAAAACAAGTTGAGGACATGTTGCATTCTGGAATAATAAGACCTAGTATCAGCCTTTACTCCTCACCAGTCCTCTTGGTTAAAAAAAAAAAGATGGCACTTGGAGAATGTGTGTAGATTACCGAGCACTAAACAAGGCCACTGTTAAAGATAAGTTCCCAATACCTGTCATAGATGAGCTGTTAGATGAATTGGGGGGAGCAAAATATTTTTCTAAGCTTGACCTAAGGTCTGGATACCATCAAATCAGAGTCCATCCCTCCGATATTGAAAAAACTGCATTTAGAACTCATGAGAGACATTATGAGTTCTTAGTAATGCCATTTGGGCTTACTAATGCTCCTTCTACATTCCAAAGCTCAATGAATGAAGTCTTTAGACCCTTCCTAAGAAAATTTATACTAGTATTCTTTGATGACATTCTTATATATAGCCACTCTTGGGAAGAACATTTGCAGCACTTAAGGGTTACTTTGGAGAGGTTGAAACAACAGCATCTGTTTGCCAAGAGAACTAAATGTGTTTTTGGAAAAACAGAGATGGAGTATTTGGGTCATTTGGTGTCAGAAAGAGGAGTCACTGCAGACCCACTAAGTTGCAGGCTGTAAGTTCTTGGCCCACACCAGCCACCGTCAAAGAATTGAGGGGTTTCTTGGGACTAACAGGGTACTACAGAAGATTCATTCAAGATTATGGAAAAATCTGCACTCCTCTACACTGTTTACTCAAGAAGAACTCTTTTGAATGGACACCAAAAGCTGCTGCAGCCTTCATGCTACTCAAGGAGTAGATGACCACAGTACTAGTGCTCGCCTTGCCAGATTTTAGCAAATAATTTGTGTTAGAATCTGATGCTTCAGGTATGGGATTAGGGGCTGTATTGATGCAGGAGGGTCATCCTATAGCCTATTGGAGTAAAGGGCTTTCAGCTAGAGATCAAGCCCTTTCTACTTATGAGAAAGAGCTAATGGCAGTGGTCTTGGCAGTTCTCAAATGGAGACGTTAT
This sequence comes from Vitellaria paradoxa, assembly GCA_019916065.1. Classification (NCBI taxonomy): domain Eukaryota; kingdom Viridiplantae; phylum Streptophyta; class Magnoliopsida; order Ericales; family Sapotaceae; genus Vitellaria; species Vitellaria paradoxa. Next base: position 30,864,046 of record CM034238.1, read on the forward strand.
CTCTCGGGCAGGCACTTTATTATCAAAACTGATCATCAGAGCCTCAAGTATATTCTAGAACAAAGGGTTGGAACTCCTTTCCAACAAAAATGGATAACTAAGCTTTTGGGTTTTGATTATTCTATAACCTATAAGAGTGGCAAGGAAAATCAAGCTGCAGATGCTTTGTCGAGGAAGGAAGAACAATTAGGTTCTACAGATACAAAAGCAAGTCTTCATGCCTTGCCTTGTGTATCTACTCAGTGGATGGAAAAATTGAAGCTTAGCTGGGAAGAAGATAGAGAAATTCAGCAGTTAATTTTGGACATCTAGCAAGGGAGACCTCGTATTGGGTATGCTTGGGAACAAGGAAAATTGACATACCACGACAAATTGGTGGTGGGGAAAATCAGCCCTTAGAAGACAACTCATTCAGGAGTTTCACTCCTCACCCCTAGGGGGACACTCCGGCATAAGTAAAACAACAAAGAGGCTCCAACAGAGATTCTATTGGAAGGGGCTGCAACAAGAAGTGGCTGAATTCATTTCAGAATATGATATTTGCCAAAGATTTAAAGGAGAGAATGTGAAGTATCCAGGAAAGTTGCAGCCTCTAACCATTCTAAACAGAATTTGGAGTGACATTTCTGTGGATTTCATTGATGGCTTACCAAATTCCCATGGTAAAACTGTGAGCTTTGTGGTAGTAGACAGATTGACAAAATATGGGCATTTCATGGCTTTGGCTCATCTGTATACAGCAAAGGAGGTGGCCAAGGTATTCTTCGATCATTTGTTCAGACTACATGGTCTTCCTTCTTCCATTGTCCTCTGATCGGGATGCTGTGTTTACCAGTCATGTTTGGCATGAGTTATTCACTCTACAAGGCTGTAAGTTGTGTCTTAGTACTGCCTATCACGCGCAATCAGATGGCCAAACTGAGATCCTAAACAAATGCTTGGAGAGTTACCTACGATGTATGACTGGAGACTATCCTAGGCAGGGGATTAAATGGCTGACATTGGCTGAGTGGTGGTATAATACTACCTATCATTCAGCTATCAAACAACCCCCTATTTTGCAGTCTATGGACAAGAGCCCCCTGACCACACCTTCTGCTGGAATAAGTCATCTGCAGTGGCTGCAGTGGACAGCTGGTTGCAGGAGAGAAGAAATATCATTAGACAATTGAGGGAAAATCTAAATCAAGCGCAGCAGAGGATGAAGTATTATGCTGACAGGGGAAGATCTGAGAGGGAATTGTTGGTCGGGGATTGGGTCTATCTTAGGTTGCAGCCCTATAAACAAGCTTAGTGGCCTTACCAAAGAATATGAAGCTGTCTCCTAGATTCTATGGACCCTATCAAGTAGTAGAGAAATTTGGTTCAGTAGCCTACAAATTGCAGCTACCAGCAGGAGCCAAAATACATCCAGTGTTCCATGTTTCAATGTTAAAGAAGAACATAGGTTCCTCAGTGACAGCTCATCCAAATCTGCCACCAGTTAATTTAGAAGGCACATTACAGATGAAGCCCATGGCTGTGTTAGACAAAAGAAGTGTCAAGAGGGGAAAAAGGGCAGTGGAACAGTGGTTAATACAATGGGAGAACGCTTTTCCAGAAGATGCAGCTTGGATCGACTGTTTAGAAGTTCAGATCAAGTATCCTCACTTCCAACCTTGAGGACAAGGCTGTTCTTAAGCAGCGGGGAATGTTAGACCTATAAATAGTTAGTTGTAGTTAGTTAAACAACCTACTTAATAAGGAATGGCTGTTAGGCTGTTACTAAATAAAGAAAGGAGGTTGTTAGGGTGTTATAACAGAAACGGTAGTTATGAACTGTCCTAAAAGTCAGTGAAGTAGTTAGAAGATTGGAGGGAAAATTAGTTAGGAAAATAGCTGGTTTGTTAGCTATGGTTTATAAATAAGGAGAGAGACCATTGTAAGGAGGGGATGAGATTTCTTTTGTTCAGTAGTTCACAGACATTCTTTCCTAATCTGTCTTCTTCTTCCCTAGCCATTACAAGATTTGTTACAGTTAGGTCATCTACGCTGTATTTTACTGGGCTTTGAAGCTGTCATAGGTTTGAAGATTAACCTCAACAAATCTGAGGTCCTGCCAATGGGAAAAAATTCTAATCTGGAGGACTTTGCTGTAGTTCTCGGCTGTTAAATAGGCTTCCTTCCCACAATTTATTTGGGCATGACTCTAGGAACCAGTTTCAGGTCAAAACAAATTTGGGAACCTGTTATTGAAAGGTGTAGAACTAGAATGGCTGACTGGAAAGTTAACTATTTATCAACGGGGGCGAGGATTACTTTGATCAAGAGTGTTCTCTCTAGCCTCCCCACTTATTTCTTCTCTTTTTCCAGCCCCTGGGTCAGTTATAAAGGAATTGGAGAGATTGCAAAGAAATTTTCTTTAGGGTAGGAGTGAAGGAGCCTTCAAGCACAACTTAGTGGATCGGAAAGTGGTCTGTAAGCATATACAATTAGGTGGAGCTAGAATTAGACAACTGAAGTTGCATAATGAAGCACTTATGGGGAAGTGACTCTGGAGATTTGCACATGAAGATTCTAGTCTTTGGAGAAGATTGATTATGACTAAATATGGTGTGGAAAAAGGTGGCTGGAAATCTGCTGAAGGTCTCTCGTATTTTGGTGCCAGTCTATGGAGATGTATAAGAAGGAATTGGTCCAAATTAGTTAGCTGTTTATCTTGGAAGGTGGGATGGGAGGGATAGGATTCTGTTTTGGAAACACAATTGGCTAGCTGGTGACTGCCTTTCAGAAGTTTTTTGTGAAATTTATTCAATTGTAATGGACAAGAATGCCTTAGTTTCAGATTATAGTATTGGCTTTGGCACAAATAGAGTTTGGAATATTCAGCTGCGAAGGAGTTTAAATGACTGAGAATTGGATAGTTTCAGGACACTGATGGAATTACTCTATTCTATACCAATGGAAGACACGGCAGATTCATTGATTTGGAAGCCATCTACACATAAAGATCTCTCAGTTAATTCTTTCTATCTGTTCTTGCAGTGTGGAGAGAAGGAAGTCTTTCCTTAGATGAATTTATGGAAGGCCTCTGTTCCTACAAGGGTCATTTTTTTCTCCTGGTGTACTGCAAGGGAAGGATTCTGACTATGGATAACCTAAAGCGAAGGGGTTACTCTATAGTTAATAGATGCTCATTATGTCTCAGACAAGAGGAATCTATTGATCAGTTGTTCATCCATTGTTGTTGGACCACTGAAATTTGGAGTCTAATTCTTTCATGCTTTGGCATTCAAACGTGCTTCCCCGCTAACTTAAAAACTTCTTTTAGCATGGTGGGACAACCAATGGGTAGGAGGAAGACGAAGATTTGGAATCTGATCCCTTATTGTCTTTTTTGGTTGATTTGGAAGGAACGAAATAGGAGGGTATTCGATAATGCAGAAAGGACTGTTTTGCATTCCAAAGTTTATTCCTTTCTTGCTTGTTTAGTTGGGTTGAAGAAGGAAAAGAGATAGATCTTAGTTCTTTTCTACTTTTTATAGCTAGGATGAAGTAAGGAGGGGGACATTTGTAATTTGCTCTCTTACTTTGGCATCCCTTTGATGCTATTTAATAATACTTATCTTTTCAAAAAAAAAAGTTGGGTTAAAGTCCTATTAACTACCTCAGTCTATCCATCTGTTTGTGGGTGACAAGTAGTAGAAAACAAAAGTTTAGTGCCCAATTTTCCCCACAACACTTTCCAAAGTAGCTGCAGGACTTAACATCCCTATTAGATACAATACTCCTAGGTACACATAAAGTTGCACTATTTCCCTGAAAAACAATTCAACTACATTCGTGGCATCATCAGTTTATGGCAAGGAATGAAATGTGTCATCTTGCTAAATCTATCCACTACCACGAAAATGGAATCTTTTCCCCTTTTGACCTAGGCAGCCCTAAAACAAAGTCTATAGAAATATCTACCCACAGCTCGCTTGATACGGGTAAAGGTGTATACAACCCATGTGGCAAAACCTTAGACTTAGCCCTTTTACATGTAATGAATCTACTACATATGCGAGTAACATCTTTCTTCATTTTAGATCAAAAGAAATGCTCATATAATATCTTTAAGGTCTTCTTAACACCAAAATGCCCCATTAATCCCCCACCATGAGCCTCACGCACTAGCAACTCACGCATTGAACAATTAGGCGCACAAAGGTTATTCTCTCCGAACAATAACCACCATGCTTATAAACTTACCAAATGCTCCCTTTTCACATGCCATGTAAACATTAGAAAAATCAAAATCATTGGCATATATATCTTTCACATATTCAAAACCAAATAATTTAGCACTCATAGAAGTGAGAAGTACATACCTTCTGGATAATGCATCTGCAACTACATTTTCCTTACCTTGTTTATACTTCATGACATAGGGAAATATCTCAATGTACTTCATCCATCTAGCATGCCTTTTGTTCAACTTACCTTGGCTCTTGAAATGTTTCAAAGACTCATGGTCGGTGTGGATCACAAACTCTCGAGGCCATAGGTAGTGCTGACAGGTGCATAAAGCTCTTCATCATATGTCGGGTAGTTCAGGGCTACTCCACCTAACTTCTCACTGAAATAGGCAATGGTCGTCTATCCTCCATCAAAACAGCTCCAATACCTATTCCTAAGGCATCACATTCAATCTCAAAGGTTTTGTTAAAATCGAGTAATGTTAGTACAAGTACAAAACATAACTTTTTTTTAATTAAATTAAATACATGATCTTGTAATTACCAAAAAAAAAATACATGATCTTGTTCTTTACCCCAATGAAACCCAATAGACTTTTTGATTACCTCAGTGAGTGGTGCTGCAATGGTGCTAAAGTCTTTGACAAAACGCCTATAGAAACTAGCTAAACCATGAAAGCTTCTTACCTCAGTGATGCTTTTAGGTGTAGGCCACTCCTTGATTGCCTTTACTTTCTCTTCATCAATCTCTATTCCCTTTACACTAATAACAAACCCAAGAAAACACACTTTTTCCACGTAAATGTACACTTTTTAAAGTTTGCATAAAGCTTTTCTTTCTCAAAACTTCAAGCACACTTCTTAAATGATCTATATGCTCATCTAGACTCTTGTTGTACACTAAAATGTCATCAAAGTATACAACTACAAACTTACCTATGAATGCATGCAAAATATGATTCATTATCTCATGAATGTGCTGGGTGCGTTTGTAATACCTAATGGCATAACCAACCACTCATAAAGCCCATACTTAGTTTTAAATGCTATTTTTCACTCATCACTTTCCTTCATCCTAATTTGATGATAACCACACTTCAAATCTGTTTTAGTGAAAATGCAAGATCCATGCAACTCATCAAGCATATCATCTAACCTAGGAATGGGATGACAATACTTTACCGTTATGTTGTTGATAGTTCTACAATCTACGCACATCCTCCATGACCCATCCTTCTTAGGTACTAGTAGCACAGGTATTGCACATGGGCTTAAGTTTTCCCTCACATTACCCCTTTGCTATCAACTCCTAACTTGCCTTGAAACTCCTTGTTTCCTCAAGATTACTGTTATAGGGCTGAACGATTAGGAATCATGGCTCCAAGAACAAAATCAATCTGATGCTCAATTTCTCTAATGGGTGGCAATCCATTAGGAATCTCGTCAGGGAATACTTACCAAAAAAAAAAAAAAAATCGTCAGGGAAAACATCATCATATTCCTGCACAAAGAACTAACAATGCTAGAAAGAGAATTGTCAATGTCGTTAGTATTTAAAGCAACTTCTTTGTACAAGAGTACAATATAGGCCTGTTAGCCAAATTGCACTTATTAACATCACGTTCTTTTGCATAAAAATTCACTTTTTTCTTGTTTTGCTTTCAACACCTCTCTTTATTTTTTTTCTTCCTCACATTCTCTTATTTTTTCTTCACTCTTATTCTTATTTTTTCTCGCACACTCTCTCTCTTCTTTCAGACTCTTGCTCCTTCTCTCTTTCTTCCTCTCTTTCTTTTCTCTTCTAATTTTTGGCCTCTTTTTTCTTTTTTCATCTTCTACACTTTCATTCTCATTTGCTCCTCATAGACTTGCTTTGGAGTTAAAGGTACAAGTGTAACAGACTTCCCATCCTTCACAAAGCTGTATCTCTTTCGGAATCCATCATGTATCACCTTTCTATCATATTGTGGTGGTCTCCCCAACAAAAGATGGCCAACATGTATAGGAACTACATCACAAAGCACCTCATCCTTATACCTCCCATTGGTGAAAAGACCACTAGTACTTGCGCATTAACCTTAACCTCCCCACATTCATTCAACCATTGCAATTTATAAGGTCTAGGGTGTTTGAGTGTTGCAACCCAAGGTTTCCACAAGAGTAGTGCTAGCCACATTAGTGCAACTTCCCCCATCTATGATCACACTACACACCTTTTTATTAACATAGCACCTCTTATGAAAGATGTTCTCTCTTTGTTCCTCCCATCATCTACCTGGATTTGTGTATTAAGAGCACGCCTAGCAACAAGAGACTTACCTACCACTGGGTACTCAATCCCCTCATCACTAGCTTCTTCAAGTGGTGGCATCTCATCCTTCTTACTTCAATTTCCTTCCACCTCACCATTATCAAGCATAATCATAACCCTTTTATTTGGACATTGCGAAACTATATGCCCTTTTCCAAACACTTAAAACATTTAATATCCCTATTGCGAGTGGGTTGAGAATCTGAATTACCTTTGCCTTTGTTGAACACATCCTCTTTAACTTTGGGTGGTTCGGGTTTAGTTTTGAAGACTCCATTTTCATTCTTTCCCCAATTTGGTCTCATGTGGTGTTTGAAGTGGAATTGTACCTTGCTGCCCCCTTTCTCTTCAATTGCCTTTCCACCTTATTGCCATGTGTACCAAGTCCTCTACTCCGCATAGTGTTGCAATTCCACCACATTAGCTATATCCCTGTTCAACCCATTTAAAAATCGAGCCATGGTTGCCTCCCCATCTCCCTCCACACTGGCTCTAATCAAGGCCACCTCCATCTCCTTATGGTGGTAGTCCACACTTTTAGAGCCTTGTGAAAGACTTGCAAATTTCTGGTAGAGATCCCTATAGTAGTGGCTTGGAATAAACCTCCTCCTCATAAGAGCTTTCAACTCACCCTATGTGCTTATAGGCCTCTCTCTATTTCTCCTTCTATTAGAAACCAGTTGATCCCACCAAATAATGGCATAATCAGTTAATTCAACCACAGCTAGCTTCACTTTCTTCTCATTTGAATAGTTATGGCAATCAAAAACTAACTCCCATCTTTTTCTCTCACTCTAAGTATGCTTCAGGATCATTCCTATCTTGGAATAGGGTTTGGAAGAAAAGACCCAATCCTACTAGGGTTAGGAATAGGTGATGAGGACATCAATATTTAAATTTATTTCTTTTTCTTATTATTATTATTTATTCTTTGGACCCATTTGTTTTGAGCTTTATTGATAATGAGTTTATATTATTAGAGGTTATTTGGACCCATTTGTTTTGGGTTATTTTAGTATTAGGTTTATTTTATTTTAAGCTTTTGTGTTAGGCCCACGATATTTTCTATTTAAACCATAATTAGGGTTAGCAGAACATTAGCTTGAATGATATTTTTGATTATTGATTCTTCCCCTACAGCTGCTGCTCTCTTTCTCCCCTCTCTTCCTCCTCCACCTCTTCCTTCTTCTTCTTTGATTATTTCTTTCTCTTTGCAATCCTACATCAACTTTGGTATCAGAGTAAAGGATCCTACACACTTTCTAAAACCCTAATCACTGTTCTGATTTAAAAAAAAAAAAAAGCAGCTGCTGTCGTTGCCCTACGCACCCACAAACCCTTCGAATACATTTCATGCGTCTCTACTAATATTTAATTCCAGCGAACCCCACCATTAGCCCCGCCAACCTCTGGCGAACTTGCCGACGACTCCGGCAACCTCCGACGACTTTTTCGGCGATTGGCCGGCGACCTTCGGCAAAGTCCAGAACAACCACCACATTTCAGTGATCTGATCTGTGTTCTGGCAAAGCTCCGGCGACCTCTGACGACTTTCTGGTGAATTCCAAAATACTCTGTCAGTCTATTTGGACAAATTCCAAGCAACAAGACAGCCGACTACATATTCAGATGTTTCAAAAGTAAGCACTTTGCATAGTTTGGAGCAAAGGTTTGGATTAGATACAATTCTCACATTGTTAATTATGATAAATGCTTATGTCATATGGCAGCGTGAATTGCATAAATTTGAACTTGAACCTTGCCCATTTGTTTCATTTATCCTACTTCCTATTTCCCTTTTAAATTTAATTAATTGTTGTCCATCTTAAAAAAAATATAAATTAAAAAAAAAAAAATCAATCACTCATTGCTTGCCTAAATTATTTGTTGAGTTTCATTTATTAGATTCGTCATTCCTATTTAAGCATATTAAGATTTTATATTTTTATTACTCTTTTTTTTCAGTTTTCTTTAATATCAGCATTAAAAAAAAAAAAAAATTGCCTTTATCCTTTTACCATGAATCTTGAAAACCAATCATATTGGAATAATAAAGTAGGACTTCGTTCTATTCATCAAACTTATGCCATAGATCCTCCTTATTTTAGTGGCACTATCGATCCTCATGAGTTTCTTGATTGGGTAGATGATATTGAATACATTTTTGACTATCACGACTTGTCTGATAACCAATGTATTCGTCTGGCCAAAACAAGATCGACCAATAATGTTAGAAAGTATTGGCAAACAGTCGAATTATACCAAAGACCTGCTACTCAATGGGCCTTGATGAAACAAATTTTGAGCGATTGATTTGTTCCTAAAAGTTTTATAGATAAGGCATGGTCTCAGTTAATACGTCTTAAACAGGAGGATTCTTCTGTTGATGACTATTTTGATCAATTTAAACTCTTAGGAAGTGGTCTAACTTTCAAAATGAGTCTTGTGCGATCAGTAGATTTGTCCTTGGGCTAAGGTCTTACATCCATGAAGTAGTTCAGCGATACACTCAGAAGACATTAAATGAAGCTTATTCCAAAGCTTTAGAAATTGAAAAATATTATGAATTTGAGTCTTATGAGTCTATGTCAGAGTCAAACTGCCATATACAAACCATTGAGTTACAACGTCCATCTCCTAAACCTAGCGCCCTTATTGTTTCTGTTAATACTTTTGATTCTCTTATTGATTCTCCTCTTTTGACATTTGATCATGATGAGTCACCAAATCCTCAAAATGTGTCTAAAGTGGTTGAATTGGTTCTACCGTCATCTTACCTTGATTTTGTTGGTTTATTTGAGGACATCATTAATAATGATCGTCAAGATTGCATAGACTTTATCATTGGTGATGGTTACTTTTTCAGGAGATATTATTTAAGCATCTTAAGTGTTTTACTTAGTGACTTCATCAGTTGGGAGTTCTTTGAGTCTATATCCAAGTTGTTCTTTCGTGAGATCACTCAGTTGCATGAATCCTCCTCACTTCTAGTGTATATAACAAAGGCATTCTTTTATACATTAAACAATTTCTCTTACAAGTTATGCGTGGCATCTCTTACCGCTATTCTATTGATATCATTGAGTTTTCAGCAACTTATTCTTCTTTGAGAGATTCTAATTTGACAAGTTCAGTTGCACCGTCCCTCGTCATTTTTTTTCAACCATGTATTCCACCTTTTTTTGTTAATATTGATATTAAATGGAAAATTAGATTGAATAATAATTATTATAAATTTCTTACTTATGTTATTGATGGGAATAAAAAATTTAATGGATGCAACTTAATGATGACTTATGCATTGTCTACTTACTACCCCATATCATCTTGCCAAAATTTGCATGCCGAAAATGTTGGACCATTCTATATCCTTTGTGATCCTAGTCCCAATACAATTTTTTTCACTTTGCCATGTGATATGAGTTTTGTCATAATTTGGCATGTGGAGAACTTGTTATCTTGTGGAGGCATCTTTGGGTCTCAAATATTGTTTGCAGGTTATGGAGATATTTTTATGCCGGTTCCAATTCCTTCACCTCTTCAGCGGTGCTTATCTGTGTTCGATGTTGAGGACCTCATTTTCCTTTCACTTCAAAAATGTCTTGTCAAGCAGAAAATGCAACATGATAACAGTGCCAAGTTTTCAACTCGACGGAGTTGAGTTCTTCTCAGTCCGGGAGAGTTGATGAGGACTTCAATTTTTAAATTTATTTCTTTTTCTTATTATTATTATTTATTCTTTGGACCCATTTGTTTTGAGCTTTATTGATAATGAGTTTATATTATTAGAGGTTATTTGGACCTATTTGTTTTGGGTTATTTTAGTATTAGGTTTATTTTATTTTAGGCTTTTGTGTTAGGCCCACGATGTTTTCCATTTAAACCATAATTAGGGTTAGCAGAACATTAGCTTGAATGATATTTTTGATTATTGATTCTTCCCCTACAACTGCTGCCCTCTTTCTCCCCTCTCTTCCTCCTCCACCTCTTCCTTCTTCTTCTTTGATTATTTCTTTCTCTTTGCAATCCTACGTCAATAGGATTTGGTAGAAAAGACCTAATCCAAGTAGGGTTAGGAATAAGATTTGGTAGAAAAGTCCCAATCCAACTAGAATTAAGAATAGAGAAAAGACCCAATCCAACCAAAGTTAGGAATAGAGTTTAGCAGAAAAGTTTCCATCCAACTAGGGCTAGGAATAGGGAAAAGATCCAATTCAACTAGAGTTAGGAATAGGGTTTGGCTACTAGGGTTTTCACGGAATTTTTCTTTTCTTTTCTTTTCATACTAAACACGAAATAAAGGGGCTAGAACAAATGAAAACCAAAACGAATTACAACTTTGTTGACCAAATTCAGACTCGGCGCCAAAGAAGAACTCTCTTTTTCCTTTTTTTTTCCTTTTTTTGGATGTATGGAGAAGAATTTCAGAACTTACTAAACTTTGAAGAACAAACCGAATGATATTTCGAAGTTGTTTTGCCACGCCAATGGAGGAGAAGCAATGTGGTCTTTCTTTTCTTTTTGATTTTTTTTTTAATTATTATTAAAGTTCTAACCGTCAATTGGAGAAGGAACAAGAACTCTAGCCGCCCAACAAAGATGAAAGATAGAACCCTACCCATTCAAGAACGTGAAGAACAAAGAACGATTTGATGTTAGAGCCAAACTCTAATACAAACTAATGTGGTCGAATACCTCAAACCCACGATAATTGAATCAAAACCCAAGAAAGCTAATATCAAGATCAAAGAATGTAGAACCAAGATTCGTTGATTTCTTGAATCAAGAACCTTAGATTGAAGATAGAAGATCGCCATAAAAATGAATTCCTGATAAGTTCAGAAGTTCTTTGAAGGACAAAAGGAAAACACACCTCACGTTAATGCAAAATAATACTCTAATTTTTTTATTGATGGCTCAATCCTGAATTTACAAGTATTTACAAAGAAAACTAGCCCTAATTAAAAAGCCCATATTTGTCCTAATAATGAGTCACACTCATGGGCCATTTTTATTAATAAAGTTTGGCCCAAAAACATTAAAACAATGGCACAAACCCAAATCCTATTTAAAACATAATTTTAAAACTTAAACTTAAAGTCGAAAGTAAGTTTTAAAGCCCAACAAGTCTTATACATAAAGTAAAACCCAAAACAATAATTAAAACACTCTTTAAAAGCTCAATTCGCCTCTTCAATTAGTGGTCTAGGCTGCCCTTGTTGACTTGGATTACATGTACAAATCTTGGTTCCTCCTCTTTCATGCCCATCTTGGATATTGTCTTATTTGTTGCATTTAAAGCTTCATCCAACGTGGCTTGAACAAACCCAAGCATTACTTCCTTGATCTTCTTTGCTCTAGCTCTGGTTGTTGGCCCATCCGGAATATGCAATGGATATTTGGCACTTGGTCTTCCTTGGTGCTCATCGAGTGGATTGGCTCTTGAAGTTTACACTAATGCAGATTTTGCTGGCTCACCTGTCGACAACAGAAGATCGATTTCTGGCTATTGCACTTTTCTTGGAGGCAATCTCATAACACGGAGAAGTAGGAAGCAGAATGTAGTAGCAAGTGCAGAGCAGAATTCAGAGCAATGACTTTGGGAATATGTGAGCTACTATGGATCAAGATAATCTTGAAGATCAAGTGGGAAGGACCTATGAGATTACTCTGTGACAACAAGTCTGCCATTAACTTGGTCTATAATCCCGTTCAACATGACAAAACAAAGCACATTGAGGTAGACAGGAACTTTATAGAGGAAAAGCTGGATAGTGGACTAAGTTGTATCCCTTATGTTTCGTCTAGGGGCCAACTCGCTAATGTACATAACAAGGGTCTTGGTAGTGCAACTTTCCAAGGAATTATCTCCAAGTTGGGAATGAAAGATGCATATTCTCTAGTTTGAGGGGAAGTGTTGGAAAACAAAGAATACATTTGGGTGTGTGCTATTGTTAATGTACATTAATTGTATTCATTTACCTGTATTGTATTCATGTTTTTGTATTTAATATAGGGAGATGTATCTAGTTTATAGATAATTTAAACAATCCTTTTTCGTACATGTATAAATGTAATCACAAGACAACCCGGTTGGGTATGTCAAGTCTTTCAATAAATCATCTTTTTCACACGTCGTCCCTGGAAAAGCTTAGGGAATATGCTATGAACATAAGTACAGAAATCATTTATCATTCTCTTCTTTTCAAGTCATCTTTTATTCTGTGACAAACTACTTATTTCAAATCGTAAGACTACTTATTTCAAATTCTAAGACCTTGTCTTCTTGCAGTTGAAGTTGGGTGCAATTATCAACTGTAATAATTTTACATAACAAACTCTTAAACAACTTGAAATTAACCTGTTCCTGACATTAAAATTTTGATACTCAAAATATAAAGTTAAAAAAGGGAAGGAAAAAAATGTAATATCTAATACAAAGAGATTTTGACTAGCTAAGTCCTAAGAAAGGGAAAATATACTGGGGTTGTAGCATAGGAATAATAAAATAAGAGACTACTCTCCGTTAAAGTAGCAATTAGATCCATATTTGTTATTCATTTCATCTCATTCGTGAAATTATATGCATTGTTCAATGGATTTGAGTTGGTAGAACCACCAAATTGCACACCTGTATTGCAATATTTTTAATGACTTCTGTATGCAAATTTTGTAATCAATTGTGCGTTCTAATAACAAATGTCTTTATAGTATATCTTCTGGAGTTATTTATGTAACTATTTAGATGTCATTTAACATATGTGATATTTGGTAAATGCAGTGTTCTTGTTCAGTTCTGGTGTAGCTATAGCACAGTGCCTCTAAATGTACTAGTCACACAGGTTTGTTTCTAACTGAAAAAAAAAAAAATAATTTTAATTCATGTTGATATTATTTACCCAATATAGTAGATTTGGATCTGTGGGGGTTGCGGTGGATTCATTGTGCAGTGTGTTCGCCAACCAATGGATCAAGCACAATGATTAATCTAACGGCTGGTGGATGGACCGCTTGGTGTATCCACCACAGTCACACTCTACCTAGGTATATTTACCTTGTTGTTTGACATTACACACAAAGAACTTGTGGACCCCATGACTTGGACTTGGCTTGAGATTCCATGTGTGTTGTTCCACATCGCTTACGTGATGGAGTGCTATGTACTACATTTGTAGAACACTGGATTACATGGTATGATGGGGCTCTTTAAAATCGCGTCATCATTACATAATGGTATTAGAGCCAAACTCAGCCAAAATTGTGGCCTGCGTGTGTGTGAGTGGCCCGGGGGGAGAGAGATTGTGATGGATCGACTGTGTATGGGCGACCAACAAGAGGCTGTTGAGATTACAAGAAATTTCTCATATCCCACATTGCTTAGGTGTGGTGAGGGGATGTACCATATATCTAAGACTCGCATCCACTTAGTATGACGCATTTTAGAGTCAAGCTAGCCGATGCCCAAAGGAAAAAACATTTGAATTTTTGGATGAGGTTATGACACAATAGTATTGAAGCCAAAGCTCACTCGAAACTGTTGAATGAGCCTAAAACAAGGACATGTTGCCATTGATGTGGGTGGATTGTAGAGTCCATGAGTGAGACTTAGCTTGAAAGAACCACATCCATGAGTCGAAACTGTTGAATGAGCCTAAAACAAGGACATGTTGCCATTGATGTGGGTGGATTGTAGAGTCCATGAGTGAGACTTAGCTTGAAAGAACCACATCCATGCGTGCCTGTGCACAGATTTTCTTGTCTAAAAATTAAGATAAAAAGTAGGTAACAAATTTTATTATTTAATTTGAAGGATATGAATATAGTCTCTGAAATATTCTGAACAGAATAAAATCATCTGATTATTCTCTCGAATATTAATTTGGGAACTTGACCTCAAGAATTATAGGATTTGATTTTATCTCGAGGACTTGACTGCTTGATCTCAAAATTTGTGGACTTGAATTTTGACTTGAGGGCCTAGCAACTTTTTTTTTTTGGAAAGTAGGGCTTGGCAACTCCGCCTATGTTTTTTTTCATGGCCGGTCCCAAGCCCGGATAAAGGAGGAGGGTTGTGTTAGGTAGTCGACAATCAGCGTAAAACTTTGTCGAATTTTTTTATGGATTTTCTGACACCTAATGAGATTTCGTGGAGGTGTTCCCTACTTAGCGACGCGCTGTATGGTCTGAGTACAGTGTTAAATAAGCAAGGACTGCTACATCGGCACCCGGGTGCGGTGTTAAATAGGCAAGGGTCCTCGCACTTTCCTGGACGAGTGGGGGGGGGCAAGGAAGCTAGTCCAAATAGAAGGCTGAGATTAGGTACTTGGAATATCGGGAGCTTAACTGGGAAACTTATGGAAGTGGTGGATACAATGGAAAGGAGAAGAATCACAATTGCTTGCTTGCAAGAGACGAAGTGGATGGGACAGAAAGCTAAAGAGATTGAGAGGACTGGGTATAAGTTATGGTATATGGGACTTAATAGATCGAGAAATGGGGTCGGTATAGTAGTAAGCAAGGACCTAAAGGAAGATATAGTTAATGTGAAACGCTGTGGAGATAGGATTATTGCAATTAAGTTAGTGTTAGGAGAAGAGATAGTAAACGTAATTAGTGCTTATGCCCCCTAGGTGGGCTTAGGAGATGTACATAAGGAGAAGTTTTGGGAAGACTTGGAAGGAATGCTATTAGAGATATCTCAAGGAGAGATCGTCTTCATAGGAGAATATTTGAACGGTCATATAGGACGCAACATAGATGGATACATAGGAGTACATGGGGGATATGGTTACGGTGATAGAAATGAAGAAGGGAAGGATATTTTGGAGTTTGCAGTGGCTTATGATCTCATGATAACGAACACCTTTTTTAGGAAGAGAGAGGAACATTTGGTGACTTATAAGAGTGGCTCCTCAAAGACACAGATTGACTTCTTCTTAACTAGGAAAAGAGATCATGTAGCTTGTAAAGATTGTAAAGTTATACCGAGAGAGAGCTTGACTGCCCAACATAGGTTGTTGGTCATAGATGTGCAGCTTCAAAGGTGGGCTAGAAAAAAGAAGTCGTATAGATGCTCAAAGACTAAATGGTAGAACTTAAAATGTGATAAGCAAGCAGCATTCAGGGAAAGAGTACTAGAGGAAAACATTTGGACGGTAAATGAGAGTGCAAATATTATGTGGGATAAGGTAGCAAAGTGTATTAGGAGGGTAGGGAAAGAAGTCTTAGGAGAATCCAAAGGGAGTGCTCCGGCACAGAAAGAGGCATGGTGGTGGAACGAGGTTGTCCAAGACAAGATAAGAGTTAAAAGAGAGTGTTTTAAATCTTGGCAAAATGACCGAAATGAAGCGAACTTGGAGAGGTATAGAGAAGCTAGAAGAGAAACCAAAAAGGCAGTTAGTGAGGCTAAGGCAAAGACATTTGAGGATTTATATAGGCGACTTGACACTAAGGAGGGCGAAAGAGAGATATTCAAGCTTGCTAAATCTAGAGATAGACAGATCAAGGATTTAAACCAAGTTAAATGCATTAAGGATGAAGATGAAAAGGTATTAGTAAAGGAAGAGGAGATAAAGGAGTGTTGGAAGAGCTACTTCTACAAGTTATTTAACGAAAGCAGTAGTAGTGACATACATTTGGGGCAGTTTACCACTTTTAGGGAAGAATTAAATTTTATATTCTATAGGAGAATCAGTAGGGAAGAAGTAAAAGAAGTATTAAAAAGGATGAAGAATGGGAAAGCGGTTGGGCCAGATGGTATCCCTATTGAGGTTTGGAGGTGCTTAGGAGAGGATGGCATAAGTTGGTTAACAAAACTTTTTAATGTAGTGCTAAAGAGCAAGAAGATACCTGATGCATGGAGGAAAAGTATCCTTATACCCATATACAAGAACAAAGGAGATATTCAGAACTGTGCGAACTATCGCGAGATTAAATTGATGAGCCATACGATGAAATTATGAGAGAGAGTTATTGAGAGAAGACTAAGAAGGACAACAAACGTTTCAGATAACCAATTTGGTTTGATGCCTGGAAGATCAACCATGGAGGCTATCTTTCTCTTGAGGCAGATAATGGAACAGTATAGAGAAGGTCAAAAAGATTTACATATGGTGTTCATCGATTTAGAGAAGGCATATGATCGGGTTCCTAGGGAGATTCTATGGAGAGTATTGGAAAAGAAAGGAGCGTGTGTCGCATATATTGAGGCGATAAAGGACATGTATGATAGAGCCATGACATCTATACGGACGACTGGTGGAGAGACTAATGAGTTCTCTATCACGATTGGTTTACATCAAGGCTCAGCGTTAAGCCCATACTTGTTTGTTTTAGTTATGGATCAGATTACAAGACATATTCAAGATGAGGTGCCGTGGTGTATGCTATTTGCAGATGATATTATTTTAGTAGATGAGACGAGAGAAGGAGTGAATACTAAGCTAGAATTGTGGCGGGATACGTTAGAGACAAAAGGGTTTAGGCTAAGCCGATGCAAGACGGAATAAATGGAATGTGAATTTAGTCAAAGTAGGATAACGAGTAGTATAGAAGTAAGTTTAGGCACACAAAAGATTGTAGAGCAAGATAAATTTAGGTACCTTGGATCTATGGTGCAACAAGATGGAGGGATTGATACTGATGTAAGCCACAGGATTCAAGCTGGGTGGACCAAATGGAGGAGTGCTTCGGGGGTTTTGTGCGACCGAAAAATTCCCCTCAAGGTGAAAGGAAAGTATTATAAGGTAGCGGTTAGACCAGCGCTGCTATATAGATCAGAGTGTTGGGCAGTAAGGCATAATCATGGTCAGAAGATGGCAGTTGCGGAGATGAGGATGCTAAGGTGGATGTGCGAGATTACAAGGAAAGATAGAATTAGGAACGAGGAGATTAGGGGCAAAGTAGGAACGAGGAGATTAGGGGCAAAGTAGGAATAGCGCCGATTGAAGATAAAATGAGAGAAAACCGATTAAGATAGTTTGCCCATGTTAGAAGGCGTCCAGCAGAGGCACCTGTTAGAAAGTGTGAAAGTATGGAGATTGCTAGGAGTAGGAGAGGTAGAGGAAGACCCAAGAGAAGCTGGAAAGAAACCATTAAACATGACCTGACCTACTTAGATTTATCAGAGGACATGCCCCCAAACAAATCTAATTGGCGTCGACAAATCCATATAGCCGACCCCACCTAGTGGGAAAAGGCTTGGTTTGGTTTGGTAAGTAGGGCTTGGCAACTTGATCTCAAGATTGGTTGGCTTTGACTTTGACTTTAGAGTTTGACAGCTTTATTTCAAGATTTATATACTTGAATTTCAACTTGGGGGCTCAGCAGCTTGATGTCTAAATTTGTAGGGTTGAACATTTTCAGAGCTTCAAATTTGTAGACTTGAGTTTCTTCAGAGCTTGAAAGTTTAACCTTGAAATTGCAGGCTAGGCTTGTTGAACTTCAATTTCTTTTATTCCACCACTTATTGAGATTCTTCTCCTCTTTGTATCTTGGACACTTTAACTCAAATTGTACTTTTCCTTGTGGAGTCACCCTTACTTATAGTGGAGGAAATAAAGAGTCATGATAACGTCAAACTTCTTTAATAATTATTTTTCTCTTTATTTTTGTAAAGGAATAAAGATTATTCCTCATCTTTTTTTTTAAGAGAGAAAATTAATATTTACGTAGAGATAAAAATTAATATCTATCTCAAGGTAAATTAAATTTAATTCAAAGATAATATTTCTCTTCTCAAAGATTTACCTTCTTGATGCCGTATCATTTTTTTTATCACAATATGCACTATTAGTCATTCATTTCCTTTGGCATTGAGCTCAAAATGTTCTGCTAAAGAAAATGAATTGCCTGAATAATTCTTGCAGATTTGTTTTGTACTAGAATTGTAGAATCCTCTATGCTTGATAAAATTAGACACATTTGACTCACATAGATCTAGTAGGAATCTGTTTACCTTTCTTTCTCAAATGTAACTTTGATCGTTTTATGCATTCAGATGGGATCAAAGTGCAAGAAAGCTGTGATTGCTGAGAGTGTCCGAGAGTCACTACACAGTTGGTGTAAGAGAGTGAAGAAGAGGTCCAGATTGCATTCAGTCACTACAAGGTCTACGTATTCCCTTGAATCAACGATCGATGAGAGGGATGAGATCAACACTGTTGGATCTGGCACTCTATCACGGTGCTCCTCTGCGGGCACATTGGATTGCATCGAGGTGATTGAGACATCAACTCAACAACCAGAGACATTTTTTAAGACGTCAAACCTACCCCAGCATGAGTATTCATTCCGGGTAATAGAAAACCCATCAAACTCCACAAACAATAGTTCATCAGAGCCAGTAGCTGACGGTACAGAAGGCAGTAGAGTTGAGACTCTTCTTGAGTTGTTTCGAAAGACATGAACTGTTCTTGGATAGGGTTCGTCACAACGTAGGACGAGTTCAAGATTCATTTTTAACTTTAAATTAGTTCTTAACTGTATTTGTCTTTTATGGCGCACTCTGGTGATTTGTGAAGATCAGCTGAAACGTGGTACTGAGCTAATAATAGATGGACTCATATTTGTAGGCAAATGATTCATAAAGACTATCTGAAAAGCTTTGTAATATATCTGTTTTCTTGAATGTTATTTTCATATTAACTTATTCACTGGAAACTCTTTGTAATTCTATTGTAGTACTCAAATCACCCAATTGTTTCTATGCCCTTTCATACTTGCCAATGATCAGAAAGAGAGTGAGATTGGTTTTGAGCATAGCACCCGAAAGAAAAATACTTCTCTATCACTATTTTTTGCTGGAAATGCTACTAAAATGACATGGCAATGACCTTGTGTAATAAAATGCTTTTCTAATAGACTATTTTCTCCAAAGGGTGTCAGTGATAAATCTTGGAAGTTTTATTACACACACAACAAATTACTAGAATGACAAAATTATCTCCCTTGTTGAAAAGTAGAATGCCCTTGTTAAAAACTAAAATGCAAAGGAAAGACCGACTTAAATTAAATAACTTGTTCAAAGAACATAACAATTATGTCTATTTGAATACACAAACAACTAGGAGGGAGGGGGAGAGAGGGAGAGAGAGAAATAGAGAGCAATTGCAGCTTAAATATTGTTGGGGATCAATTTTGGAGGAGATTTGACTATTTGAGAATAATGTTAGTCGCTGACTATAGTGGAGTTACCGAATGCCTATGGAGTGAGAATCAAGACGGTCTAGAGTAAGAGTAGTAGAGAGAAAGATAGTTGCTAGTGATAGTAGTGATGATGGAATATGAATGAATGATGGACCCTCTAGAGGAGTGATGTTTATATAGGCCAGGAGGAGTCTTGGCATGGGTCGACACTCTATATTTGTTAGACAAATTTCTAGCCTTTAACCAGTGCGGCCCTATAAGGAAAGAATTATTTCCGAATCTCTTTCTCTAGACCCCCTCAATAATCCTTTGATTCGATCCACCAAAGCACTAGATTTCCAATAATCCCTCTAAAAAATATATCCATTGAGTAGAGAAATTCTTGTACCTTGCTCTTTGTCCAAAGGAAGCCATTACTAGCAAAAGGGATCTTATTGCGGCTCACTCATTCGGAAATCCTCCCATAGTAAATAGACGTAGAAGGAATTTTGGTCATGGAATGTGCCACGGGGAAGGTATTGATGGCGCTTGGGCCTTGTTGATGTGGCACAGGTATCCGCTAATATCAAGACAATTGATAGTTAATTATTTTTAAGCAATGAGCTCCTCTTTCTTGTGTGTCTTAATGACAACATCCAACCGAAGATAAGTAATAGAATGGGTTGTCGCTTTTCCTCACACTTATATACTTACCACCCGCCCTTTCCACAATCGATGTAGGATACTCTAACAATCTCAATCTACACTCTTCGTCTCTCTTAAAGTCATCTTCTACCACCACCATTATCTACCTTCAACAAAGAACCACTCACTAAAAAATCCCCATTCTTTTTCTCCACAAGAAAACCTAAAGACACCTTCCATAAATCTTCAATCTGATCTAAAAAGGTGTCTTGAATGTGGTTGAACCGCTTTGAGTTGGCAACCATTGAAGAGGTTGAACCAAGCTTGTAATTATTCGTGTGTGTGTTTTGGTAGATTCGGCGGAGTGTGTCGTGTGCTTTTTTTGGATTGGTTGAAAGCTTCTAAGAGGTAGGGGTTCTAACTTTAGACTTATAAAGGCATGATATATATGTGCATGTGCGTGTGCAATAGAGTGATTTCAATATGAAAACATGTGATGAAATCTCATAAGTTAAGAATTTCTTGGACATGCCGTGGTAGTTGTTTTTATGTTTCAAGCTTACCTACATCAAATTTATTAAACTTAATTTTATCAAAAACTAAAATTCTTAGGCTTTAATTTGATGCGTCATGGGTTGAAAATGGTTAAGAAATAAAGAATTTAAGACTTTTCAAAGTTGACTATTTGGTTTAGATTGCACTGGAACTTGTTCGATTTTTTATATAAAACTTACATTTAGAAATTGAATTAATTTATGAGATTTTTAAGTATAGATGAGACTAGGCATATAAAAGAGTTTAATGTAAAATTTCATGATTTTCAGAAATTACACAAATTTTAGAAAAATAGTTTGGTTTGATTTTTTGCACTGGAACCAATCTGAGTTTTGACATGAAACTTATACTTTGAAATTGAATTAATTTCTAAGATTTTTACACATGAGATTATACATATAGAAGAGTCCTCAATAACACTTCATTTTAGGAGTTAAACTGAATTTTATAAAAATAGTCAAAGTTGGCTACTTGGTTTGAATTTCTACACCGGCACGGGACTAGTTTTTTTATATAAAATTTATACATAAAAATTGAATTAATTTCTAAGATTTTTACACATAAAATGAGAAATATATAAGAATATTCCATTAAAAATTTCATGATTCTTAGATTTTTTATAAAATTATTCAAAGATGGCTATTTTGTAGAGTCCTAGACCGAAACACCTATTTGGTTTTTCTTAAAATATGTATTAATTGGCTGCATAAATAAATTTCAAATTTTATTTTTACAGAACTAGACTTTTTTTTTGAAAGGTAAATAAATTATATTAAGATAAAAAGTTATAATACAAATACACAGGGGCATACCCCTAGCCAAATGACATCAAAACAATCCCTCACAAGATAAACAATGGGAGACCAAGGGAGACAAACTACATCAATCAATCTCCAAAAATGCTAAGTGCTAAGTATAGAGGATGGAAGAGACCATACACGCTCCAAGTGCCTATTAACATTAGTCTTTGGAAAAGACCTACAAGACAAAATTCGAGCACGAATCACCATTTCCACTTGCCTCATCAAAGTAAGCTCATCCATGGCAGAATGCTGAAACAAACGTGAGTTTCGTTCCTTCCATATGAAGTAAACCATGGAAGATAGACCCAATCTCCCCAGCAAATGAAGTAAAGAGTCCCCAGAAAGATGCCCAGTGCACCAATGAAGAATATCATCCCAAGTAGTAGCCTGACATTGAAGCCCTAATTTCCTTAATAATTGATGCCATAGCCTCGCAGTATAAATGCATTGAAAGAACAAATGAGAGTGACTCTCCATGGAATCTCCACATAAAAAGGCAATAAGTAGAATGACCAATCCCAACAGCAGAAAGCCGATCGCGGGTTGACAATTTATGGTAAATTGCCAACCACATGATAAAGGAATAACGGGGTATATGATGTTTAAACCAAACTATGGAGTACCAGTCTACTTGGTCATGATGATCCCGAAGTACCTCCCAAGCAGAATGAGTTGAGAACTTCTTATTGGCAAAATTCCAAGTGATCTTGTCAACAATAGAACACCTCGACTGAGGTAGAAGCAGAGTAGCCTCCTTAAGCAGAATAAGATCATGAGAATTAACCCCCGGCCATATCCATCCTCCATTAGAAATAATGTCAACCACCTTAGCAAATTTAGACAAACCGGAATCATAGATGACTCGAGCATATAAAGAAGAACAAATAGCACCATTGGGCATCCAAGGATCAAACCACAAAGACACGGCACAACCGCCAATCTCATAAGATATATGAGGTTTAATAATGGAATGAAGCTGAAGGATCTTGCGCCAAGACCAAGAACAATCCCACGGGATTTTAGCAATCCAAAATTGGCTCTTTCCTAAGAGATTAACATGAACCCAATCTGCCCATAAAGAAGTAGAAGGAGGATCACTTAAGTGCCAAATGTACCTGGAAATAGCAGCTCTGTTCCAATCCTTGATCTTCTTTATACCCAAGCCGCCTTCCTTCGTAGAGTTACCACATCCCATACCACTTTAGCCCCTATAGTAGACAAATAAGTACCCCTCCAAAGGAATGATCTTAATTTAGCTTCAATGCTCTTACTTACTTTAGCTGGAAGAATGAACTGGAAGCTCCAAAAAAACTGAATACTAAATAGAACCGATTGGATGAGTTGAAGTCTCCCCGCAGAAGAAAGAAACTTATTGGTCCAAAGTCTCAACTTCTTCAAAATACGACTTTCCAAGTCAACACAATCCACGTCTTTGAGCTTTGAAGTAATCAGAGGAACACCCAAATATTTTATTAGAAGATTACCCCATCTAAATCCCATGAGAGTTGCAATGTTGTCCCAAAGAGCATCATCAATCCCAGCAGCAAATATATCACTTTTATTCAAATTGGGAATTAATCAAGAATAAGAGAAGAAGACATTCAAAGCATCCTTTAAAATGCCAACCGAACCCGCATCACCATGACAAAATAACATGAGATCATCGACAAAACAAAGATGAGTTAAACAAGTTTTAGAGCATCTCCAATGATACTTAAACTCATTTGAAGAGACAGTTTTCTTATGCAAAATCCAAGAGAGAACCTCCATGCAAATAACAAATAGATAAGGTGATAAAGGGTCACCTTGTCTAATCCCCTTGTTCCCTTGGAAATAACCATTAAGCTCACCATTAATACTTACAGAGAACATGGGAGTGGTGACACAGGCTCTGATCCATCCAACTAGTTTATTTGGCAATCCAAGCAAATCCATCGCATCCCATAGAAAGTCCCAACGAATAGAATCAAAAGCCTTCATGATATCAACCTTGAAAGCACAACGTGGCGGCCCTTTATTTTGATGATATCCTCTCATCAATTCCTGAGCAAGGAGACTATTATCTGAAATGCAACAACCAGCAACAAAAGCAGCTTGAGATTGATTAATAATGGAAGGTAGCACCCTTTTAACCCTCTCAGCTAGTATCTTTGTAATACACTTGTAGATTGTATTACAACAAGATATAGGGCAAAAGTCCTTAACCATAGAAGGGTTAGGGACCTTGGGGACTAAAGTAACAACAGTAGCATTGGCTTCCCAAAGCAAAGAACCAGAAGAAAAAAAACTCCTTTATAGCACCAATGACATCAGCACCCACAAAACTCCATGCTTTATGAAAGAAACATGCATTAAACCCATCAGGACTGGGAGCTTTATTTGGATGTAAGCTAAAAAAGACAGACCGAATCTCCTCATCTGAAACTGGTGCATCTAAAATACCTTTGTAAGAATCATCCACTAAAGGAGCAATATAATGATGAAGAGAAGCTTTACCCAGATAAGGCAAATTAGAAGGAGCTCCCAACAAGCCTTGGTAAAATCTAACAACTTCAACTTTAACTTCATTAGGATCATGAAGCATAGTGCCATCCTCTTTACGAATACATACCAGCTTATTAACATTGTTTCGGTGCTTGATGGAGTTAAAGAAAAAGGATGAATTTTTGTCACCCTCACTAAGCCATTGGACTCGACTTCTCTGTTTAGCTTGACTTTCCTCAACTTTAGAAGCAATCTTGAGATAGGTCAAACAATCCATTTCCTTAGCCAAAACCTCATCAGATACTCCAAATTGGTCAATGTGCTTTTGATAAGAAGACAATTCATCGCTTAGAGCTTGAAGGGAAAAGAGCTGGTCTTTACGCTTTTGATCATACAAACCCCACAAAGCCTTTTTCACCTCCTTGAGCTTCATATAAACTTGATGCATTTTAAAGCCCGAAAATTCTTTACTCCAAGCCCGAGCAAGAGTAGGAAGGAACTCGTCAAAATCAGCCCAATAGTTGAAGAACTTAAAGCTTTTCTTTCCAAGCTGCAAGCCAACACCAACAAGAACCACAATAGGGGTGTGATCAGAAATACCATAAGGGAGAATATCGGCAAAAGAATGAGGGAAAGAAGACATCCATCCACCATTAACAATAGCCCGATCCAATTTTCTCATGTCACTCTTGCCTTTCCTCCATGTATAATGTAAACCACAGAACCGCAAATCATCCAAACCAGCATCCAATAGGGCATTATTAAAATTCTCCATGTAAGGCAACCAATCTAAAGATCCGCCGTTTCTTTCAAATGGAAACCGCACAGCATTGAAATCTCCAAGAGCTATCCAAGGTCTATCACCAATAGAAGAACTGTAAGAAATCAAATCAGTCCACAAAGAAGACCTTTCATTACTTCCATTAGACCCATAAACAAAGGAGGTGAAGCATTGAACATTCATAGCCTTAATCCGGATAGAGCAATGCATAACTTGGCCAGACTGTCCAAGCAATTCTATATCAAGCAAGGAAGGATTCCAAAGAATCCAAATTCGACCAGAAGCATCAGCATCATAATTGCTTATACACGACCAAGTGTGCATGATATTAAGCATAACACGGTCCTTGCAAGGTTGTTTCCACTAAACCAACACATGACAACTGATTACCTTTAATAAAATGAGCCACTTCACGTTGTTTTAAGGGGGAATTAAGCCCCCTAACATTCCAGCAACCAATCTTAAACATGAGAACCAGATTTGTACTTACCCGAGCCTCCAGCCGCAGCCATCCCATGATTCTTCTTCTTAGAAGTTTTCTTAGCACCTTGTTGACGTTTGGAATCTAATTCATCAACAGCAAGTATCTTGTCCCGAAGAGGATTAGCACTTGGAGCTGAATTTAGATCCATAGCTTGAAGAACAGGCCTTGAAACCGAATTATCATCCCCATCTTTAGAATCAGATTGCACATTGTCAACTTGTGGGTGGAGATGGTTAAATCATCAGCTTCCTCCAAACATTGGAAGGAATTATGTACCTCCACACTTCTATCAATCGAAGCTGTCACAATTTCTCCATCCTCAGTGTCCCGGGGCTGCACGGCTTGAACTAAAGCCGAATCACTTTTATCCACAGATGGAACACCGACACCATTCTTTCCCATACAAGGTTTAATGACCTGAATTTGATCATGAACATTAGAAGTAGTAGCATCATTAGCCTTGGGAGAATGCACTAAAACAGTGGTAGAAGCTACAGATTTTCCCTTAGAGGATACTGGAATCCAGCCATCATCAGAAGAAGTTTGAATAGGTTGAGTCTCCTTAACTCTCCAAGTCGGTGCCACAACTTTAGGACACTTCTTATCAAGATGGCCAAAGGCTTTGCACTTGGTACAACACTTCGGAACCCATCCATATTCAACATCAATTACACTTAGTTCTAAGCATTTTGGGTTTTTGAACTAACTGAAAATTATTTGTTTTTCTATTTTATATGTCAAAGTTTTTGTCCAAAGTTTGTCTTGGTTAAGGAAGTTTTGATATTAAATTCAATTTATCTATTTAGTTGCATATATTTATGGATATCATTGCTTAAAGTTTAATTTCATTGATATTGTAATGAGAACAATATTTATAAAGAGGGCAACATGAAACTTAGACCTTGGTGAAACATGACCCATAATACTAAATTGTAAAAGTTGAAACACATTAAACTTATATTACATGAATATTTGTGTATGTTGTGCTATAAATCCTGGGATAGATAACTGTTGAGTTATGTTATATTATTAATTTTTGGTTTGAGTTTGAGGAGTACTAAAATAGTGAGTTCTAGAGTCCAATGATTAAAAGTCCCGATATTCGCACAATTAGATAGTTATGTTTTCTGTAAGTTAGTAACCTACGAAAACGAGATTGATTTGCCATATATGTCATTATTTTCATATTATAAATTTTTTGGGAGGTGTTGTCACTAGGTAGCAAGCAGAACTCTACTATGACAATTTGGTTCAAGGAGAGAGGTAGAGTATTGACTCATATTATCATATTATTTTGTGAATTGCATTTAAAATAATGCATCACCACGGTGGGAAAATTATATGGCTCATTTTCATACTTAAGTAAGTTTAATGTCAGTATATGTGATAAGATTAATGTCAGTATATGTGAGCATTAGTAATTGTTGCTCACCCCCTTACAGATCCCTATTACGGGCAGAGGTGGCAAAATAGGAGGGATGGTGATTGGCTTAAACAAATTGAATGTTAAATTCGTGCAACCCAAACCAGCCCATTTAAAAGGCGAGTTGAATATAGGTGGGTTGAATATGGGTTAATACAAACTCATGAACCTGTATTTAACCCATTTACTAAACATACAAAAAATTGTCAAAAGTTACTAAAAGCTGATAAAAATTTTATTAAACACTCAAAAATTATAAAAATTGCTAAAAGTTATTAAAAATTACTATTTTCTTTAACAAACACATCAAAAATTTCAACTACTAATTTTTTGTTAAAAAAATTAAAAATTATTAAAAATTAAACTTCTAAACAACTCATGATTTCCAACTGCCCCATTGTAGTAAAAAGGACAACAACATAAAGATTCCATTCACATAGGTCTCATTTACTGTCAAGTGATTCCCTGTATTAATACATTCAAATTTTGATTTAAATTATGTTAAATTTTATTAATTTAATTTAATATTATATTACATTTTAATCATATTGTTTCTACTACTATTATGATTGTTTTGGAGTACAATTATGCAGTGTGCCTAATCATTTATTAATAACCCCAGAGATTCTCGTGTTGTGGCAACATTTGCAACTTACGCATAATGCATAGCCTTTAGAAAATGTTACCAAACTGAGGCTTAATGATTGTATTTCTTTTTAGACAAATATATATATATATATATATATATATGAAATAAAAAAATAAAAATATTATTTCAATTCCTTTGAAATTAAATCAGTAAAAAAATTTATAGAGTTCTAAATATCCATAATAAATAAGTGAATAACTTAATTTCAATATATATATATAGAGAGAGAGAGAGAGAGAAAAACTCAAGATTTAAACACAATGAATTGGAGAGCTTCATCCAACAATTAAAGAACACAGTTTCTTTGGTTGCATACATTATGATTCTTTGTAGAAAGTTTAGATAAGTTCTTTATTAATTGGGTGTTTTATGAGTTCCGTTAAATAACATAACCTATAAATAAAATAACAAAACCCAAACCCATTTATTATGACTTACTAAAAAAAAAACTCATTTACTATTATCTTAATTGGGCAAGTTGATGAGTATGG
Source organism: Vitellaria paradoxa (assembly GCA_019916065.1). NCBI lineage: Eukaryota > Viridiplantae > Streptophyta > Magnoliopsida > Ericales > Sapotaceae > Vitellaria > Vitellaria paradoxa. The sequence goes on from CM034238.1 coordinate 30,892,017, forward strand.
ATTTACCTTACCATAATGTGAAGGATGAGACTAAGCATGGAGCTGCTCTAGGGCACGAGGCATAGTTGGAATCTATTATAATTTTTATTTTTACATTAATGTAATAGTTGTATTGTAATGTCCCGTCTTCGAGACAACTTGATTTTGGAGTTGAATTTTAAATAATATAAGCCCTTTTGACGCATTTATGTATTGGATTTTCAAGCAATTTAAGTCCAGTTATATTTAAGCTGTGGGGCTTGCTTTTATGTGACATTTTTCATTTCAATCATTTAATTTTATTTATGTCTCCATTTAGTTATTGTTCAGCTTTCATCAATTATATCGTTAGCCTATCGGTGACTGTATGTGATATAATACTCGCATCTCGGGGTCTTGGATTTTGGGGCATGACAATCAAGGCACTCAAACTCATGGGTTCCCGGAGTTATTGGCTTCACTTTGTGAAAAGCCATGGCTGTTATCTGGCCTCCACGTGTTCCCTTGAAGCTAAATAGAGCCCAACCCGGATTAGGAAGCGATCAGAGGCTCATCACCGGCTGCCTCCAGAGAGGAAGGAGGTGCTGACAATTGTGCCGGAAAGTGCAGCTGAGGCTGCCATCTTTTTTATGTGCAGAGGGAAAGGCTGCAATGCAAGATGAGTCAAAAAGAGTTTCGAGATATTGGCGAGGCAAAAGGGTAGTAATACGAGGGGGGAGGCTCGTGGAAATATTTTTTTGACAGGTTCAGTAAAATTTTTTGATAGGTACCCTGTGGTGGCAAGAGAAAAGGGGTGAGTTGGCATGGAATCCTATCCGACACGTGGCTGATTTGTGTGGCTCACTTTATCATTTTATCATGAGGAGCTAGAGGGAGGGAGAGGGAGAGAGGGTGTGGGGGTTCACCAATGTTTTGTGTGATTGTGGTAATGGCAACCTCTCAATCTTCTCTTCAAACTACTGTTTATCAGAATCAGTAGCTGATGGTGCGGAAGGTAGTAGAGTTGAGACTTACTTTGAGTTGCTTCAAAAGACATGAATGTTCTTGGATAGAGGTCATCACAGCGGAGGATGAGTTCAAGAATCATTTCTAACAGGGAAGTTTTTGACTTCAAATTAGTTCAGCTATATTCGTCTTTTTTATGGCACTTTCTGGTGATTTGTGAAGATCTGCTGGGACTATGATACTGAGCTAATGGCAGTTGACTCATATTTGTAGACTAATGATTCATAAAGATCATCTGATAATTACCAAAAAAAATAAATAAATAAATAAATAAATAAAGATCATCTGACAAGTTTTGTAATATATATAGATATATATATTTTCTTGAATGTAATTTTCATATTACAACTTGTTCACTGGAAACTCTTTGTAATTCTACAGAAGTTGTGCTCAAAATCACCAATTGTTAATTACCAAAAAAAAAAAAATCACCAATTGTTTATATGCTGTCTTGGCTTAAGGGGAAAAATTTTACATTCGCACCCCTTTCGGAGAATTATGTGGGCTAAACATACAGAGAAAAAATACTACTCTATCAAAATTATTTATCCAAAAAAGATATCAAAATGATTTGATAATAACACTTGTATAATAAAATACTTTTTTAAAGAAGTAGTGTTTTTTTTTTTTTTTATAATGAATCTTTAAAAGTGCCACATTATTATAATAACTAAAGTGACATTTAGTTTACTTTTGTATTTTCTATTTTCTGTTTTTGTTTTGTGTGTTAAAAATCTTAAAACGAAGAAACAAAAAATACTTTGTTTTCCTTATTTTGAGATTTTCTTTATTTTTTCTTAAAAACTCTCAAAAACTACTTTTTATCATTTTTTATTTCATATGTAAACTCATTTTCAATTTTTAAATACAAATTTTGAAAATACAAGTAACCAAATGAATTTTAAACTATTTTTCTTATTTTCAAAAGTACAAAATAAAAAATGAGCTCAAAACAAAAAATAAAAAATAAAAGTAAAAAACAGAAAATAGAAAAACAAACCAAATGACCTCTAATTTTTTCTATAAGAATAACAGTAAAAACACAAAAAACTAAAGTAGAATGCAAATTAAATAATTCATTCATAAAGCATAACAATTATGTCTCTTCGAATACACTAAAACAACAAACCTAGCTAGAGAGAGAGAGAGGGAGAGGGAGAGAGCAGTTGCAACTAGAATATCAAGAGGGTTGGTACGATAATTGTTTTTTTTTTTTAAGCAGTGAGCTCCTCCTCCTTATGTGTCTCAATGACAACATCTGATTGAGGATAAGCGACACAAGTGAGAACCCATCCAGCAGTCATCTGGTCATCATCAAGGAAGCTTCCATCCGATTGATCAACTTTCCCTTCCACCACCTTCCCTGCACACGAAGAGCAAGAACCAGCCCTGCACGAGTAAGGAAGATCGATCCCCACCGTTTCCTCCGCGTGGTCCAGAATATACACATCATCAGGGCACTCAAACTCGTGGGTTCCCTCCGGAGTTATCAGCTTCACCTTGTGAACAGCCATGGCTGTTATCCGGCCACCACGAGCTCCCTTGGCCCCGAACAGAGCCCGGCCCACATTGGGAAGCGACCGGAGGCTCGTCGCCGGCTGCCTCCTCCGGAGAAACGAGGTGCTGACCATGGTGCTGGAGAGTGCAGCTGAGGTTGCCATTTTTTTTCCCTTTTCTTTGGTGTGGAGAGGGAGAGGCTGCAATTCAGGATGAGTTGAAAAAAGAGTTCCAGGAAGAATTGGGGATGGCCAGGGGGTAATATGCGGGGGAGGCTTGTGGAAATAGTGTGGTTGGCATGAGAAGGGATGAGTTGGCATGAATCCTATCCGGCACGTGGCAGATTTGTGTGATTCGCTTTATCATTTTATCATCATCGGGAGTTATAGAGAGAGAGAGAGAGAGAGAGAGAGAGGGGTTCATCAATGTGTTGTGTGACTATGGTTGTCCCAGTCGTCCCTTCAATTTGGGCCTTTCATTCAGTCATTGGGCAGATTCTATTGTTCTCATGCTTACAACAGTGCAGGGTCGTCTTTTCTGTTACTATGATGACAAACAAAAATTTGAACCACAAAATGCATTTGCACACTATTCTCCATTAAACACCTCACAACTAAAACCAAAAGACCACCAATCAAATAAAAAAATAAAAATAAATAAACAAATAAAGCATCGCCAGAAAATGCGTAATCAAAACATCTTATTAGAATCACAAAGTTGTCAATTCTATATTGAACCAAACTTTTCATCCGCTTAAATGGCTTCATGCCGAATGCTCTTGCACTCTGTCAATTATCACTTTCAACATAAAAGTGCTATCAATTATCATCGTAATCACTACTCATATATTTAACAGACAGCAAAGATCCCCACGAAAACGTTCCCGTCCATTATAACAAAATAGAAATGGGTGGATTAGCAGAGAATTGGGAAAGAAACTATCAAGAATTTAATACAGAACAGATATAGCAATCTTAATTACAACAAAATCTCAGAAACAAACCAAGTTAGTTTCAGTGGTGAGAAAGAGAGAGAGATCCATCCATTTAGCAACTCTCAAACCGCAATTTATAGAGAGAAATTATTTTTGATTGCACATGTTCACTACCATAAAATTCAATTCCTCAAAACATCCTTCCCTCAAGTCTCTTCAGGCAAAAGATACAACATCATAAAGTCAGGAAAAATAGAAAAGAAGCCACCACACGGGAACATCATCAATTGCGGAAAGAAGAGAAGGAAACTAACATGACAAACTTCATGTTATACATATACATATATATATTCTTTTTAAGGTTAAAAAACAATCTCTGGCATTCTAAATTAAGTAAAAAAAAGGCTTTCACTTATAGCCTACAGAAACAAAACGTAAAATCTCAGGGCTCCCCCCTCATATTTAGGATAATTACATGCTATCCTCAAACCGACTTGATTTCCATCCGATGTCACTCTGTCCACAATACACGATCAGCGGCTTCCTCTCTCATTCATTCTCAACAATCCAGAGGTCAAAAGCTTGGGGAAGTACCATCAGGGTCCTTCCTCAGAAGAGGCCTAATCACACTTGATGTTTCGGTAGATCCTCCTTACGAACAAATTGGAGCCCAAATAACCAACAGCTCCTGAAATTTAAAGAGACCCAAGTTATTACAAACGATCATTTTGAAATTGAAGTTTAATACAATATTTAAAAACTAGAATGTTGTTTATTTTTTCAGAAACCAAATGTGACTTGCATGTACTCAGCAACCTATAACACATTATGCATGGCCATGTTGAGGAAGCAAACTCCAACACAAACCTCCACAAACAATAGTAAGCCCCAGATCTATGAACTTGAGACACTTCAAAATAGCAAACCATATCCAACATGTGTAAGACCCACTACAGTCTGCATCTAATGATATACACCGAATATGCCATGAGGCAACTCCAATTATCCTATCATTTCCCCCCCCCCCTTCAAATACAGTATCGGTATGCTTAGGAGATTGGGCAGCAAAAATTTAGAATATGTTTTGACTTATAATATTGAAATATTATATTAACTTCTTGCGTGGGCATTACATATATATAACTAATAAAAATACACAAAGATTATATATCTTTTGCTATATCTATGTCTTCATATTTTCTAATTCACCTTATCCCATTTCCTTATCCATGCTTCATGGTCCTAGATTCTGGACTTACGGAAACAAACACTCATCATGGCCCACTTGAAGTAGAGATCCTTCAAAAGGTGTAAAATATTAAAGATCAAAATTCAAGATTTCAACAGGATTACAGAGAACCAAGCTTTGAGTCAAAAATTAGGCTAATACAAACCCTGATCCATTAACTGGTTCTTTAAAGGTTGCTCCTAAGTCCACCAAAAGTATATGTATATCTGTTCCAAAGGGCTTAATAAAATAGACAACAAATCAAATATCATAAACCCAAACAGGATATTCAGTCTTCCACTAAAAAAAAAAAAAAATTGCAGGACAATGGAAAAGCATTGGGACTGTTAAAAACAACTTTAATAGATAAATGAAGCAGCAACAAATGTAACATAGGTGCGGTTAAACTCACCACAAAGAATTCCTAAACCGATGCAAAACATCAGAGTATACCCAAAATAGAAGCTGGTCTGGAAGAAACCTGACATCTTAGTCTTCACATAATAGTAATATATTGAATACAGGTACACATAGACAGCCGTTGAGGCAGCAGAGAAAAACGAAGTCCACTGCCAGTGATAATTTTCAGCATTGAGCAAAAAATATGTCCCCACGATTGTAACACAAACCGTAACAATAACAAGAATCAGAAAAACCAGCAGCATAAAGCCATATACATAGTACACCTGTCAAGTATAAACAGTAAAAAGTATCATTAGGCTCTGATCAAATACTTGATTTTTTTTCTTTTCTTTTCTTCTTTTTAAAAAGAGGGAGGGCAGTACATTCTTTTTCTCAAAAACTTATATTCAAACATTTAAATGAATAGAAATAGAAAAAATAGTTATATATATTATTTTTCTTTTATACTAAGAGGAATCCCCACCTTCGGTGGGACTAGTACCCTAAAGCTTTTGATCCACCCCACAAAATCAAGTAACGCCAAAGGATTCAAATTGGTGACCTCTTATTTCAATTGGTAGAGGTCTTACTGCCTAACTGCACCCATGTGGGCAGCAAAAACAGTAGTTATCACAACAAAACATCAACAAACAGTCTAATTAACTAATGTTCAAACATTTAAATTAAAACTAACAGCAAAAATAGTTACAATGGCAACATAACACCAATATAGTCTACTAAAGATACACCAATTCAATAGGGAGCAAAACCAAATGAGAGAAGAATTATATTGTGGTCAATTTGTTCCGCCACAAGGTGCTTTAAATTAGCCTTGGAAAAAACATCTACAAGCCAAGGTCCTACTTAAGATTTCCAAGCAACAATGTCATTTAATTTTTCCACAATAGAGTATTGCAAGGACTTTGATTTTGACTCCATTGACGAAAATTTCTTGTGACTATATATAATAACATTGACTAAAATAACTTCAAAACTCGCCAGGGTAACTCAACGGTGCTTGGGACCAACTATAAACCTGAAGGCTTTGAGTTCGATTCCCGCTAGCTCCTACCCTGTCTTGTCTGGTGCGTAGGTCATGCGGGTGGGTTCAAGAACCCCCGATTGACCCATCAACTACGCAGTTCGTTGAGGACTGTAATAAACCGGTGTAATTCTGGGTTACCAAAAAAAAATAATAATAACTTCAAATGCCATAGAAATCATCTCTACTCCCCCTTGAATAAACTAACTTCAAACACCATAGAAATTGTCCCTGCTCCCGCTAAAAAATTATATTAAGCTCAAAGATCATGGACATTATAACTTCTAATTCCACCTATCAAAACCACTAATAATATTGCAAGAATCAGAAAATTTCAACCGTTTCAATCATGAAGGTTTGCAGGTTATTGAGTCCTGGATAAGAATAAATCACTGGTAATAAATCCAAAACACATGAGTGTAACGTCTACACATTTACCTTGTAATTCCAGAAGGATGTGAAGACAAAATACATCTCAATGAAAATGCTGCCAAAGGGCAGCAGCCCTCCCATCATAGAAACTACAGATGGTGTGAGGTACCATTTCTTCTCGGGGATTGGACGAGGAATGGTTTTCACGCGGCATGGATTGTTTGGAGCACCACTCAAGTTTCTTCCTATCACCGTACCAAGGAGTGAGAGGGGGAAGGAGATGAAAGCCCATATGACGAAAACCACCACCATCGTGCCAAAAGGAATGGCAGCTAAAGATCCATAAAATATAGCAATTGTATTCAAAATAAAACCAATCCCAAAGCATATAAATGGGAAAAGTGATGCAGTCAGGACCATTGCTTTTATCCAGTTTTTGCCTGACAAAAAGGACGAGGAATATACAATTGAGAAAAATTAAATGAAGACAGTAGCTCTAAGTTTCAAAAGAGACCAACACAGAATACTAAAAACATAAAACATGAGAACAGAATGAAGCACTAGCAAAATGTGAAGCATACCCCCATTGCGCGAATACATTCCACCACTCACATAACCAGAAATGAGTGATGTAAAAGCATAACATATTATGAAGGTTGTGACTATCGCTCCCCTCCTGAAGAAAATAAGCAGAATATAAGTAACAGTTTAAAACCAATATTTAGACCAGCATAAAGTAAAAGAAACTCTTGAGGGCATGAATAGAAAACATCATAAGATTTTGTTCTGACAAGCAACACGAAATCAGGTAGTGAAGAAGTAAAAAAAGTATTAAAAAGGATGAAGAATGGGAAAACAGTTGGGCCAGATGGTATCCCTATTGAGGTTTGGAGGTGCTTAGGAGAGGATGGCATAAGTTGGTTGACAAAACTTTTTAATGTAGTGCTAAAGAGCAAGAAGATGCCTGATGCATGGAGGAAAAGTATCCTTATACCCATATACAAGAACAAAAGAGATATTCAGAACTGTGCGAACTATCGCGGGATTAAATTGATGAGCCATACGATGAAATTATGGGAGAGAGTTATTGAGAGAAGACTAAGAAGAACAACAAACGTTTCAAATAACCAATTTGGTTTCATGCCTGGAAGATCAACCATGGAGGCTATCTTTCTCTTGAGGCGGTTAATGGAACAGTATAGAGAAGGTCAAAAAGATTTACATATGGTGTTCATCGATTTAGAGTAGGCATATGATCGGGTTCCTAGGGAGATTCTATGGAGAGTATTGAAAAAGAAAAGAGCGTGTGTCGCATATATTGAGGCGATAAATGACATGTATGATAGAGCCATGACATCTATACGGACGACTGATGGAGAGACTAATGAGTTCCCTATCACGATTGGTTTACATCAAGGCTCAGCGTTAAGCCCGTACTTGTTTGCTTTAGTTATGGATGAGATTACAAGACATATTCAAGATGAGGTGCCGTGGTGTATGCTATTTGCAGATGATATTGTTTTAGTAGATGAGACGAGAGAAGGAGTGAATGCTAAGCTAGAATTGTGGCGGGATACGTTAGAGACAAAAGGGTTTAGGCTAAGCCGATGCAAGACGGAATATATGGAATGTGAGTTTAGTCAAAGTAGGATAACGAGTAGTATAGAAGTAAGTTTAGGCACACAAAAGATTGTAGAGCAAGATAAATTTAGGTACCTTGGATCTATGGTGCAACAAGATGGAGGGGTTGATACTGATGTAAGTCACAGGATTCAAGCTGGGTGGACCAAATGGAGGAGTGCTTCGGGGGTTTTGTGCGACCGAAAAATCCCCCTCAAGGTGAAAGGAAAGTATTATAAGGTAGCGGTTAGACCAGTGCTGCTATATGGATCAGAGTATTGGGCAGTAAAGCATAATCATGGTCAGAAGATGGCAGTTGCGGAGATGAGGATGCTAAGGTGAATGTGCGGGATTACAAGGAAAGATAGAATTAGGAACGAGGAGATTAGGGGCAAAGTAGGAATAGCACCGATTGAAGATAAAATGAGAGAAAACCGATTAAGATGGTTTGGCCATGTTAGAAGGCGTCCAGCAGAGGCACCTGTTAGAAGGTGTGAAAGTATGGAATCGCCAGGAGTAGGAGAGGTAGAGGAAGACCCAAGAGAAGCTGGAAAGAAACCATTAAACTTGACCTGACCTACCTAGATTTATCGGAGGACATGCCCCTAAACAGATCTAATTGGCGTCGACAAATCTATATAGCCGACCCCACCTAGTGGGAAAAGGCTTGGTTTGGTTTGGTTTGGTAAGCAACACGAAATCAGAAGACGGTATAACGTAATGTAGAGATCAGTGTCACCATTGGACTAGCAAAGATCCATCAGTATTAGATAAAATCCAACGTGGACGAGGATCAAAATTATAAGATGCACTTTGAAAAAACAAAAATTTTAAAAGACAGTCGCATGGACACCGCTTGAAATGTAAGCCATATTTTCATTACCAATGCACAAAATTGTAACTCATAATTATAATAAGGCAACCAACACCAATGATCCACTACTTGATGAGAGATATGCGGATCAAAAACTTCTTAATCCATCATCAACATACCCGATATACAACATTCCAACAATTGCAACCAAGATGACAAGTAGAACAAGCAATGCCAACTGAGCACCTGTCCCAACAACGGCTGAAAGTACAACAAGATTGCGAGGGGGCCGAAAAACATCCCCATGGACAAGCTTCCAACCAGACTCCTCACTCACGTCTCTCTCCTGAATACAAGTCATAAAATAGTCACAAAACATGGACTTCCAGAAAATAGACTTGCATTGTGTCAACTCAAAATATAGAATAATCAATGATACAAACAGATGAACAATTCAGAAAATCCTTTGAATAAAAATTATAAAAATAAACAAGCGCACACGCAACAAGCACACAAGATTGTTTTGAGAGCATTACCAAAGTCTCCAGATCATCATCTTCCCGAGCATATTTTGCATAGTCATTTCTAAGAGTTCGCATTAGTATCATTGACACCAAACCAGTGAGGAAGATAACCATCATGAACGAATTAAATATAGAGAACCAGTGTATCTGCATTATACAAAGGAATATTAGCAAAATTCTATCAAAAGATTCAGAAGTACTGTCAAACAGACAAAATCTACAACCCCATAAAAACTTTCTTTTTTTTTTTTTTGGTTAAGTAACCCCATAAAAACTTGGCTGCAAAGAAACACAATTTAGTATTGTTAGCATATATCCAGAATATTACGTTAGCTTAATTATGGTATTTAGAATAATTCTAGGATATTTGTTTTCCTTTATTGGATTGATTAGTTGTTCACAATTGTAAGCTTCTTTGGCAATATATACAATACAAGAGGGGAGGAGAAATCAATCTTTTCTCCTCTTTCTTTTTTCTTCCAACTTCGCATCAAAGGCGCCTTCCTTTGGCAACACCTCCACGTGCAAATTGCAGCCACTAGTGATCACTTGCCTAAGTGGCGCATGCATGACCGGCTGATCTCTAGCGACTTTCCACAGTGGTCGCCCCTCATTGTTCGACTTCCTACCATGATCAGTTGATTGATCTGGAGATGCACTAAACCACTACCTAAGTTCTTCAATTAGTATCCTCATTTTCACTCACTGGTTGATCAAACCTGATATCAATGCTGTAAATTAGCATCGATTTGATGTTATCTATGAGTTCTTAAGTCTCTTCTGCAATCCTTGTTCATTGTTTGTTCCTCAATCGCTCGTCGTTTGTTGATTACTTGTTTGTGAGCCCTTTTTTTTTTTTTTTGATAGTTAAGTGGGGAGGGGGGCTCCGGGTTTTGAACCCGGGCGGTGAGCAGCCAAGTGAGGGTCTCGGCCACTAGGCCAAGAGGCTCGCTCTACTTGTCTATGAGCCTTGTACACAACTTATTATCACTAATTTATTCTGGTTTGGATTGTATTCTCCTCAATGGCTATTGATCCTTCTAGTGTCAAGACTAGCTCAGTCGGAGACTCTTCCCTCGTCCCGGCTCCTATTTTAGTTGTACCAATTGACAACCTTTTGAATTCAATCTCTTGTGAGAAGTTGAATGGAGTTAACCATTTGACATAGGCTCATGCTGTTTGGGTGTTTCTCGTTGGTCATCAGATGGAGAGTTATATTATGGCTCTCCTACGTATCCCACCTATCCAACAATGGCGTATTGCAGATACAGTTGTAATGAGCTAGCTTTGGCATAGTCTAGAGCCTTCAATTTTGTGCACAGTTGCTTTGTGTACTACATCAAAGGCTATACTGTAATCTTTGGCATTGCTTTGCGCACAGTTGCTTTGTGTACTACATTCCAAGGCTATATTTTCAATTGTGTTCAATTGTCAAACCTACACAACCATAGGAAGAGGAAGTTACATGGGCAATTTTTTTTTTCGTAAGTAGTTACAAGGGCAGTTGGTAAGTTTAGTGCCAAAAATTTCAATAACACCATATGCAAGCCAGCTTGGGCCTGCTTGGTGGGGAAGGGGGTAGGTCCGGTGCAGTGCACCGGACTGTGCACTGTGCACCGTTGGATCAAACATCAACATTTGATCCACCAGTGTACAGGCGCACAGTCCGGTGTTACATGGGCAATTTTTTTTTTCGTAAGTAGTTACATGGGCAATTGGTAAGTTTAGTGCAAAAAATTTCAATAACACCATATGCAAGCCAGCTTGGGCCAACTTGGTGGGGAAGGGGGTAGGTCCGATGCACTGCACCAGACTGTGCACCTGTGCACCGTTGGATCAAATGTTACTGTTTGATCCAACGGTGCACAGGTGCACAATCCGGTGCAGTGCACCGGACCTACCCCAGGTCCAGCTTGGTGTACCACTTATGGCAAGAACGAAATGCAAAAACCTTTAGGGGCCTCTCATCACCTTATACTAGCAACATTAGCAACATCAAACGTGAGATCCAGCTAAAAATCTCCCAACTTCCAGATATTAAAAACTTCGAGGCAAATATTAGTTTTTGTATCAATTGGGGAATCCCTTTTTGTAATTAATACTGTGCACGAGGGTATGCTCTTAAGATGATGTACAGATTTCCCAATCAATCCAAATTTATACTTAAAAAAAAAAGTATGGGTGCCCTGACCAAACCCATAATATTATTACTAAGCCCACTGGTACTGATTGTCCTTCTAGTCAAAGTACTCCTGCTTTGACCACCTCTACTTCGTTTGTTGCTGCTTCTCAAGGGCCTTTCACACCAACAGAGTTAGATGCTATTATGCAAACTCTTCACATCTCTTGCTCTTCCAGTTCCACTGCCACTTTGGCTCATTAAGGTAATTTTAGTTACTTTACTTCCCCATCCACTGCTCAGTGGGTCATTGACTCTGGAGCCAATGCTCAAGTCTCAGGTAATCCTTCCTTATTATCCTAATATAGCTACTATCACCCATCATATCACTTCGTTGATGGGTCCTCCCAGTCTATTATTGGTAAAGGACACCCTTGGCCATCTCCTTCCTTGCCTTTACCCTCGAGTCTTTATGTACCAAATTTCCTTTTAATTTATTATTTATTCGTCAACTAAGTCATTAAATTGTTCTATAACCTTTTCTCCTTACTCATGTATTTTTCAAGATCTCAAGACACAGAGGACGATTGGTTCGAGTCGTAAGCAAGATGGCCCCCATTACCTTGATCTTACTAGTTTTTCTATTTCTCATTCAGTTTTTCATGCATCAATTTCACCTTTTTAGTGGCACTATCAATTGGGTCACTTGTCCTTATCTTGGCTCCAGCTAGCTATCCCTAATCATAGTCATGTTTTGAGTCTTGAATGTGAAACTTGTCAACTTGACAAACATTGTGGGGGTTTAGGGTGGACTGAGCCTAACCATTTTCGGGAATTATGTTGAATATCAAGAGATTGCGAGACCACCAAAGTCCGGCAGAGAGAAGAGAACCAGGGCAATCTTGAACTCGCGCGCGCGCGCGCGAGAGAGAGAGAGAGAGAGAGAGAGTAGGGATAGTAGTGGTTGGACGCTTGATGTATCCTTGATGCTAAACCTTCCAGAGGATGAGGATTTACATATGTGAGGATAGAGTCCCTTAGGCAGGAATGTCTAGTCCTGATTCAATGTACTCAAGGAAGGGTAAGACTTGCCCACTTAATTCCCTCTCTCTAGATTGGTTGGATGAATTCCAAAGATCCTCTCGTTCTAACCTCCAATCCACTGAACCCCCAATAACCCTGCTAATCATTAATTCGTTGAAAGAATACTCGGACCTTGTTTCAAGTCCAAGGAGAAGTGTACATTCCTTTGATGGAATTGTTGCCACGGATGGACTATGTCAATTACTTTACATGTAACTAAAGGTGACATGGCATATGGGGTTGCGCACCACGATACGGTATAACAACCTTGAAATGTTTAACTATAGCCTAAGTACTCACAAAAGTGTCCCCGTGCATGTGTTGCTGATGAAGCAATGCGCGCATATAAGTTATTTCCATTTTCAGCTGGCAAACATTAAATGTGCTCTTACAAATAGTACTGAATCATCCTCAAATATTTATTTGAATAATTATTCCATTGGCCTTCGCCCCAAAACCCTCCTACGGGCCTTCACACAAGTTATTTCTGTTTTCCATTGGCGAATATTAAATGCTCTACCATAGATAGTGCTGAACGTTTCGTCAAAGCCCCTACCTATAAAAAAGTTCACTGTGTGGGTCACACTAGTATTTTAAAAGAGGTTGTAAGCAAATTTATGCTTTTAATTTTTTTTTTTTTTTTGAGAACCACCGCGAAATTCTCATTCATAAGGCTCAAATCGCCCTGAGAACCCCCAAAAGGTTAGTTCAAATTGCCGAGTCTACCTCCTCTTTTTTTTTTTTTTTTTTGAATCCCTGATTTGCTAAAATCCTTAAATTAGGTACCTGCAGGTTTTTGGCCTTGGAACCAAGTCACTGTGAGTTCTCGGACTACCGCAAGATCCTATTGATTTGCTACGAGAGTTTTGGGATTCCATCGTAAGCTGCAACGGGTTTCTCATAAGACACTTCTCAGTACCGCGAGACTCTAAAGTCACCATGGGAATTTTCAAGACCCTCTTGGAGGGAGGTTGCCGCGAGAGAGTGTCGTCAGACGCCACTGCGTCACACGGGAATTGGAGCTCGCCATCAGGTCGCTATGAGAGTTTTCCTGCTTCATCCAATCACCGCAGGAGTTTTCCTGCTTCTTCCAATCACCGTGGGACTCTTCCAGTCCTCGCGGGACTTCTCCGACCTTTGTCCAAGTTCACCTAGTCACCGCGGGACTCCTCCAGTCACCACAGGACTTCTTCGGCTTCATCTAGGTTTGCTGCGGACTTTTTCATTTACCATGGGTCACTGCAGACGTTGCGGGACTTCCTAGGTTGCGCTCAATCTCCGCAAGTCTTCCCTAGTTGCCGTAGGACTTCCAATTTTGTCCCAGTTACCGCAGTATTTCTCAAAGCTTGACGCAAGATTGGGAAATTTTGTAAAGAATCAACAGCAAACTTTTTGAAGGTAAACGTGATTGCAGAGTCTAGTTCTTTCTTCCCTTTTTCTTCTTATCTGTTAGGGATTCCTAACTCGAAGTTTTCTTTCATCAAACCATTACCATGGCTCATACATTCGAAGACCTACCAACAACGTCCTTGTCTTTAACAAGACAAGTGGAAGTTAACTATGAAACACCTGCAGGGGATCAATCTAGGATAAAATTCAAACGTGGAGCCGACCAATTAGTTCTAACAGTTCCCAATGAAGATGAATGGTTTCATGCCCCGTTTCTTCAAGGTAACATATTCTAGGACCAGAAAGTGTTATTCCCTAGGGATGAAGGCTCTCGGGATTTCCTTTACGCTTTGGAATCAGAACCTAAGAATGAGGTTCAAACATCACCTTCATCCATACCACTCTTCAACATTGAGAGAGGACAATATCCTTATTTATTTCGTCACCTCTTCAATTACATTGCACCTTTTGAAGGGATGGAATCTTGGACGGATTAGATTTTATCTCAATCTACCTTTAGGAAAATATTGAAGAAGGCATCAATATTTGAGGCTATACGAGGTTCTTCAGAGTTATGCATTACGAGAAATACACTAGCCATGGAAGTTTCACTCTCTCAGTAGAGTGCGGAGACTCATACTTTCATAAATTCTTTTAACGAGACTGCTCCAACTCTTGAATATGTCACTGTTCTGATGGCTTTACCAACTTGGGGTGAAGCGAATGAGATTCTTTATACTGAGACTTTTGAAAAGCGTGCTATTATAGATGCCTTGCTGTCAGCTCATTCTTGTCAGAATAACTTGGGATCATACTTTGATAAACATGGCAAGCGTAAAGCCTTTTTTCTTTTTTTTTTTTACGCTAGGTAAGAAAAATGTATTAGTAATGCAAAATATACAATAAAGAGGTCCAAGTACACCCTGGAGCCTAACCCAAACAAGCTCAGGCAGGCTCAAGGGAGTGTTGACTGACCTGATATTCATAGCCCTTATCATCTTACAGTGTATATTGCTGCATGACTCTCCTGCCACATCTTCGAAGGTCCTCTCGTGGATGGGTTCGTAGCTATGTTTTTCACATCGCTGCTACTCATATTCTTGGGAAAAGGATTTCTCCGGATCCTCTATTCTTAGGGACTCTGTTTTATCGTCGTGACTTGATAGATATTGGGATGAGGCAATTTGTGGTTCGGTATGATATCCCGACTTATATTTCCACACCCTTCTTACAAATGTAGCTATTTAAGAGGATTAAGAAATTCACCCCAAAGCCAAACCATTTTTCTAGGCAAGAAGATAAGGATGGCAATTTACAACCTTGCAGTGTATTACGCTCAGATAATTGGTCTACAGCTAGTTTGCGGAAGAAATTATCTCCAGTGATTGACTGTGTTGAGGAGTTCTGTTGGAGGCCTTATGCGAAGCCTTTAATTGGTGAATGGGCCTTAGTATTTTGAGGTGGACGTTTTTATTAACTTCTCAAGTTAGAACCCTGTGAATCCCTTCGTTGCCCTTTGGGCTGTATGGATCTTGCCTCAAAGCCTTCCTACTTTGACAGATGATGGTTATACTTCTGTTAGATATTACCCACATCGTATGGCACGCCAATTTGGACGTAATCAGTACTTGACTACTTGTGCTAAAGTGAAGTCTCCTTCAAACAGCTTGATTCAAGTTTTGGAGGAGAACTGAAATTCATTGTTGTCTTCATTGCATCGTCGCACTTTACCAAAAGCCAATCACGAGGGTTTGTGGGCTTTTATGGTTGGGAATTGGTGGTATCATCAGCTCTAGTTGTTTGAAGAATATGTTAGTGGCATTCCTAAGGAGATTAAAGTTCCTTATATTTTGAAGGATGATCCTTTATTTTCACCTGCTAAAAAGCAGGCCACTCACGACGAGCTACCATTTCTCGTTTTGCCGAATTGTTAGGGATAATTCCCGGTGTTACAACTATGAGAATGCCAAATGGGGCGCATTTAATACCAATCGTGGAGAGGGTAATAACTTTACCAGAAGCGATAAGGCGTTTCATGGAAGAGACAACAAATGCTCCACTTTCAATGAAGCATCCCAAAAAGGTTAGTTTAGCTTATTTGTATGAGTGTTAACTCGTCATTTGTTTACTCGTCTTCGTTCCACTTATCCTTCTATTGTTCCCAAGTCATCAATCGTTCTACTCCTCCTAAGAAAAGAACAATTCGATCACAAAGGGCTAGGAAACTCAATGTCCAAGATAATGAAACTTCTCAATATATCCCAGATCCAGAATTATAGAATGTTGAGGGTATGAGTACAAACCTGGAACCTCCAGCGGTAGAAGCATTTGACGAACTTCCCACCCCTACAATTAGGATATCTGCAAGCATGTCATCTCATGCGTCTCGTATTTCACCATTTGTTGTACTAGCATCTCCAATTAGGCGTCCCTCTTTTGTTACTTCTGTTAGAAAGCCCCATGTTGATTCCAACTCCAACAGAGATTATGATTCTTCATTAGTAAGGGGCAACGGGTTAGGCGTAGAGTATTGCATCCTCAAGCAGAAAGTGAAGAGGATTCGGCAAAGTTTTCTTTGAGGAATGATTCCCCTCGTATTGATGCTATCTCCGTGGAAATTAGTAGCGCCATCCAAACAAGATCTTCTGAAATAGTCGCGACCAATTCTATTCTTGCTGTTGTTGTGGGATCTTCTCCTATTATTACGAGTGTCCTATTTAATTCATCCATTTTGGCTCATGGCGGAAGGGAGCTTCACATTAGCCAGGCTATTGAAAGTAAGGGTCTATTACCCCCTCTCTTTTGAAAAAAAAAAAAAAATCCAACAAAGGAACCTTTTCGAAGAAAGTTGACTTTAGCAGGTTGCAAGGATCCTATTTCAGTGCCTAATGCTTTTATCGATGTTTCTATTCTTACTATAATCCCGATTTTTACTCCAACCATTGTAACTACCATACCAGAGACATCAAGTGTGAATGCGGCTTCTAATATTCCAATGATTTTATCAAGGAGGAATTATTTGATAGAGTTGTTCCCTTTTTCCTTCCATTCTTGCATTGGCAATATCATTATCGTGGTAACATATTCAGGGGGATGACGACTTAACCACGCTTCCTTCTTCTAATGAATCTCCAAATCATTGGCTCATTGATACAAAGTTTAGATGAAAAACCCCTAAAAAGCTTAACTCTTGAAGAGATAGATGGATTATGCAATGGTCTAAACACAATCAAATCTTGTCGATAGATATTTGCTGGTTAAAGACTGGTTTGCAGCAAGCTCGCCATTTGGTAGAAGCTTCTCATATTGAAGTCAAATTGACTAACTTCATCAAGATATTGATAAAACTGAGATGTTGCTAGCAGAAATGAAGAGTAATCATGCTAGGTTGACAAGTCATACCGAAGCTTTAGAGAAACTTAGTATTACCGCATGAACTTCTGATAGTAGTATTTTTGAAAATCTTTTAAAGTAGATGTTTTTTCTCTTGTTTGTGATCCCTGAAAGTGCATTACAGGGCGTATGAATGATGCTATGTTTGAAAGAATGATCTTGTCTGATAAATGTTTGGAAAATGTGTAAAGGATGGGGTTTGAAAGAAATGAGAAGTTTTCTATGTGAAATCAAGGTAGGATACAAAAACTTTTCTTTGTGAGTGTTTTTCACAAAATCAATTTATTTCACAAAAATTTGAATAAGGCTTTTCTATAAGTTTTTTACAAGGAATGCTCTTTTAAGAGTGATCTTATAACAGGATGTCTAAGGGGTTCTACAAAGAAAAATCCCGCGAAGGGAAAATATTTGGAGAACTTCTGAACTAAACATAAGCATTCTCTAAAGAGGATGCCTCAGAGGTTCTCTGGAGAAAATTCCCGCAAATGGAACATGTTTGGAGAACTTCTGAACCAAGCATAATGAGCCCCTAAAGAGGATGCCTTAGGGGTTCTTTAGAGAAAATTCCTGCTAAGGGAACATGTTTGGAGAACTTCTGAACCAAGTATAAGGAGCCTCTAAAGAGGATGTCTTAGGGGTTCTGTGAAAAAAATTCCCACGGAAAGAACATGTTTGGAGAACTTCTGTCAAGCATAAGGAACCTCTAAAGAGGATGTATTAGGGGTTCTCTAGAGAAAATTCAACGGAGGGAATAAGTTTGGAGAACTTTTGAACCAAGCATAAAGAGCCTCTAAAGAGGATGCCTTAGGGGTTCTCTGGAGAAAATTCCCGTGGCAGGAAAATGTTTAGAGAACTTCTGAACCAAGCATAAGGAGCCCCAAAAGAGGGTGCCTTAGGGGTTCATTCAAACAACAAATATACATAATTACCAAAATATGTTTCATACAAATGAAATCCTTTCTTAATAAGAAAATCAATACATCATGGATAGTAAGCTTTGAGCTATTTAACATTAATAGGGGAACTTAACTTGTTTGTCTTGGGAGCTAGAATTTTGTACCATCCATTATCGCCATGGGCTTCTTTGATAACATACAGACCTTCCTACTTAGGTGCAAACTTTGGTACTGATAATCCTCTCATCACATGGCTTGCTGTCTTTTCTTCAAACTTCTTGGGTTTTACCAATGAGTCATAAGCTCTGCTAATACAAATCTGATATGTTTTCAAATTTTCTTTGGCTTTGTCTCTTCTTTCGTCCAAAACCTTCAGATCTATACGTCTGGACTCTGGGACTGCTTCACTTCAAAGAGCTATCCTTGCTGAGAGTATAGCTATTTCAACTGGTAAGACTGCTTCAGTGCCATAGACCAGAGAGAAAGGAGTCATTTGTGTACATCTTTTCTTGGACGTCCTATAGGCCCATAAAGCCATTGGTAACGCATACGCCCAATTGGAGTGATAATCCTTCAGCATTCGGCTTAAGGTGGTGAGTAACATTTTGTTTGTGGCTTCATCGTATGAAGCAAAAAGCTAACCCACATGTGAGTTTACAAAAGGAGTGCCACTATTTAAGAGAATTACCTTAGAATTCCAAAGCGAAAAATGACATATTCTCAAATAAAGTTCGAAACTACTAGCCCTGTGGCTCTTCGTAAGGAAATTCCCTCAACACTCTTCCCCTGTGAAGTTAATTGTGGGGTTTTAGAGTGGAGTGAGCCCAACTTTTTGCGGGAATTATGTTGAATAGCAAGAAATAGCGAGGCCACCGAAGTCCGGCGGAGAGAAGAGAACCAGGGCAATCTAGAACAAGACAGAGAGAGAGAGAGAGTAGGGATGGTAGTGGTTGGATGCTTGATGTATCCTCTAGAGGAGGAGGATTTATATATGTGAGGATGGAGTCCCTTAAACAGGAATGTCTAGTCCTGATTCAATGTACTCAAGGAAGAGTAAGAGTCGCCCACTTAATTCTCTCTCTCTAGATTGGTTGGATGAATTCCAACGGCCCCCTCGTTCTATCCTCCAATCCACTGAACCTCCGATGATCCCGCTAATCATTAATTCATTGAAAGAATCCTCAGACCTTGCTCCAAGTCCAAGGAGAAGTGTATATTCCTGTGATGGAATTGTTGCCATAGATGGATTATTGTCAATTGCTCTACATGTATTAAAGGTAACGTGACGTATGGGGTTGCGCACCATGGTTTGGTATAACAACCTTGGGACGTTTAACTGTAGCCCGGGTACCCACAAATGTCATCATAGTTCCTTTTCGAGTCATAGCGATAGTCATCAGTCTGAACCATTTGATGTAACCCATACAGACATTTGAGGTCCTTTTAAGTGTTTCCACTATTAATTAGAATTAATTGTTTTGTCGTTTTTGTGAATAATTACTCGCATATGACTTGGATATTTTTAATAAAAAATCGTTTCGAGTTGCCAAATATTGCGTTGCGCTTTTATAATGAAATTCTCACTCAGTTTAACCAAAAAAAATAATCATAGTCAATTCATTCTGATAATGCCTTGGAGTACACCCAATCATTTATGAACAAATTTTGTATCGAGATGGGCATTCTTCATTAGACAACTTGCTCTTATACATCTTAACAAAATGGTATTACTGAGCGCAAGCACTGTCATTTATTGGATGTTTCTCGCACCTTAACGGTGAACATGAATGTCCCGCAAAACAATTTCCGGTGATACCGTTATGAGTGCTTGCTATCTTATCAATTATGTTCCTTCTATCACTCTTGACAATAAATCATCTTTCTCACTATTTTATCCTTCTATTGCTCCTTCCTCTCTTACCTCTCGGACGTTTGGTTGTGTTGCGTTAGTTCGTAACCTCGATCCTGGTTTAGACATACTTTTCCCATATGCTTGTCGATGTGATTTCTTGGTTATTCCTGTACTTAGAAGGGCCATTGATGTTATCATCCGCCATCTCGTAGGTTCTTTGTTAGTGCGAATGTTGCTTTCTTTGATCGTCCCCTACTTCCCTCAAGGGGAGTTGTCTTTTGGAGAGGGAGCGTTGTCTCCGAGTTTTCTTTTTGCTAATCCCGTTCTCTTTACTCCTAGCTTACCCATATAGGTCTATTAGCATCGTCCTCATCCCACTCCTCCCGCTTCGATCACCTCCACACCTATGGATTCTGAGTCACTGGAGGCACCTATTACTGAGCCTTCTGCAAATCCTGTCACTAGCTCACTTGCCTTTGAGCCTTCTACCATTGATGACCTTATTATTGCCTTAAGATGAGGTAAACGTACTTGTACCAAAACTCTTGCTAAATTTGTTTCATATCATCGTATGTCTCCTCGTCTTCAATCCTTTGTGCCTTATCTTTTGTTTCTATTCCTACCTCTTACACACAGGTATTAATATCCACTGATTGGAAGAAACGGCGGATGAAGAGATGCATGCATTGCACCAGAATCATACTTAGGAACTCACGACTCTTCCACCTGGAAGAAGACACTAGGATGTTGATGGGTCTACACAATTAAATATATGCCTGATAGATCTATTGAGCGACTTAGGCTTGGTTGGTTGCTAAGTGATACACTCAGACGCACAGTATTTATTATCTAGAGACCTTCTCACTAGTTGCTCGTCTCAACTCCATTGGTATTCATTTTGCAGTTGCTGTAAGTAAGTCTTGGTTTCTATTTCAGTTGGACATTAAAAATGCCTTCTTACATGGTGAACTTTAGAAGGAGGTTTATATGGATCAACCAACTAGTTACGCTGTTCTAGGAGGTAAACATCTTATTTGTCCTCTGCATCGAGCTTTGTATAGGCTAAGCAGTCTCCACGAGCTTGATTTGATCGATTTAGTGCTATTCTTTTGGATGGGTTTAGACAATTTTCTTCTGATTATTCAATGTTTATTCTTTAGTTTTCCTCTAACATTATTGTCTTGATTGTCTATGTTGATAACATTATCATTTCTAGGAATGATGATGCTGGTATTTCTACATTAAAACGTCATCTAAGTACGCAATTTTACATGAAGGATCTTAGTGCCTTACATTACTTTCGGGGGATTGATGTTACCCGTTCCTCAAAGGGTAAATCTCCATATCCCAAAGGAAATATATTCTAGATTTGCTTTCTAAGACTAGACTTTGGGGTTCTTGTCTTACTGATACTCCTATGGATTCACATGTTCACCTAGATCTTGAGAGTGGTGATCTCTTCCTTGATGTAGGTCGCCATCGGAGACTTATGGGGAAACTAATTTATTTTACGACACAACCTAATATTATATATGTTGTTGGCGTGGTCATCAATTCATGCATGCACCTTGCCAACCCCATTTTGATGCTGTTTGTTGACTTTTGCGATATCTAAAGGGCTCTCCTCGACAAGGATTATTCTATCAACTGTCGTCTACACTTACGTTATTGGATATAGTGATGCGGATTGGGCTAGTAATCGTTCATATCGACAATCTACATCCGAATGCTGTACCTTCGCTGGTAGTAACCTTGTGACTAGGTGCGATAAGAAGCGAAATGTGATTGCTTGCTCCAATGCCGAGCCTAAGTATCAAACTATGCCTCATACGACATCTGAGATGCTTTAGGTTTGTTCACTTCTTCGTGATTTTGGCATTAACATTCCAGCTCTGATATCCATGTGCTGTGATAATCAAGCTGCTATCTTCACTACTAATAATCCGATTTTTCATGAATAGACTAAATATATTGAAATTAACTCTCATTCTATCCGCGATCTCTTGCTTAATCATGACCGTTCTGCTCTTTTGTTTCCTCGGATTCTCAGTTAGGTGACATTCTCACCAAACCCTTGACTCGCTCTACATTTCAACAGATGACTACCAAGTTGAGCATGTTTGACCTTTATGCTCTAGCATGAGGAGAGTATCAACATATATCCAAAATATTATGTTAGTTTAATTACGGTATTTAGAATAATTCTAGGATATTTGCTTTCCTTTATTAGATATATTAGTTGTTCACAACTGTAAGCTTCTTTGGCTATATATACAATACAAGAGAGGAGGAGAAATCAATCTTTTCTCCTCTCTTCCTTTTCTCTTTCAACTAGTATCAACAAATACCACAGTTGTTAGCACAACTGCAAGAGCAAAGTATAGCCGGCTGTCCAGGGGTAGAAACCCGAACTTACATATTTTTTTGCACTTGCACTTCATAGGAAACATGATACACGTCATTAGAACCTTTTTGTACAAGTGATGCAACCCTCCGATGCCATTTAATATAATATTCACTTTTACTAATTTAAAAAATAAATAAATAAATAAACAAAACTGCAAGAGCAAACATATGGAATATAACAGGCAAATTGAGCACAATATTCCACCACAGAAAATGCACAAGAAGGAAAGAACACCGCGTATACAATGGCATTTACCTGATGCTCAAAGAAGGGGTAATCTAGGTAAACATCAAATCGGTGTGCAAAACTGACATTAGTTTCGAGCCATTTGACAGAATATGTCATGTCAAGTATTCTCCCCACTTCCAATGGTTTAGGGCTCTCTTGAGTGAGATTAACATGAATGATCTGAATGAAATGAAATAATAAGAGATATTAACAGAAACCCAGAGGAGGCAATCACAAAATTCACATGGTTCAGAATCCACAGACCCGATCCTTGTTGTATTTAACAATAATATTCTTATGTGTGTAAAGCACATGCTTCTTGTTATCACTGTTCTTGTCAGGATGCAACTCACCAACAAAACCTACAATATTGATAACATGGCGCATTGAAGGTTAACTCAGCAGTGCCAACAGACTAAAACTAAAAATAATGTTTAATAACAAAAGGTAGTTTCATACAGGGGGAAAAAGGATTAAGAAAAATACATACCCCATAAAGGAAGATCATCTGAACTTGGATTTAGCACCCGGAGACACCCCCCCCCCCCCAAAAAAAAAATTGAGATCAGAAAAAGGAGGCAATTAAACTGAATATAGCTCCAACAAATAATATAAGCAAATGAAATATTAATACCCGGCAAAGTAACATATACACACTAAAAAGAAGATCCATATTCATTTTCCCCTGATCCATATTCAGTATGGAGCCACATATTTGAAATATTAAAATCACAGTTGTCAAATTGAGATTCGAATCGTGAGTCAAAAATCTAGATTTGAGAATTGTAAATCATACTGGATCGTGAATCGTGAGATTCAATGTAAGATAGAAAATTAATTTTATATAATTTCATAATATATATGATATTGAATAATGAACATTATTGCGCTTGAAAATTAATAATTTAATATAATCATGCCATTTGAATGGAAAGAATCATAAGATTCGAATTGGGAATCATAAGATTTTGATAACTATGATTAAAATACCATCACAAGAAAGCGAGGATCCTAACTCAAGGCATCCAATGCAAGAGCGAAAAGAATAAAAATCAGAAAATTGAAAGTGAAAATCAAACCCTCATAACATCAAAGCTTGTAGGGAACTCGAAGAAATATTTATGTTTAATATAGGACCCTCAACTAAGCTTGCACCTATCTCAGCATTTGTTACCTCTGATCATGTTTGTAAGTTATATATATATACACACACAATGGTAGAGGTGGTGGACAAAACAAAAGAATATTTACTTTTTACACTCTGGTTATGTCAAAAAATAATATGGCAACCAAAAGCATAAAAAAGGCAGCCCACTACACAAGGTTGCCACACATTTATATCAATAATATACAGTACATTATTCTGATAAATAAGACAACGCAGATAGTATGCCAAACTGTTAAGAAAAATAGTATCATTATATTTCTCATACTTTAAATGTATACAACCCTACAAATCCACATACAGCAGCGGAAGCTAAAAATAGGAAACTATTCCATCAACATCCCTATACATCAGGAATTACTTTTATCAATATCTATACAAATCATGAATTACTTATCACTATTCTAGGCAATATACAGCTGTACACAGCTGGTATTATTCATAGCTGGTTATAATCTGTATATTGTCAACACTCCCCCTCAAGCTAGTGAATAGATATTATCCATTCTCAACTTGCCAATGGTATTTTGAAATGGGACACTCGCTAATCCTTTTGTTAACTCATCAGTTAATTGACCTCCAGTGTACAGCGTACACACATGGTGCGCATATCAATCCTTTATAAAATGCCTATCTATTTCAACATGCTTGGTTCTATCATGTTATAATAAGTTGCGTGCAATATTGATGGCTGTCTTATTGTCACAATAAAGTCTCATTGGTGTCTCCCATTTAATATTCAAGTCTCCCATTTAATATTCAAGTCCTCTTAGATAATCTTGAGCCAAAGCAACTCTTATACTCCTTGAGCCATTGCACGAAACTCCTCTTCTAACTAGATTTCGCAACATCAGTTTTGCTTCTTACTTCTCCAAGTAACCATGTTCCCTCCAAGAAGGATGCAATATCATCTAGCAGATCTTCGATCAACAACCGACCTTACATAGTCTGCATCAATATAGGCTTCCAATGATAACTCTGTGCATTTCTTGAACAAAATTCCTTTTCCTGGAATTGCTTTCTAGTAGTGTAGGGATTCTGCATACAGCTTCTAAATGAACTTCCTTTGGATTATGCATAAATTAACTCACCATGCTGACTGCATAGGTGATATCTGAACGTATATTAGGGGTGCGCAATAAAAATGAGTAACCCGAAAACTGAACCAATCCGACCACTTTGGTTCAGGTTGGTTCGGGTCTATACCAAAATCAACTCGGTTCTGGGTTAAAAAATTAATCACCCGATATTTTCGGTTCAGTTCTCGGATTAGTAGACAAAAGAACTAAATCGAATCAAACTCAAACTGAAAATAACCCAACTTTTGAAACTAACCCGAGAAATGTAATATATAACACAACCGAAAAATATAATATAAAACATTATAGAGCCAAAATGGTGTGCTTGAGCTTTAAAGTTATCTGAATTTTTAACATTAATTACTTGGATTTTAAGAACCGAAAATAAGCAAATGGCCCAACCTGAGAACCTAACCGGCCTAACCCAATTTAGGTTAAACCAAAAATCGAACCCATGCAACCCGATATTTTTTTTTTTCGGCTCCAAGTTAAAATCAGTTTGGTTTCAGGTCCAAATTTCAAAAATTGAAAACAATTGGTTCCAAACTAACCCATACATACCCCTACCACATATGTGCGTACCAAAGACTAGTTGAACTACATCATCATTTGGTTATCCAAGTTTGTGATTCGGATCAATAGACGTGTCAGCTGGTTTACATCTCGATTTACTTGTTCACCGCAATAAGTCAAGAACATATTTCTATTAAGAGACAAAAATTCCTTTCTTTGAATAAGCCACTTCAATTCCTACGAAATATTTTAATTTTCCAAGTTCCTTAATTTCAAACTCTTTTGCTAAGTATTGTCTCAATGCTTCTCTTTCTTCAACATCATTTCCACTCACTAATATATCATCAACATAAACTAATAAAGCAGTTATTCCCCCCGAGTGTTTAATGAATAAAGTGCGGTCACCTTTGCTTTGTTTATAGCCAACAATCATCATGACTTTTGAAAATCTTCCAAACCAAGCCCGTGGAGATTATTTTAGCCCATACAAGGTTTTTTTTTTTAATTCACACACCTTTTTCCCAATAAAACTCATATCAAAACCCGGTAGAGGATCCATATAAATTTCTTCTTCAAGCTTTCCATGTAGGAAACATTTTTCACATCAAATTGTTGCAAGTCCCAACCAAATTGAGTAGCCAAGGGGAGTAAAACTCTCGAAGTATCATTTTGTCTACTGGTGCAAAAGTCTCTTGGTAGTCTACTCTATATGTCCAAGTATAACCTTTGGCAACAAGCTTGACTTTGTATGTTTCAAGAGTACCATATGCCTTATATTTTATCAGGAATACCCACTTGCACCCTGCTAGATTCTTTCCCCTTGATAACACAACCACATACCAAGTCATATTCTTCTCAAATGCCTCCATCTCAACTCTCATAGCTTGTGTCCACTCCTTATTGCTTAAGGCCTCTGATAAGGTCTTAGGTATGGTACAGTGTTTAAACTGGCGAGGAAATTTTTATGGGTGATGATAATTTATCATAGGAAACAAAATGCGAAAGTGAATATAAAGGGTGTAGAGTACATGTTCTTGTGGCTTTTCTAACTGCAATTTTTAGATCTAGATCACTAGTATTTATAGGATCAAGGGAAATCTCAAGAGAAGCTGGAGTATTTACCTCATTGGAAGTGGTTGATTCTAATTCTTGGACCTGCAAAGGTCTAGTGATGGTTGCTTTCCTCCTAGACTAAACCAAAGTTGGTCTTGTAGAACTAGGATCTTCTTTCTTTGAAGATGAACTTCTAGGATAGGACTGAAAAGTTCAAAATCCAGAATTTGTAAATGTTCAGGTTTAGATGTTTGGAAGGATTTTGACACGTAGGGATAGATCAAGGGAGAATGAGTCTCCTGTAGACTTATCTTCTGTGGATAATGACTCTCCCTAGAGATCAAAATTATTGAAATAGCTTTCATGTTCAACAAAGGTTACATCTAAAGAGACATAAAATTTTCGTGTTGCCTCGACGATAGCATTTGTAACCCTTTTAAGTAGATGAATACCCCACAAAAATGCACTTAATGGCTCTAGGATCAAGTTTCCTTCTGTTATGAGAGTGTGGACACGTACAAACGAAACATAACTAAAAATTTTTGGAACGAAGCCCAATAGATGTTGTGAAGTTTGGAAAGTATTTTGAAAGCATTTCGATTGGACTTTTGAACCCCAAAACCTTAGATGGCAATTGGTTTATAAGATAAGTGGCAGTAAGTATTGCTTCCCCCCAATATAATTTAAGAACATTTTTTTGAAACAAAAGGGCTCTCGTGATAGCAAGGAGATGACTTTTTTTTCTCTCAGCAACCCCATTTTGCTAAGGAGTACTAATGCAAAAGAATTCATGAATAATACCTTTCTGTTGAAAATAGGAAGAAAGAACCTGATTGAAGTAATCCTTGGCATTATCAAACCTAATCTCTCGACTGCTACTCCAAATTGACTATTGATCATTTTGTGAAAATTGGGAAATACATTACTCGAATCAGATTTTTGTTTTATAAGAACGATCCAAGTTACTCGAGTGATCGTTGATAAACAAAACAAACCATCTAGATCCTGAAATATTAGGAATTGTGGAAGGTTCCTAAATATCACCATGAATTAAAGCAAAAGGAATTGAGGCTCTTTTATTACTTACTAAAAAGGGCGCATGAAGGTGCTTTGCAAGTTCACAGATATCATAATGAAATTTTTCAACATCAATTCCTTTGAACAATAAAGGGAACATAACTTTAAGTGTGTTAAACAATGGATGTCCAAGGCGGCAATGAAGAAGCAAAATCTTGTCTGTTGTCTTGGATGGTATTTCAAAAAGGAAAGATAAGGGTAGTTGATTCTCAGTTTTACTTTGATCAAATGGCCATTCAAGATAATAAAGCCCATCCTTTTCCTTAGCGTGACCAATCATCTTCCCCGAAACTTGTTCTTGAAATACATAGTGAGAGGGATAAAAAATCACATGACAATTCAGGTCTTTGACGAGGCAATGAATAGAAATAAGATTGATGGAAAGTTTGGATACATGTAGCACATTTTTCAAATGTATGATTTATTTAAATGAACTTCTCCTTTACATGCTACAGTTAGTAATGAACCATCAGCAGCAACAATTTTCTTTTTTTTTTTTTTTTTTTTGAAAAAAATAAGTAAGATTTTATTCAAAAGAGTAGAAAACTATCTAAGCATCGATGAGATGCTTATATAGAACAGCTAATACAATTGAACCCAGGCACCCTAAGTACAACTTATATGATCAAGGAAATTCAAGAAAGAGGGTAAATCTAACTCCCTTCCATCCTTTGCCCAACCGTAAAGGCTAGTAAGAAAATAACTCTTGATTTTCAAGATGGGCCTACTATCATCTTCAAAAATCATTTGATTCCTCTCCTTCCAAATCAGCCAAAACACACAAAAGGGTACCAAATTCCATGTGGATTGTTTATGCTTGTCTAAGGGCTGATCCCACCATGCCAAGAGAAAATCTCTGAGAGTTTTTGGGAAGCACAAGTGAACTCTGAAACATGAGAGAATCAACCCCCATAACTCAGTTGCCCAAATACAATGTAGGAAAAGATGATCAATAGACTCCTCCTGACTTAAACATAAGGTGCAACGGTTAACAATGTGGTGTCCTCAGTGCTTGAGATTAGCCAATGTTAGAATTTTCTCCTTGGCAACACACCAAGAAAAAAAGAGGACACGAGTAGGAACAGCATTTTCCAAAGCATTTGCCAAGGATAAATGTCCCTATCCTCTCCAAGAAGGAACCGATAGAAGGACTTGACAGAGAAGGTTAGTTTTTTAGACTCCTTCCATACCAAAGAGTCTTCAGTCTCTTCCAAATTAATATTATCAAGCAGTTCCATAAGTGACAAATAGGTTTCCAATTCCCAATCATTCAAATTCCTTCGAAGTATCACAGACCATGTGCGATGTCTACCCATTCCAATGCTATAGTCTTTGACAAAAGCATCCTTGTTAACTGCGAGAGCAAAGATCTCAGGAAAAAGATCAGATAATCCACCAACATTTAGCCAATCATGCTTCCAAAACAAGAGCCTATCGCCTCTGCCCAACTTCCAGGAGATACAGCTAGCAAACTTCATCCAATTTTTCCTTACACCTTTCCATAAACCTGCCCCTAAAGAATTAGGACCCTCGGCAGAACACCAGCCTCCCTTTTCTTCCCCATATTTAATTACAATGACTTTCCTCCAAAGTCTGTTATTATCCTGAGAAAATCTCCAGAGCCATTTACCAAGTAATGCTTCATTATGCAGAAATAGCTTCCTAATTCCAACGCCCCCTGAAACTATTGGAGAGTAAACTGACTTCCAATTTACCAGGCTATGCTTGAAGACTCCATCACATTTACCCCAAAGAAAGTTCCTTTGCATTTTTTCCATTTCTTTGATGACTAATTCAGGGGCCTTAAAAAGGGAGAGAAAATAGGTAGGTAGACTAGAGAGCACACTCTTGATTAGTGTGACTCGAGCCCCCTTAGAAAGGTATCTCATCTTCCATATAGCTAGCCTATTTCTACATTTCTCCAGAACCGGCTCCCATATCATTTTGGACTTTGATTGAGCTCCCAAAGGCAAACCTAAATAGGTAGTTGGAAAGGTGCCTTTTTTACATCCCAGGACTTCGGCCAGATCACCTAGAGAAGTATCGTCTCCAACTGAAATTACTTCTGACTTACTCAAATTAATCTTCAAACCAATGACAGCCTCAAATCCCAGAAGAGTACAGCGTAGATGTCCCCATTGCAACATTTCAGCTCCACAAAATACTATAGAATCATCGGCGAATAGGAGGTGAGAAATGCTAATTGAATCTCTTCCTCTGTTTCTCACCGAGAAGCCTTCAATCAGTCCAGCATCTTCCACTTTCTGCAACATTCGACTAAGAACTTCCATGATGATTATAAATAAAAAAGGGGAGAGAGGATCCCCTTGTCTTAATCCTCTTGACAAAGCAAAGAATCCTTCCAGAGAGCCATTAATCAAAACTGAGAACCAAGGGGTTGAAATACACCATTGAATCCACCTGCACCATTTTTGTCCAAAACCCATTCTTTTCAGCAAGTAAAACAAGCAACTCCAATTAACATGATTGAAAGCTTTCTCAATATCTAATTTGCAGACAATTCCATCCTCCTTTCTCTTAACCTTTGAATCAATAACTTCATTAGCAACTAAGACAACATCCAGAATTTGTCTACCACCAATAAATGCATTTTGGGAAACAGAGATAATAGAGTCAAGAATTTTTTGCAGCCTGGCGGCAAGCACTTTAGCTATCAGCTTGTAAACAACTCCAACTAAGCTGATTGGCCTGAAATCTTTAACATCTACAGCACCATACTTATTAGGAATTAAAGCTATAAAAGTGGAATTTAAGCTTCTAACAAATCTGCAACTGTCGTGTACCAGCAGAATATCCTCCTTGAGAACATTCCAGCATTTCTAAAAGAAAGCAATGGTCCAGCCATCTGGACTAGGAGCTTTATCTCCATTTAGATCTTTAAGGGCCTTAAAAATCTCAACTTCAGTGAACGGTAGTTCAAGGCCCTCAGCTTCCAAGGAACTGATCTGAGAAAAGTTTAACCCATCAACTTTGGGTCTCCAAGTAGTCTGCTCTTTGAATATCTGCTTGTAATAATTCAAAATACCATTCTTCATGAGCTCCTGGTCTTCTGTAATAGAGCCATTAACTCTTAGTTGTTCGATCCAATTTTTCCTCCTATTAGCTGAAGTTATTTTGTGAAAAAACTCTGTGTTTCTGTCTCCCTCTTTCAGCCATTTGATTCTTGATTTTTGCCTCAAGCTAGTTTCTTCCATTTTAATCAACTTGTTTAGCTCATCAATCTTAGCTTTTCTGTGGAGTAATTCCTGATCAGAGAGTCTTCTTGAGTCATCAGTTGAGTCTAGTTGCTGAATTTCCTTCACAAGCTGCAGTTTTTGAGTCTCTAATCTCCCAAATACCTCCAAATTCCATCTTTTCAAATCATTCTTCAGACATTTGAGTTTCTGAGACATTACATAGCTGGCACTTCCATAAAAGTTGTATCCTTGCCACCAAGTAGTAATCAAATCAATGAAACCTTCAACCTGCAGCCACATATTCTCAAATTTAAAAGGTTTGGGCCCACTATTTAATCCTCCCCCATCCAATAACAGTGGGTAATGATCGGATATTAGACGAGGCATAGATTTTTGGGAAACCCCAGGAAATAGGTCCTCCCAGCCATTAGACACTCAAAATCTATCAATTCTGGACTTACTTCGGCTGTTACTCCAAGTGTATTTACAACCTTTCAATGGCAAATCGATACATTCTAACTCATTAATGAAATCTGAGAATAGTTGCATCTGTTTGGATCTTCTGCTGCAGTTCCATTTATCTTCTGTGCACTTAACCATGTTAAAATCACCACCTAGACACCAAGGAGACTGCCAATGAAAGGCAGCAGCTCCAATTTCCTCCAGGAAATCAAACTTTAGTTTGCTATCCACCGGACCATAAACTCCAGTGAAGGACCAAGCGATGTCCTCCCCAACATGATTAAATAGACATGAGACTGAGTAAATCCCAATTTCATACTCTATTAGATTCAGTCGCCTGCTGTCCCACATCAACTAAATTCCACCGGAGACCCCTATTGCATCCACGGCTTTCCATTTGTACCAAACATCTCCCCATAATGATCTAATTATATTCTCATTAATCACTCCTAGCTTGGTTTCCTGTAAATAAACAATATCTGGGCTCCATTTTCTGAGAGAGTTCTTGATTAACAACCTTTTCGGCATACCGCAGCAGCCTCTCACATTCCAACTTAGAATTTTGGGCTTCATTTAAAACAAATGGGTAATGATTCACCAGATTGTAATCCTCCAAATTTCTGGTTCTGCCCTTTTTTATCATATGAAATTGACCACTGTAAATTCTTGAGCTCCCTAGAACCTCCTCTAGAGTAAACAGTTGTTTTCTTTCCTTCCTTACTCGTGTGAATTCCTCTCTTCTCTTCAATGGATTTAAGAAGCTCCAAGATCTCATCTTCGAATCCCTCACTTGAAATTCCCAAAATCTTCTTAAATGATTTCATGCGATTAATCACCCATTTAAAAATCTTCCCTTGATCAAATCCACAGTCCCCCAGCAGCAAAGTTTCAGTAATGCAGTTCCAATCCTCGAGTCCATATGAAGCTAAGGGTAAGCAGTCGATAATTTCATCTGTCTCACAGTCATTAACATTCATGAGAGCTTGAAAATTTTCAAACCTAAAGTCATTTTTAGTATCAAAACTACTTTCTGATTGATAGTCAACGCCAAAATCAGACTCTATGTTCTCCTTCTCACCACTTGTGATATCTCCCACTATCTGGTCTTCCCTGAAATGTACAGTTGTGGCCAAGGAATCTTTAAATTCTCCCCTACTGTAGGCAGAATAATCCTTAAATTTCCCAACCAATTCCTACATTAAATCTGTTGATTCTGTTTCAGCTACAGCATTAATAATCTGATCCTTTTTAAATTCCATGTTCGATGAACCATTCGAGTATCTTAATGAATTTAATGGTTCAAATCTATTGAATGAAGGCTGGCCCTCATTAATAGAAGCTGAGATGTGACCTTTCATATAATCTGCCTTTTTGTCACCCACTTAAATCCATTGAACTTTCCTATCTTTCCGATTAGATTTATTACTTCTCTTATGGTTCCCAAGACCATTGAATTTCCTGTCTCTTTGTCTTCCAAGTGCATGAACATTCACCGAGGATGTGACCTTTCCACGCGCCGCCCTCTTCCTCATCTCCGGTGACCAGCAACCACCAAACTCATTATTTTGGTTGGTAATCCAATCCACCCAAGGGCTACGATCTACCCAAATGAGGCAATCATACAGAGTGCTTCCAACTCTAATCTTAACCGAAGCTGGAATATTCCTTCCATGGCCCTTAATTCTCAGTTTAACCCACTTCAAATGTGATTGCAAGATGGTTTCTTCAGCTGTTTCCAAGTAACCTCCGCAATAGTCTCCTATACTTTCGAATATTCCTTTGTCCCAAAGGAAAATAGGCAATCCTATTACTCGAATCCAAGTGGAGTATTGATCCCAATCTCTTTTGTTGCAGCAGCTGCAGCTATGCCAACTATCCAAAAATAGTGGCGTTCCATTGAGTATATGTTTACCAATTTTCTCCTCTGCTAACTCCCTGGATAGGAAGATTAACAAAAATTTTTCTGAGTCAATTTCTTTAATTTCAACTCCCCTAGGAATTCTCCATCTTCTGTCGACCCATTTCTTGACATCTACAGGGTCCTCGATTCCTTGCTTTAAGCCACCAATGCAACCAAAGCTGCCAATTAAGCATCTGGACATTAGAAAACTTCTCTTCACAGCATCCTCATAATTAACTATCACATATTTCTCCCTTCCATCAGAGATTGAGCTTCATAAATCAGAGAACTCCCATTTAGGGATACTTGCTGCTTGCAGGTATGTTTTTTCCCGAGGGACAGTGGCTGTAGTCCTCCTATTCCATTCTCTTAGTGTTGAAACTGCCTCCATCTTCAGAGGAAGATTCCTCTTAAAAATTGGATTTTCTGCTCTCTCTCTCTGAACAAAGTTGGACAATAAATTTGCGAAGAAAACCCAACCTTGCCCAACAGCTATCTTAGGAATACACATCTGTCTTCTACCATATGGAGCGAACAGACGAAGTTCTATTTTTCTAACAGCATCGACCTTGATCATGGTACAAATCAGGGTCCTATGACCTCCCCGAAAGCATCCCAATTGTTGAATACCAGGCCTCCTTTGCTCTTTCCAGCACATCGATTGCAGCCATTTTATCTCTTCTTCATAAAGGGCTAAAACTTTAACATAACCCCTTCCTCTTTCAATCAACCTTGTTACTCCATTTCCTCTAAAATCATCTTCTACATCTATCGTGACCTTTTCCGTATGAAAAGATCGTCTGAGTTTTCTATCAAAAGGGTGTTTTCCGACTAGACTCATGATCTCTACCGGTGGGTTATCTTCATATTGTGAGGACAATTGGCTTCGAGATTGGATTAGGGCTTCTGAAGTAATCTTTTGCTTGCAGTTTGATTGATTTGATGTGGTTAATAGTAGCGACAATTTTCTTATTGCTAGAACATGGACTATAGCCAGTAACTTGAGTGAGAAATGAGTCGTATGGTCCGTACTTCCCAAGTCAATGACCCAAGAACCCGGATTAGATAAATTCGAGACACTAAAAGCAAAAGAAGGAAAGTACCTACCTTTCTTAGTAAGAGAAGAAGTATCAATAGGATTCTCAATGGAAGCGAAGATGAGAGCTTCTCACTCTAGACTTTCTCTCTCTAAAATCCATGGCTTCTTCTTCTAACCTAATGTCAACCACTGCTCTCTTGCCACCTTCCCTAACCCCTTCTCCATCTTCTTCTTCTTCTTCAAGACCTTCTAATGATGCTACACTTCATGGAGGTTCGGGGAGTAAGGAAATAACAAGTCATTTTCATCGCACAGCATCTTCTATCACGGAAGGCATACTCCCAGTTGAAGTCTATGAATCTTCATCTTCAACTATACCTTCTCAATCTGATGTTGGAATTAAAAGGGGAAATGGTTCCTACTCCAGTTCGTGCCCTGTGTCACCCTCAAAGAAGCTCCTGCTAAGTGGAGAAATTTCCAACTCTTGCAGGCAGACTAAATCAATAAAGGAGCTCAGGAAGGAGATTTGGAAGCTTAAGGAAGAGTATTCGAGCCCCCAGAAGTTGGAAGTTCTGAGTTTGGAATATCCAATGGCAATGAATTTCAAGGCTGAAGCTGAGACATGTAATCTTGGGAAAACTGAATGTGGAATTGAATTGAAAGAGGCTTGTGTCCCTCATATGAATCTGCTAAAGCCATTGGAAAAAGATCATGAGTTGAAGGAAAGTCGCAAGTTGCAGGATTGTGAGCTGAAGCAAGCGATAAGCAACTGAGGGAAGCTCCAAGGACTGATCAGTAATTCCTCAAGTTCGGCTGATGCTCGGGATCAAGATGCTAATGAAGCCTCAAAAGTTGCAGGATTGAAAGACTTCATCTCAACAAATAGTTCACCATCATCTGAGTCGAAGGCCCACGGTAAGTCCATAGCAATTGAAGCAGGGGATCAAAGCCAAAAGTGGGAGACCAGTGTCTCATCAGTGTAGGCTTTTTCAAGTCAACTACTACACTTGGCACCCACATTAGGTGATAACCCGCCCGGTGAAAACAATTCAAATCTTTTGGGCTCATTCAATACAAACTCGGGCCCACCCCTCTCAAGTGGAAACGAAGGCCATAAAGTTGTATATACTATTAAATCTGATGGGCTTGTCAAAGACCAATTAGTTGGGCAAGAATTCCCTCCATTAAATGAAATAAGCCCACTTACGGACCAACACAATTATAATCAGCCCAAGCAGAGTCCAAAAGGCCCATGGGCTCAACTTTTCAAAGACAACAGAATCAGAAGCAACGGGTTGCAATTGGAGCTCAAACCAGGTGCGTTTTCTCTCAATTCTGCTTCTCCTCGGGTGGCTTTCTCCTGGGACGAAATACATGAGGATATAGAGAAATGGAACAATGCTTTGATTGGGTATGTGATTGGGACCAAGCCCCCTTATAAATTTATGAAGCAATATGTGGAAAGAAGATGGAAGCCATTTGGTAATATTAATGTATACATTGTACGAGGTGGTGTGTTCATTTTTAATTTCTCATCTGAAGAAGACAAGATTAAAGTATTAGAAGTGGGTCCTTGGAGCTATTTTGACATACCTCTTGTTCTCAAGCCATGGTCTCCTAAATGCACACATGGCAGTGAAGAACTCAATGGTATTCCTATTTGGATTAGATTACCTCACTTGAAATTGCATCTGTGGTCTGCAAATGCCTTAAGCAAAATATGCAGCACTATTGGTAACCCCCTTTTTACTGACAGAATGACAGCTACAAACCAAAGGCTTGCCTATGCTAGAGTGTGTGTTGAAATCAAGCCAGGTTCCAACCTCCCTAGTGTTGTGGAAATTGAAGATTATGGGGGCAGTGTTTATCAACAGCCAATTGAATATGAGTGGTTACCAAATATATGTGAGGGATGCAAAAATTTTGGCCACAAGCTGAGTCAATGCCCAAAGAAAATTAGATCCGAATGGAAGCAAAAAAGTAGTTGCAAAGAAAGTCAAAATGCAAGTAAGTTAAAGCAACACAACAATGAAGGGTGTGCTGGAGAATGTAGTAAAACTGCAAATGCTGAGGAGGCAATTGGGATAAAAACCTGCAACAAATTTGAACTACTCGAGGTTGTGCAATATGAAAATGTTCAGAAGAATACTGATAATGATGTGGAGCCTACCCCACTAGCAATTATAAAACATGCAATTGGAAGGTGTAATGATGAATTAGAAAAAGTGAATGGTGTAGCTAATGCCATTGTGGAGGAGCAGCAAGTTATAGATTCATCACAGCAACCATTGATTAAATTGGAGGATTCGAAAGATAGCACAAGTGGCTTGATTGAAATTAGCCATGATGCTGCCCACGGTCAGAGGGATATATCTCAACAGCACCGTTCCAAAGATGATTTGGATGATTCTAATAGCCTACATGAGGAAGTAATTACTCCAACAAAGGAAGATGAAGAATCTAGCAAATGGGAACACAAGCTATCTAAAAGTCAAAAGAGGAAGAAGTCAAAGCAAGCTGATAAAAGCTCCTCACCCCCCAGCAGTGGCATTAAGGAGATCTCGGATGTTAATGAAGCCAATTCAACTCCTACCTTGTCCAGAAGCCAAGAAAAGAAGAGAACTAAGATCTTGTATGCTCTAGCTAACAAGAACAAGGCCATCAAAGCCAAGGCATCCTCCTCGGCATCAGCCTCCAAATGAATATAGCAGGATGGAATAAAAGGGGCCTCAACCACCCTACCAAGCAGGTTGAAGTTAGGAAGTTAATTCGAAGCTCCTCATTATGCCTAATCGGGCTTTTTGGAAACTAAAGTGAGATCTCACAATATCAGCAGCATATGCAAGACCCTCAATTCAACTTTTTGCCACTACAGCAACCACACTCAAGATCAGGCAGCAAGGATTATCTTGTTATGGGATCCTATCCTAGTAAGTGTAAATGTAATTTCCAGTTCCAGTCAATATATATTTTGCCATATTAATCATCACCAATTACTTTTGAGCTTTTTGCTACAATCATATATGCCTCTAATGATAGAATAGAAAGGGAAACTTTATGGAAGGACCTACGAGCCAATCATGCCATGCGCAACAATGATTCTTGGATTCTTTTTGGAGACTTCAACATTGTAAGGAATGACAAAGAACGCAAAGGAGGGAAAGGCATTGATAAACAAGCAACTAGCCAATTTAATGATTGTATTGATGCATTGGAAGTCACTGACCTAAGATACTCCGGGTGCCAATTTACATGGACTAACAAGCAAGATGATGAAAGCAGAATTCTTAGTAAACTTGATAGAGCCTTGGTGAATGAGAAATGGCTTGGAACTTTCTCTAATTTAGAGGCATTCTTTCCCACTGCTAGCATTTCTGATCATAGCCCTGTTATTGTAAACATTCGGCCAAATATAAGGACTGGATTGAAACCATTTAAGTTCTTCAATTACTGGACCAAGCACAAGGACTTCATGAAGCTAACAGAGGAGGTTTGGAAGACACCTACACAAGGCAGCCCCATGTCAAAGCTCTTCATCAAGCTTAAGATGCTTAAGCAAGCTTTTAAGGAATTCAATAAAAAGCATTATGGAGACCTACCTAACAGAGTGGCTGCGGCTAAAGCTGATCTTGATAGCATTCAAAAGGAGATCCAACATAACCCGAGTCCACATTTACTGGAGAAGGAAGGAAAAGCCTTAGACGAATACTCTCAACTTTTACTAGCAGAAGAAGCCTTCTACAAGCAAAAGTCAAGGGATAATACCATCAAGCTGGGAGATCAAAACACATCATATTTCCACAGAAAGGTCATGTCTCATTGCTCAAGGAACAAAATTCTCTCCATCTTGGATGATAATGGTGAAAGGCATGACAATTATGAAACTGTTAAGATTATGTTTATTGATCATTATGAAAGACTATTGGGCACTCCATTCAATTACCCCAATGGTGATAATGAAGTTATTGAGGAGATTATGCAAGTGGGGCCTCCGCTGGAGCTAATTGAAAGCTTGGATGCTAAAGTTACTAAGGAGGAAATCAAGGACACACTCTTCTCATTAACAGATCATAAGGCACCGGGCCCTGGTGGATTCACAGCCCTCTTCTTCAAGAAGGCATGGAGCATAATTGGTGATGATTTCATTGAAGCTATAGAGTCCTCCTTCCAATCAAGTAGATTACCAAAGGTGGCTAATTCTACCATAATAGCTCTAGTCCCAAAAGTTCCAAACCCAAGTAAGGTTACAGATTTCAGGCCTATATCATGTTGCTCTACAGTTTACAAGTGCATTTCCAAGATTCTAGCCAGTCAGCTTAAAAGAATTATGCCTCATGTTATAAGTCCTCCTCAAGCTGCTTTCACTAAGGGGCGCTCTATCTCAGACCAAATTCTGTTAATGCATGAGCTTGTAAGGAATTACCATAGACAAAACTTGACACCAAGATGTGCATTGAAGATTGATTTAATGAAGGCATTCGACTCAGTCTCTTGGAATATGTTGCTAGACATCCTCCAAGCTTTCAATCTTCCAGCTAAATTCTGTGAGTGGATAGCAGCTTGTATCACATCTCCCTTCTTCTCTATCTCATTGAATGGAGGCTTGGAAGGTTACCTCAAAGGAGCAAAAGGCCTACGGCAAGGTGATCCTCTCTCTCCTTACTTATTTCTACTTGCTATGGAACTTTTTTCTAGGTTATTCAATGGTCTAGCTTCAGAAGAGGAATTCTCCTATCATCCCAAGTGCATGGATCCTCTTTTCAACCACATATGCTTTGCGGATGACTTGTTCATTCTATGCACACTGAATGAAGCAACTTTCAAGATAATTAAGAAGGCACTACTTGAGTTCCACAAATATTCAGGGCTTAAGCCAAATGAGAAGAAGAGTAAGGTATACATTACGGGTATAGATGTGCAAGCAAAAAGCAATCTTTGCTCCCAACTTGGGTTTCAACTAAGTAAGCTGCCTGTCAGGTATTTGGGAGTCCCCTTAATCTCCACAAGAATAAAGTATGATGATTGCAAGGAGTTGATTGAGAAGATAACAAAAAAGGTGCTAAGCTGGTCATCCAAATGCCTCTCTTATGCAGGGAGATTGGTCATTGTGAAATCTGTTCTTTTTAGCATTCAGGTGTATTGGAGTACCCACTTTATCCTTCCCAAGAAAGTCTATGATTCAATAGAGCAAGTTCTTAGAAGATATCTCTGGACTGGTGCTGAATTAAAGAAATGGGGTAGCAAGGTTGCTTGGAACGATGTATGTTTACCAAAGAAAGAAGGGGGCCTTGGCCTAAGGAAAATTCAAGAATGGAATAAAGCTTCTTCACTACGGCACCTATGGGCCATTTGCTCCAATAGTCCTTCTCTTTGGGTTAGATGGTGCAAGTCCAACCTTCTCAAAGGTAAATGCTTATGGGAGCTTAAAACTCCCTCGGATTGCTCATGGAATTGGAGGAAACTGCTCAAGCTTCGGGAAGTGGCATGTGGCATTTCTAAATATAGAGTGCGAAATGGCGAATCAATATCTTTATAGTTTTCTAATTGGCATCCACTAGGCCCCTTGATTCCCAAATATAGCTCTCGGATAGCATATGATGCAGAGTTGCCACAAAATGCTAAGGTGTCTAAGGTGATCCAAAATAGGCAATGGCATTGGCCTTTCCCGATCACATGGGAACTAAGGGAGGTAATGCTTGATAACCCCCCCCCCAACTTATATGCCAAACGCACATGATCATGACCAATTCATATGGATGGTGTCAAAGGATGGATCCTACAAAGCAGCTCCAACTTGGGATGCAATTCGAGAAAGAGGTGAAAATGTTACTTGGCATGTGCTTACTTGGTTTCCCAACCACATTCCAAGGCATAGTTTTATACTATGGCTGGCAATTAAGGAAAGGCTCCCTACCAAGGATAAATTGGTAGCTTGGGGGATGAATGTGGATCCAATATGTGTCCTTTGTGGGAATGGCTTGGAGAGCTTAGAGCATATGTTCTTTCAATGTCCCTATTCGGCCGAACTTAGAGAAGCCATATTGACTAAATGCTCTATCACTAAGAGGGCTCAAACATGGAGCAATGAAATTGCTTGGGCAGTGGGAAAATTTAGTGGGAAAGGCTCCATGTGCACTATAAGGAAACTATCATGGGCAGCTTTGATTTATCATATTTGGAAGGAAAGAAACACTAGAGTCTTCGGAGGAGCTCATTCGCCCATCAGCTAGTATTTGTAGGACATCCATGAAGTATATATTAAAATGTCTCACCTTCCAAGTGTAAGAAGTCTCAATGTAAATACTATTATTAACTGCAGCTGGGAGTCATTCTTTTGTAATTAATGTAATACGGGGGTATGCCCCTTAGATGATGTAATTATTTCCCATTAATCCAAATCTTACTAATTACCAAAAAAAAAAAAAAAAAAAGAGGATTCTCAATGGATCCCAAGAGGTTCTTCAATATCTCAATTTCTTCCCTGTTAAACCCAATATGTTCACTACCATCAAATTTTACCTATGCTTGTGAAGGGTTTTCATTTATTTAAGAATTGATGTAGTGTGATTGAGTCCTCTGTTGTCCACCTTTGAAACACCAATCTTTAATTGAAGTT
Organism: Vitellaria paradoxa; assembly: GCA_019916065.1. Classification (NCBI taxonomy): domain Eukaryota; kingdom Viridiplantae; phylum Streptophyta; class Magnoliopsida; order Ericales; family Sapotaceae; genus Vitellaria; species Vitellaria paradoxa. The sequence continues at coordinate 30,932,902 of CM034238.1, forward strand.
TGAGGTTTGCCATAGAGTTTCCAGCACTTGTCCCTTGTGTGTCTTGGCTTTTTACAGTGGGCACACCAGACACTGTCTCTGTTTGTCATCTTGTATAAATCCGTTAAATCATTCTCAATTCTTGTTTGTCGTTCAGGTGCCACAGTTTTAACACCTGCATTGTTGACACTTGTTGAAACCATTGACAAGCCTTCCATTGGTTGAGAATAACTCCTCTCCTACTCTCCTCTATAAAGATCATTGCAATGGTTTCAATCATAGAAGGCAACTCCTCCTTTCCCAATACTTGAACCCCTCACTTGATCAAATTCAACATTTAGACCTACAAGAAAATTGTAAGTTTGATCCTTTTCAATGAAGCCTTATAGTAGGGCCACATCATCGCTGCATTTCACCTCAATACAACGATAATGATCCCTTTCACTTACCCAAAAAAAATAACGATCCCTTTCTTGCCATAAATTCTGCAAGAGATTGGCATATTCGGTGAAGGAGCATTCTCCTCATTTTGTGGCAGTGGTCTTATTCTTAATCTCATATATTTGAGTAGCATCATGAACCTTAGAACATGTTTGTCAAACTGTTCCCCTTGTGTCCTTGGCAGTGGGCAAAAACATATAGGTATCACTTATTTTTGGAAGCATAACATTCCACAACCAAGACATAACCATAGAATCTTCTTCAACCCATGCATCAAACTTGGGATCTCCCTTTTTTGGTCCAGTAACAAGGAGATGCTCAATTTTCCCTTTCCTTTCACCAAGGTCCAAACCATTTGGGACCACTTGAAGTAAATTTTTCCATTCAGTCTATATGTTGCCTGAATATTCTGTAAATCCCTTGTGGTTTGCTTGGACAACACTTTCTCGGATTGAGCAGTTCTCACAGACATGTCGAATCTGCTTCGGTATTAAAGAGATTAATGACAGAGGAAGAAAATGGCAATGAAGGCCAAGAAATTTCAATACCCAGAAAGGGGCCAAAGGCTCTGATGCCATGTTGAGAAAAATAGTATTCATTCTATTTCTCATTACTTTAACTGTATACAACCCTACAAATATATATACAGCAGCAAAAGATACAAATAGGAAACTATTCTATCAATATCCCGATGCATCAGGAATTACTCTATCAATAGATATACAAATCAGTAATTACTTATCGCTATTCTAGGCAATATACAGCAATACACAGCTGGTATTATACAGCTACAAACACCTGGTATTATTCATAGCTCATTATACACACTTTTCCTTGTATAGGATAACTATATATTTTCAACACAAACCATTTATACAAGGATATCCCAGAAATGGAGGCCATTATGGGTTTATGTAGACAATCCTAAAATATTCTTTGTTAATTTTTATTCTTTGTGCAATGATTAACGTTTCTATGCTTGCCTATACATACGCAACCCTAGCTTCCTACAACAGTAATATTGATCTCAATAGTTTTAATTATAAAGACATCCAAAAATTGCAATATTCACTGAATTCTCACGAAGGATAACATAGTCTCTTGTTAGGACAGACATTTTAAATCTTCCAAAACAAAATGATTCAAATTGCTTCCCTAAGGATTTTTTTCAGCATTTTAAGCGCACCAATGTGTGTTGTGATTTTGGATTGTCAATGATAATCCAATCATCCATCATTAGAATTAGTATAAGCAGAAGATGGTAGTGCTCACATACCCATGAAGAATTCAAACCAATAACTACTCTCAATAGCATCCTTAAATTGTTTCACCTTCACTTCATCAAGTTCAATTTCACAAATGCTGCTCTTGTCCACATTTTCTGCCAAATAAAGTCAAATTTATGCCAGTGTCATCATTTAACCACAATAAAACAACCATACAGAAGATAAAAGATGAAACATACTTTGGAATTTTATGTCTATCTGACTATCAATAAGTTCATTTCCACCTAGGACCTCCCCAAGGCCACCCCACTTGTGAGCCGCACTGCTTGAAGGGTGACAAAATGGAAGGCTGTTATAATTGTATGTTTCTTGTGGATTATTGTAAGGTCCAACTTTATTTACCCAAAGCGTAACAGGGTTGTCTGGTTGATACTACAGGAAGAAACAAATTTGTGTCAGAGAAGCGAATGTGGCTACCAGATAAGTGGACAAGAGAAAACACGTTCCAGCTGACTGTATTGGAAACATAAGAGGTTTAAAAATATGCCACACACAAGAAAACCAAAAAAAGCACTTCCCTTCACCGAGCTTATAGAGCTAATTACCACAAATTTGGAGATAATTTTCGCAAAGGATGGACAAAAAGAAAAAGAAGAAAAATATTGCTATCATATACCTCAACCACACCATGATTGTGTTATATCAGCAAGCTAAGCTTGATGCACAACCACATTCACACCATATTAATCACAATAAGGTGTTTTTGCATCTCTGTATGTTTCTGATACTTCTTGCATCTTTCTTTTTTTTTTTTTGTTTTGGGGGGGGGGGGGGGGGGAGATGAGCGAGAGGGGTATTATTCTTTTAGTGGTTACTCCTAAGGTTCTAAGAAGCAACAATACAAATGAAATAAGAATATGAACACGACACAGACACTTTGATGAGACATTTTCAGAAAATATCACGACGTGACACAGCATGAACATGCCAAAGAATTAATATATACATATATACATATATATATGGAAAAATAACTATTTATTCATGTTAAACTATAAATATATTTCTCTTTTACTTGCATCTATTTTATCAAATTCTTGTAAAAACAAATTGAAAAGATTGGTTTTTAATTTAGATGCTTAAAATAAAAAAAATTAAAATAAAGGAGAAAGGATTTAAATATATAATAAATTCAGTCTTTTCATCTTATAATTAATTATTATCTTTTTCAAAATACAACAAGTTTCATATTCATCCCTATGACAGACACGTGTCCAAATAGTGTCAAACTCAAAAACATCAAAATAAAAAACAAGATGACACTTTTAGACAATTGGACAAATTAATCAGGGGAACATTAAACACAGACATGAACATAAAACATTCCTAGAATTAGAAGTGTCTATACTTCTTAGGCTTTAATACACCTGCTACCCTCTGCCCTATGGCATTAAAAAATTAGAATAACCTACCAAATTTGAAAATTTCCTCCATCCCCTTAAAAGGACAGTAAGTCAGGTGACAAACTTCGACAAAGTCATACTGCATATTCATACAAGTCCCTAATTCACCAGTTTTTAAAATAATCAACTCAATTTCAAATTAAGAAATTATTTTTTTATAAAAATGAATGTTAGAAATTCATTAAGAAGGCATCAAGGAAAACCATAAGTGGAGCTTAAGAATACAAATAAATGTTCTCTACGAAAGACAATAGATGTGCAAATTCAGACCAAAACCTCCAATTAACTAGCTATACAATAAAAAAAATTAAAAATATAAAAAATTGTTGTCAAAGCTACACATGGAAACTTCTATATTTTGAAAAGGTTTTCCTATTCTTCTCCTTCCACACCAGCCATTCCTAGCAAAAAAAAGAAATAATCCTCTAAAATTTCTTTCTTCTTTTGCAGATCTTTGCTCCACGCCATGCTTCTATCTTGCCTATATCATCTAATCTCGTCATCTTTCACCTCCTCTTTTATTTATATTACCATGACTGACCACAGTTTGCAATGGTGCGAGGTTGACCATCGTGTATGTGGAGTACAAATTAAATATCCAAGATAAGTTAGATTATGCACACATCGTGGGGTGACATGGGCCACAGTGGGGCCAAGAAGTTGATTCAAAATTCAGACCCACAGTTAAACAACATCTTACGGTCAACTCTAACAAGAGAGGTCAACATAATTATTTTATTCTATGGTGTAGCCTCAAGGGCATTCAACATATTTTGCCCTGATTACCTATCTATACCCAGCAATTGTCATCAAATGGTATAAAAGTGAGTGTATCTTAATAACAGCAGCTTACAGATGTGCACCACTCTTTAACAACATAATTAACCACATCAACCTAGTTCCCACCATAATGCTGCCACCATAGCAAACACCCACCCACTGCCTGCCCCCAAAACTAGCAAAATTGTCAGTGTTGTCTATTCGCACCAACCCACTAATTCATCAGATCGTCCCCATTGTCGCTTCACCCCCGTTGGGTTTTTATCGAGCCACATACAAAGATGAGACGAGATCTAAACCCTAAACCAATACCCCACCTAATATAATACTAAAAAAAACCACAATTTACGTCGTTACATAGCAAATCAAGCATTTTAATAAAGAACTAGCCCGTAACTACAACAATTTCAAAGCATTACATACCAGAGAATTATACAAATTCAAGCTTTACGTAGATAGATCTGAACACAATGCGAATGGAAACATTCAGAGAACGAGATGTGAGAGTCGAAATGCAGAATTCCAACAAAAAAGCTAGCTGAAATTAGGGTTTCGAGATCGTTTGAATCAAACTGCACATACCTTGTGGTCTGACTCGGAAGCAAACGCAGGCGAGACGATGAGGAGGGCAGTGAAGGCGAAGAAGGAGAAGGGTCGAACGGTGGACCACATCGGGATCGCCAACGTAGGATTCAATTCGATCCGGTTTGGCCTTCCTCCGAAGTGAGAGAGAGATCTTGCCGTTTAGATTTGCGACCTTATGAACGAGAAGTTACTCGGCGTCACTCGAAACCAATTAAATAAAAAAAAAAAAAGTTACAGAATATTTCGCGGGCTAACGTTTTTCTGTTAATATTTATATATTTATATTTTTTATTTTTTGTTGCTATTTTCTCCTTCTTAAACGAACACTAAAATTACATTTAAAAATATAATTTTGTTTACCGATATTAATTTTTTTATTTTCATAAAATATTTTATTTTACTAATTTTTTAAAAATTAATTGAATTTAAATAATTTATTTTATATTAATTTAATTTAATTATATTATTTATTAAAAATAATTAAATAAAATATAAATATTATATCATTTAATCCAATAAAAATAAAATATATTAATTATAATTTAATTATATTATTTACTAAAAATAATTGAATAAAATATATTTTATAATAATTTAAATAATTTAATTACAACATTTATTAAAAATAATTTAATAAAATATAATTATATTAAATAAATTAATTTAATTATGATATTTATTAAAAATAATTTAATAAAATATATTTAATATTATTTAAATTAATTATTAAATTAAATTAAATAATTTAATTATAATATTTATTAAAAATAATTTATTAAAATATATTTATATTAATTAAATTATTTATTAAATTAAATTAATATATTTTATTTTATTATTTATTAAAAATAATTTAACATTATATATTTCCTATTAATTAAATTAACTAATTTGATTTAATTATTTATTTGAAATAAATTAGTAATAGATATTACATATTAATTTAATTAAGTTAATTTAATTATATTATTTATTAAAAATAATTTTAGTTTAATAAAATATTTGAATAAAATAATTTATTTTAATATGATGTAACAAAAATTGATAAAGTATTAGAATTGACAAAATATTTGCAACAAAAAAAGAAAAATAAAGTGAAAACACATTTTTTCTGTTTACGTTTTTCTGTTTGAGTTTTTATTTTTTTTTGGACACAAAAAAACATAAACAGATTTAACAAACATGTTTCTGTTGGTAGTTTATAAAATTTTGAAAATATAAACAAAAAACAAAAAAGAAAAACATTACCAAACGAGGCTTTAACACAGTATTTACATAAACACCATGGAATAGGTAGTTATAACTGCAAGGCCCAAACGTTTTTATTTTCTATTTTTTTGTTTATGTTTTTAAAATTTTATTTCAAAAAAACGAAAACATAAACAGAAAAACAAAAATATAAAAAATGTGTTTTAGCTCTATTTTTTTCTGTTGCAAACATTTTGTCAATTCTAATAATTTGTCTATTTTTATTACATCAAATTATAATAAATTATTTCATTCAAATATTTTATTAAACTAAAATTATTTTTAATAAATAATATAATTAAACTAACCCCACATGTGCTGAAGCTATTCACTCCTCGGGTAGTTGTGCAAATAAAGGTGTTGACTTGCTAGGGGTGGGTCCCATGGTCACTCAATTGTCAAACTTTTCAGCCACCCATCCTTCAGCCGAGACAAGCAAACGTGCAAAGACAAAAAGGTGTAGTGGTGGGTCCCCTCTCCTAAGTGGAAAGTTGAATTCCAATGACTCTTTTTAGCCGAGCATAATTAATCAACCAAAGGATGAAGCTGTTAAAGTCTCGGGTATTCTTCCCACATCTTCAAGCCAAGGGCTCTACTTTGTAAAAAAAGCCGAACCAAGTAAGTTACCATGGTCTTCTTTATTTGGTCAAAAAGAGGAAAATAAGGCTTCAAGTCTCAGATTTTTCAATGTTGAATTGGAAGAAAATGAGCTTAAAATCCCTATTGAAATTTCTAGACAAGGATATACCCATTGGAATCATGCTCTAGTTGGCTACTTTCTTGATAAATGGAGTTCATTCCATTATGTTAAAACATGGGCTGAAACGAAATGGCCAGGGGAAGTAGTAAATGTGGTCACCTATGAAAATGGTTTTTACATATTTAATCTCAAGGATAAGGATGCATTGCTGAAAATTTTGGATGGGGGCCCTTACTATTGTGGCAACTGTTTAATACTCATTAAAAGATGGCACCCTGGTATGCAACTACACAAGGAGGAATTCTCAACATTGCCAATCTGGGTAAAGTTCTACAATGTTCCACTTGAACTTTGGACAGATGAGGGATTGAGCTATTTAGCTAGTGTAGTGGGCAAGCCTTTGTTCCTTGATTAGTATACACAAAAGAGAAGTAGGCGCACTTATGCTAGAATATGTGTCGAAATGCAAGTGGACAAAGAAATCCCCAAGACCTTCAAAGTAAATTTAGGTTATGGTAATCCATTTGAAGTCAAAATTGAGGTTTCATGGAAAGCAAAAAAGTGTGAAGGATGCAAAGTCTATGGTCACACAGTATCGTCTTGCCCCACAAAACCAAAGTCCGAAGTCAAGCAAATCAAGCAAGAATGGAAAATTAAAGAGCACAAGGATGAAGATTGGCAAGAAGTGAAGAATAGCACAACTTATGCTCCATCCTTAGATTCCAACTTGGAGATCTCCCAGTCAAATACTTGGGTGTGCCTTTGGTCTCAACCAAGCTCAAGCATGAAGATTGTAAAGAGTTGATTGACAAGGTTACAAGAAGAGTTAAAAGCTGGACTGCTAAGAACCTATCCTATGCGGGTAGAGTAGTACTCATCAAAGCCATCTTGTTTAGTATACAAGTCTACTGGAGTATGCACTTTGTTTTGCCAAAGAGTGTATGCTCGGCCATTGAGCAAGTTCTATGGAGATTCTTGTGGTCCGGAGTGGAACTAAAGCAAAAGGGAAACAAAGTTGCATGGGAAGAAGTTTGCAAGCCAAAAGAAGAAGGGGGCCTTGGAATAAGAAGGCTTGAAGAATGGAACAAAGCTTCTATGATGAGACATATTTGGGCCTTGTGCACTAAGAAGGATTCTCTTTGGGTGGAATGGTGCTACTCTTACTTACTCAAAGGAAAATGTTTTTGGGAAGCCAAGCCGCCAATGGATTGTTCATGGACTTGGAGGAAGTTATTAAAACTAAGGGAAATAGCACAAAGGATCTCAAAGTACAAAATTGGCAAAGGAGACTCTTTATCATTGTGGTATGCAAATTGGCACCCTCTTGGTCCACTCATCCCTAAATATGGTCCAAGGATCGCGTATGATACCGGACGACCAAAAAATGCCAAAGTCTCAAGAATCGTGAAGAATGGCAAATGGAAGTGGCCTTACCCATGTACATGGGAATTAAGGGAGATCATACTTGAACATCCACTTGATTACTTCCCTAGCATCAACTTGGATGACAAATTCATTTGGATTGCCTCTCGGAAAAGGGAATACACGGCAGCATCTACATGGAGAGCCATTCGCGCAAGAAGGAGCAAAGTAAATTGGTGTCGGCTAGTTTGGTATACAAACCATGTTCCTAGATATAGCTTCATCCTTTGGCTTGCAATCAAAGGTAGGCTTAACACTAAAGATCGTATGCTTGGATGGGGATTGAATATTGATCCCTCATGTGTCTTCTGTGATAATGGGCTTGAAACATTGGATCATCTCTTCTTCCAATGTCCATATGCAGCCGAGTTGAGAACCATAGTAATGGGAAGATGCTTTGTTTCAAGAGTCAACCAAACATGGAAAGCCGAAGTTCAATGGGCTTTGGGGAAGTTTAGTGGGAAGCAATCAAGCAATATACTTTGCAAAACTGTGTGGGCTGGTATGATCTATCACTTATGGGGGGAAAGAAATGCAAGAATCTTCAAGGCCAAGGCATCCACGGTTACTACCATTGTGAAGAAAATAGAGCAAGTAGTTAGAGCCAAATTCTCAAGTCAATCACTAAACATAGCTAATGTAAATGTTAATTTAATGCATTGTTGGGGAATCCACATGTAGCTTACTATGTATGTTTTGATTCGGGGTTATGCCTCCTTGATATTGTACATAAACTTTCCCATTAATCCAAATACACGCTTACTTACCAAAAAAAAAAAAGTGAAGAATAGAGGAAGAAGCAATAAGCCACAAGTTAAAGGAAGCAAAGTGTCTTTGCAACCCACGGTCAACACCTTTGAAGTGCACTCGAAAGAGAATGAGCAACAAGACATTTCAGCGCCAAAGGAAAGGAGCAAGGACACGCCACAAGCTTCATCCAATATGTTTGAGATTTTACAATCATGCAAAGAGGATGAGTATGAAGAGGAAGACAATAGTCTAAAGTTGAAGCAAGAGCCGAAGGATGATGAGATATCAACCAAGCAAGGGCCGAAGCAAGCAAAAACAACACCAACCTCCTCCCAAGCTCGGGAAAAGAAGTTACTCCTAGCCCGTATTCAAAAGCTTAATTTTGCTAAAAAGCAAGCGCTAGCAAGCATCTCACTCACCAAGGGGCCAAGCTCTAACTCAAACAAAGCTAGGAAGAAATGAAGCTTATTTTGTTAACCTATCCACTTGGGTTGTAAGTGGATCTATTAAAGGATAGGTTAGATGGTTTCTTAGTCTTTTTTGGATCCTCTATATGAGGTGTGTACCCTTTGGGGTTTGTATTGAGCTAGTTGTAAATCTATATTTTTTTGTAATAAAACACCCGCTTAACTACCAAAAAAAATAATTAAACTAAATTAATTAAATTAATATGTAATATCTGTTATAAATTTATTTCTAATAAATAATTAAATTATTAAAATTAATTACTAAGAATATATTATTAAATTATTTTTAATAAATAATAAAATAAAATATATTAATTTAATTTAATAAATAATTTAATTAATATAATTAATTTAAATAATATTAGATATATTTTATTAAATTATTTTTAATAAATATCATGATTAAATGAAACTAATTTAATAATTTATTTATTTATTTATTTAATATGAATTATATTTTATTAAATTATTTTTAATAAATATTGTAATTAAATTATTTAAATTGTTATGAAATATATTTTATTCAGTTATTTTTAGTAAATAATATAATTAAATTACAATTAATATATTTTAGAGTTACTGGATTAAATAATATAATATTTATATTTTATTCAATTATTTTAATAAATAATATAACTAATTAAATTAATATAAAATATATTTATCAAATTTAATTAATTTTAAAAAACTAATAAAATTAAATATTTTATGAAAATAAAAAATTAGTAATTATAAAAAAATTGTATTTCCAAACGCAATTTCAGTTTTCATTTCAGAAAAATAAAATAACAACAGAAAATAAAAAAACAGAAAATATAAACACATAAACGTAAACAGAAAAGTAACAGCGTTATCAAACAGCTCCTAAATAAATGCAAATAGGTAATTACCAAAAATAAATAAATAAATGCAAATAGGTTGAGCTAATGTAATGGCAGGGCCACCACTTTCGATAATTTCTTGCTATATTCATTATTTTTATGTAATTCCCAAAAAATATTATAAAAAGTATATTTCTATACATCATGAGTACAAGTGGTTTGGTACTCACATCCCTACAAACTGCATCGTAGATGCAGAGCTCGAGACTTAGGAGGGCTAGCACAGCCGTTGAAACCCTATAGTTCTATTGAGCAGCTTTTACGACTTTAAAAGTTTATGGTTATGAAAATATCGCTTTATAAGTAAATAAAACTTATATTATCTGGTTTTAATTTAATCCAAGGTGTGCATTCTATTAATAAAATAATTATTACTATTATTTATGTCAATAAATAGGATGTTCAATGACTCTAAAAAATATATAGTAAGATTGTAATGGACCCCGTATATTAAATTTTATAATCTAACTAACTCTTCGAGATCTCGGGATTTTGGGGGCGTGACAGATGAGCTAGGGCTTGTCCTTGTGACGGGAAGGGATTGTGAAACAATAAAGAGCTGATGATTTTAATAAATTTCGTTTGATTTTCTGAATTACATCATATGCAAAAATTAATATATATATATATATATATACATGCACACTAGTATATAGATAAAGATTTTAGAGAAATGAACCAGAAGAAATTTGGATAACCTCAAACACTTGAAGAATGAGTTTAATTGAGTTTTGGATTACATCATGTGTAGATATACAACTAGTGTATATAGATAAAGGTTACAGAGAGCTATAGAAGAAGTTCTGATAACCCCAAACACTTAAAGCCTTAGCTCAGAAACTCAGCTACAAAATTTCTTCTTCAACTCCACATCAACCATTCAATGAAACCTTAACTTTTCTATTGAAGGGTTCAAATTGTAGTCATTAAAGCCAAAGCCCTAGCTTTTTTCATTTGTTCAAAGTTTTTTCGGGGTTAAATTATCGTGTCCTAACTAATTTTGAGGTTTTAATTGTGCTTGAGTTTGTAATTATATGCTTGAATTTGAAGAAGAGTGGAAAATTAGAGGAAGGATAAAAGGTAGCGAAGAAAAAGAAGAGAGGACAATTTTGTCTTTCTACAACTTAACGTAATGCCATCCACTGTTGCTTTTACTTACAAGTACAGAGAATATTAGTACATAATAATAAGGTATACAGAGTGTTAAGTAATTTTTACCCCAAGTATAGAGGGTATAAAGACAATTACCTCTTTATAATTATAATACTTTTTTATAAAATATTATTTTTTAAATAGTATTTATTTGTTTATATTTTGCAATAAGAATTTAAAGATGATTTTCTTTTTTAAAGATTCATATATATGATGGATTTATTATATGTTATGCAAAAATAAATTTTCACCACACATGCGTAGCATGCCACCAAATCAACTTCTCTTAAAATCAATTCATGCACCCAAAAAAAAAATCTCTGAAGCCAAACATCGATAATAAGTTATTGACTAAAGGCTTTCTGACAAACAAGTTAGCTTTAGGAATCTTTTTTACATGTACAGAGAAAGAAAGAGTAATTTGATGGTACGTAGTGAGCAAATCTCGATTGTGAGCATGTCGCTGGTATTTACATATGCAAAAGAAAGGATATGCCCTAAGTGGATGTGAGTACCCATACTTGTCCAAGTTTTGGAACATTCAATCCTAAAGAGTACCATACCCTCTTATTTCCCACACCAACCCCAAATACAAATCAACATATCAAGTTCCATTATAATCTCATAACCATCAACAACTCTTGTAAAACATATAATAATTATATATTAAATTAGTTGTTCATCAAAATTTAGATATTCATTATAATTCCAAAAATAAATTCCCAGATTTAAATATTGTTTTAGAAAAATTAGAGTTTTCTCATAATATTCGAAAATCATATTATTCAAACAACTAAGCCACCAAAGTCAGCAAGAGCCAGGCCGTCCAAGCCCCTGTCCAAATGACTATTCCAACTAGCCCCCTGTCTAGACCCTAGTCTGAAATGCCTGATCAAAGCTCAGAATAGAGCATACCCATTTCCCTTCCGGCCACTCTCGCCCCATATCTCATCAATACAAACTCCTAAACCAACAAATAAAAAAGACACCATAATCTCAAGTTTATCATATTAATATCGCATTTATGTAGGATTTAAAGCAACTAATCAAGACAACACTTCATATTTTAACACACAAGTTTATATATACGCGTATATACACTTATATCAACTTAACAAATAGAACCACTACCTCGAATGGTTATTCCTAAGCCTCCCATGAATCGAGTTTGAACCAACCTCCACCAAGAAACTCCTCTCTTTATTTCTCTCCCTTCTCAAACAAGCTTGCAAACTACCTCTCTCTCGGTTCAATGAGTAAATGAAGAGGAGAGAAGGTGATAATAAGGTTTATGAGGTGTAGAAGGTGTAGACCAGTTATGTTGTCGAAATGTAAAGGGTTAATGAGATTTAATTTGAAGGAAACCCAAAATTTATGGAGAAACTAATCTCAAATGTAGGAATCTAGGTCATTCGGACCCCGTCTGGACAGCCAGCCTATTCGAACTCCCACTCAAATGACAGAATCATGGTTTAGGAAAAAATTTGAAAAAGTTTCTAATTGATAGTATTTTGTCTAGACGCCCATCTGAACACCCCTCTGTCTGGACCTTCGTCAAAATGACAGAATTCAGTTTTTAAAATTTTGGAGAAAATATTTCTAAGTGTTGGTCCTTGTTATGTCTTTCTCCAAAATGATATAGACTCACCCCAAGCGCAAAGTGGCCATTGTAATAGCACAATAAAGTCAATGAGTATTGAGTTATTCCCACAGGGAACTATTATCTAGAACAAATTAATGACTCAAATCTTTTGAAATTTTTTAAAGAAAATTAAAACCTTACTAAGAATGATGGTTTGATGTTCAAATGGTTGAAATTTTGGTTTACTAAAAACAATTATATGAAAAATCTTGGACCAAGTTTTTTTTTTTTTTTGGGTAAGTAAGTGAGAATTTGGATTAATGGGAAAATTTACATCCTTTTGGAGGCATATAATTGACTCAAATAGCAATCTTAATGGATCTTCAAGGCTCAATAATAATGTAATTCACTCTATAATCGAATGGATCAGAAGATATAACATTAAAATCAAGAATAATCCTCAACTCAATTTATAATTAAAAAGTAGTTGGGTCATTGCGTAAGATGTAGACCGAGAAAGGTGAGAATGGCAAAGTTGAGAGCTTCTCTCTCTAGGATTTTCTCTCTCTAAGTTTTCATGGCTGATTCACTCCCAAACTCCCCCACATCCAAAGCCCTCTTGTCCCTAATCTCTTCCTCCACCTTCTCGGATCCTAGAAATGAATTTGAAGATGGCTCGGTTAGTCTTCAAGCCATAACTAATGAGGAAGAAAGGAAGTTGCAGCTTGTGGCCAACAAAGAAGGTATAGCTTCGGATGAGATCCCCTCTAGGGTCTCATCCCTTTCTATTCCCTCTCAAGAAGGTCAACAAGCTCACCAACGCCGCTCCATTGATGAGTTGAGAGCTGAAATTACTCTTATGAAAGACTCCTTCCATGAAGATGAATTAGGAGCTCAAGAAGTCTCGGTTCCAAGTTTGGGTGGCCAGAACTTTGTTGAACCAATTCAAATGAAGTTGGATAGAGGTAAGGCTCCAATCTTCCCATCAATCTCGGTTGAATCATTGTCTCACTCATTCTCGGTTTCCAGCCTTCCCGAAGTGAAGATGACCCATGTTAGTTCCCATAGTCCACATGTACCTAATCCCTCCAACCTTTATCTAGACAAAGCTAATACCCAAAGGTCAATTCCATGCAAGTCAACTTCCCATTTACCCATACAACCTGCCATACACCAGATTTCCAATACCAAGAATCCTACCCCTGTGCAATACCTAACCAACTTGGATAAAAACCACTTCAGCCCGCCAAAACCGTGTCTTTCAAATTCCAATATTCAGATACACATCCCACCCGAACCAAATGATAACCAAATCGTTGGAACTCAACCAAAAACTAACCTAGCTGAAAAAGCCAACCAACCAAAACCTACTTGGGCTCAACTCTTCTCCTCTAACCGTGTTAAAGCCAATGGGACTGAGCTCAAATATATACCCGCCCATGACACCTCTGAAAATTCTAAGGCCCCGGTATCATTCTCCTTTGAGGAAGTAGCCGAAGATTTGAAAAAATGGGACAATGCCATAGTCGGCCATGTTATATGAGCAAAACCCCCATACAAGCTAATGCAACAATTCATAGAAAGAAGATGGAGAGCTTTTGGTCATGTTGAAGTGTTTATCCTCAAGGTTGGTCTATTCATCTTTAATTTTCAAGATGAGGAAACAAAGCTCAAGGTTCTAGAGTTGGGTCCTTGGAGCTACTATGACAAGCCTCTAATTTTAAGGCCTTGGTCTCCCAATGAGGTATATGATAGAGCAAGCCCTGAATCTATTCCAATTTGGATCAGATTTCCCCACTTGAAGCTCCACCTTTGGTCGGCCATGTCATTGAGCAAGATTGCAAGTCAAATAGGGAAGCCCTTGTTCACCGATAGGATGACTACTCAAATGGAACGTCTCTCATTTGCAAGAGTACGCATTGAAGTGGACAAGCAAAGTACATTCCCCCTCTTTGTTGAAATTAAGGATTACAATGGTGTGATTTTCCAACAGCCGGTTGAGTATGAATGGCTACCCACGATTTGTGAAGGATGCAAGCAATTTGGTCATAGGATTGGCCAATGCCCCAAGAATGTGACACAACAATGGAGGCCGAAACCTAAGACCAAAGAGAGCACAATTCAGCAAACTCCTATTGAATACCCCTTGGCCGAGAGTTCATCTAATAGCCACCTTGCAAATTCCACAATTGGAAGCAAAAATCAGCCCCAAGCTAAGGAGAACCCTTGCAAGATCGAATCCTCGGATCCCCTTAAGGTGCAAGAGCCTAATTCTAAGATCCTTTGTTCAATGGAATCACAATTAGAGACTCCAATTATGGCCACTCCTTTAGCAATTCAGGACCCACCAACCAGCTATGAGGAAGTCTTATTGTTGAAGTGTTCGGAAGAAAATACAGAATTAACATGCAAGGAGGAAGATGATCAACCTCCAACCCCCAACTATGATAAAAAAGGCTTGGAATATGAATTGGATTCTGATTTTAAACTTTCAAAATCCCAACGTAAGAAGGAGATGAAAAAATTGCATGCCATTGAGAAAATGAACAAGGCCCTACAAGCCAAGTCCTCGGCCTCCTCCCCTAAACCTAGATGAATTTTGGTGCATGGAATGTGAGAGGCCTTAATTGGCCCATAAAGCAAGCTGAAGTCAAGAAGTTGATCAAAGCATCTTCTTTCAATCTAATCGGCCTCCTTGAAACCAAGGTTCAAAGTCATAATGTAGATAAAGTTTGCAAGTGCATTAATTCCTCCTTTTGCTATACGGGGAACTGCTTGAATAATTCACCAGCTAGAATTTTGATTTTGTGGGACCCTTCAACTATTAAAGTTCATGTTATTTCTAGTTCTAGCCAATTTATCTTTTGCCATGTAACTCATCATGCTACATCAATAGAGTTTTTTGCTACTTTTGTCTATGCTTCAAATGATAGGGCAACAAGAGAGCTTTTGTGGAAGGATCTACAAGCCAATTATGACATGATTGGGGCTGTTTCACCTTGGGTTATTTTGGGAGACTTCAATGTAGTTAAAGAGGAGCAAGAAAAAAGAGGTGGAAGGGGTATTGACAAGGTTGCGGTAAGTGACTTCAACACATGCCTTGATGCCATTGAATTAGTAGACTTAAGATACTCCGGATGCTTTTACACTTGGTCCAACAAACAAGAGGATGGCTATAGCATTTTCAGCAAGCTTGATAGAGCTCTTGTGAATGAAAGGTGGCTAAATTACTTTCCTAATTCAGAAGCTTTCTTCCCAAATGCTTGTATCTCAGATCATAGCCCAATAGTCATAAATATTCGGTGCAATGACCTGTCCGGAAGGAAACCATTTAAGTTCTTTAACTATTGGACCAAGAACAAAGAGTTTTATAAGCTGGTAGAAGAAGTTTGGAGCACCCAAGTCTCGGGCTCTCCCATGTACAAACTTGTTTCTAAGCTCAAGACTCTCAAGATGGCTTTGAAAGATTTCAATAGGAGGCATTATGGGGGTATTTCTGCAAAGGTGGCCGAAGCTAAGGTTAAACTTGAAGCTATTCAAAGGGAGCTGCAACTAAATGTCAATTCTAATCTCCTAGGAGAAGAAAGCATTGCCCTTGATGAATACTTGCATTTAGCCTTAGCAGAGGAAGCTTTCTATAAACAAAAATCTAGAGACAATTCTATAAAGTTAGGTGACCAAAACACCTCCTACTTTCATAGAAAAGTCAAAAGCCATTGCTCAAAGAACAAGATTCTCTCTATTCTTGATGATCAAGGTGAAAGAATTGAAGATTATGAAGAGGTAAAATTAGCTTTCATTGAATTCTACAAAAAGCTTTTGGGCTTCCCCTTCCCATACCCGAAAGATGCCAAGTCTTATGTTGAAAGTATTATGAGCACAAGCTTACCTTCGGATCTCATGGCTTCTTTGGAAAGTGAAGTTGCGGATGAGGAGATAAAAGCCACTCTATTTTCATTGCCAAGCCACAAAGCTCCAGGACCGGATGGATTCACCTCTCACTTCTTCAAAAAAGCATGGAGTATAGTAGGTGATGATTTCCTAAGTGCTATAAAGTCTTTTTTCAGCTCGGGGAAACTTCTTAAGGTGATCAACACAACAATCATTGCTCTTGTTCCTAAAGTTCCCAATCCAAGTAAGGTGACAGATTACAGGCCAATTTCTTGTTGCACAACAGTTTATAAATGCATATCCAAAATCATAGCTAACAGGCTCAAAAGCTTATGCCCGACATCATTGGCCCCTCTCAAGCAGCTTTTATTCAAGGCCGGTCCATCTCAGACCAAATACTACTGATGCAGGAATTGGTAAGGAACTACCACAGGCAAAACATATCTCCAAGGTGTGCCCTTAAAATTGACTTGATGAAAGCATTTGACTATGTTTCATGGGATCTCATCCTTGATGCCTTACAAGCATTATGTCTGCCAAGCAAATTTGTTGACTGGATAAAAGTATGTATCACTTCCCCTCAATTTTCTTTATCTATGAATGGCTTACTTGAAGGCTATTTCAAAAGTGCTAAGGGGCTTCGTCAAGGTGATCCCCTCTCTCCATACTTATTTCTTATTGCTATGGAGTTCTTCTCAAGATTGTTCAACAAAATGGTGGAGCAAAGTGATTTCGCTTATCACCCCAAATGCACCAATCCTCACATCAATCATATTTGCTTTGCAGATGATCTTTTCATATTGTGCACTCCTAATGACATTTCATTTCAGATTATCCATCAAGCACTCCAGGAATTTCACAAGTACTCAGGATTGATGCCTAATGGAAACAAGAGTAAAGTCTACATTTCAGGAATTTAGCCATCAAAGCAAGCTTCACTCTCCATGCTCGGGTTTCAACTTGGAGAGGTCCCGGTCAAGTATCTTGGAGTTCCATTGATCTCCACAAAACTCAAACATGAAGATTGCAAAGAGTTAATTGACAAAGTAACACAGAAAGTACAAAGTTGGGCTGCAAAGTATCTCTCATATGCAGGCAGAGTGGTTCTTATCAAATCAGTTCTATTTAGCATCCAAATTTATTGGAGTGCTCACTTCATCTTTCCCAAAGAAGTTAGCAAGACAATTGAGCAAATCCTCAGGAGATATCTTTGGACGGGTGCTGATTTAAAGAAATGGGGAAGCAAGATTTCTTGGGCCGAGGTTTGCAAGCCAAAGAAGGAAGGGGGACTTGGACTAAGAAGAGTTGAAGAGTGGAACAAGGCAACCATGATGAGACACATATGGGCTCTATGCTCTAAAAAGCCTTCACTTTAGGTCAAATGGTGCCACTCCAACCTACTCAAAGGGAAGTGCTTTTGGGAAATGAAGCCACCTTCAGATTGTTCATGGACTTGGAGGAAATTGCTCAAGCTAAGGGAAGAAGCAACCGGCCTATCATGCTACAAAGTGGGCAAGGGTAACTCTATATCTCTTTGGTACTCTAATTGGCATCCTCTTGGACCTTTAATCCCAAGATATGGAGTAAGGATAGCCTATGATGCTGGTTTGCCGAAAGATGCTAAAGTGGATAGAATTGTGGCCCAAGGCACTTGGAAATGGCCATACCCGTGTACATGGGAGCTAAGGGAGATAATCCTTGAGCACCCCCTAGCTATTATCCGGATGCTAATTTAGAGGATAAATTCTTTTGGAAGGCATCAAGAAATGGAACTTACACTACGGTTGCAACTTGGAATGCAATAAGGGAAAAAGGAAGCAAGAAACCTTGGCATCATTTAGTTTGGTTCCCTCAACATATACCCCGACATAGCTTTATACTCTGGCTTGCTATTAATGGAAGATTAAGTACTAAGGAAAGGATGTTGGGTTGGAGAATGAGCATAGACCCTACTTGTGTGCTTTGTGGTAATGCCTTTGAAACACTTGACCATCTTCTATTCATGTGTCCATTTTCAGCCGAATTGAGGGGTACTATTTTGTGCAAATGCTCCATCACTAAACCCCTACAACCTTGGAACTTGGAAGTCTCTTGGGCTATGGGTAAATTCAGTGGAAAGCAAGTCAATCGTATATGTAGAATTGCTTGGGCCGGTCTTGTTTACCATCTTTGGGAGGAAAGGAATAGCCGAATCTTCAAAGGGCAAGCCTCAACCGTGGCAACCATTGGAAAAAGGATAATACATGTTGTTAGAACAAAAGTCTCTCAATCTAATGTTAAATTGGCCAATGTAGATTCTAGCTTACTTGATAGTTGGGGAATCCACTAGTTAATTATATTTTGTTTGCGGGGGTATGCCCCCAAGATATTGTACATAACTTTCCCATATAATCCAAATTTATACTTAATTACCAAACAAAAAAAAAAAATAATTGAAAAGTAGTTCAACTTGATTGAAGTGTTAATTTAAACACTCGAAGTACTATAAAGTCCATGAGAGTTCTTAACTAGTAACCATGAGAGTTCTTAACTAGTAATCTCCATACAAAATCAAATAATTATCCATGAAGATTAAGCAAGTAAGTCGCATACAATTTAACATGAAATATACAATTTAATGTTGAATCAACAAATTTCAACGAGTGATTTTAAAAATATCTAAACTAAATCAAGATCATTCATTAATTTAAAGAAATCATTTATAAAAGCTTTATTACCTTGAAGATCCACTTTAATTGCTACCATCGTCAACTTGAATCCAAGAAGAAATGTCATGCCCCGGATCTCGTAACTCGAGGAGTAAGTGAATAAACAAACAAATCATGAACAAATTAACATTTCCCTGGTTATTGTAGTAAAACACCGTTGAGCAACATACATAATAACTAACAATAATAAAATATTAAACTAAGCCTCGGCTCAGCCAGGCTACCCAGCTCCAACATATCCACAAACAAAATTAAACATGGGTCTTATGGCCTTTACAACCAAATCGAATAAAGTCCTGAATTAAAATAATATTACAATCTCAAATAAAATTTAAACTTAAACAAATGAAAATCGAATGTTTGCAATAGCTATGCAGCTTCTAGTCCAAATCAATGTCCATCTAAATCTTGAAGTTCAAGCCCTGCAGCAAAATCTTTAGGGATGTGAGCAGTAACCTACTTGTGCTCACTATACATTATATAAACATTTATAACATGCAAAAACAAATCTAAGAACAATTTAATCTCAATATCTCAAAAATTACGATTTATCACATATCCCAACATCAAGACATACACCAAAATAAATCTAAAAAAAAAATAATCCAGTTATTATTTTCCTTTATCTCTTTATCATTACATCATTTTTATCACATTCATGGGGTAGATGCTATCAACATTATCTTTCATGGGTCAATACACAATGAAAACGCGTTGACATAATAACTAATCTTTGTTATTTATAAAAAATAAAATTGCATATAAACTCACATTCACCGAAATAGATTTGGGAAAGTCTTTGTTATAGTACAATGAGCATCTCCTAGTTTGGAATGATTTTTCTTATTTATTTCACTAACTTTCTACAGTGAAGGAAAATTCAATAAAAAAATTAATGAGATTAGATGATTAAAGAAAATTTCTTTATTAAACAATTTAGCTTCGCTTTATTAGAACACCAGTGATGAACTATTTCATGATATTGATATTTATTTACTTGTATATTTGGAATATTTGCAGCCATTTCCTTCTCACTTTTACTCTTATCTAACCCTTTTGACTTCAATTCATTTTTCCATTGCCTGCACTTGTCATTCATATTTTCACTAAGCAATTTCTTTATTTTCTCAATAGCTTCAGGTTTAAATAGAATCTTCTCCTACAATTTTAAATTCTAATAAATCAAAGTATCTACAAATAGAAAATTAAAAATTCTTAACTGTAGAGATATTGCCGCACAAACTTAAAGGTTATATATCCCTATTATGTAAATTTGATAATTGCACATTAAGACCTTCTTTTTTTTTTTTTGGTAAGTATATTAAGAATTTTACCTTCTTACCATCATAGTTGTAAAATTTATAAGAATTTTACCTTCTTCACCTATTAGTCGACTAATGTCATCAAGTCTAACAACAATGCGAACTCCTTCGGGCATATCCCAAGCATCCAGTAACCATATAGGACCTCAACTTTTGGCTCAACTATCAATATATTTAATTCAATTAGATATATTAAAATTGTTATACTAATTTAGTTAATAAAAAACTAAGCATTAGTGAATATCTTGCTGTAGATTTTTTATTTAAAGTTGCATATTTTTATATAGTTGTTGATTTTGTACTTATAATTAAAATTTTTTCAACTCTTCTAATTGATTTTATGCTTGTGACTGCAAATTTAGTGAGGCACTTGATACAATATTCAAACATTTATGTTTTTCCATCAAGCCTAAGTAACACAATTCCAAGTAAAATTATTACTGTTATAAATTGATAATATTTTAAATAATGAAATGATGAAATAAAATTAAAATTAAAAAAACATAATTAAAATAGATAGCAAACTCACTATATAATATGAGTAGACCAAATGTTGATTATTTTTGAATTTTTAAGAATAAAATAATAGCAGCAATTCAAAGAATAGAAATATTGGATACCAAAATATTACAAAATTAGATAATTATCTTAATTATAGAAAAAAGATAATCTAATTAATTGAAGTTGCATATACCCGCAAAACTATAAGATAATTATTTATAAAAAGTAGGCTTGGCAAATCAAATAAATAGCCACCATGCTTAAACCAAATATAAAACTAAATAACAATTCATTTTCAATCATATTCTTATTACTACGTGTACTCCTATAATAAATCTATACTGTAAAGTCTTGTGGCAAATCCAATCAAAATATTAGTTAAATTAGGAATGCTATTAAAGTTTCCTAAAGTGATGCAAATTGAAGATTTGAAGAATTCTGAACAATTAAAGAGATAAAATTAATCAAGTTGACCAAGATTTTGAAGAATTCTAATTAGTGTGAAGGATTACAAAACCTAATGGGATTCAGACGCAGCTTTCTGGAACGTGAATGAAATTCCAGTGTATCTCGCAGGCACGACGCGGGGAGCGCGCGGGTGCGCTCCAAGCACGCAGGCAGCCCGCAGGGAGCGCGCGGGTGCGCCAAGGTGTCTCAGAAATTCCAGTGAGGTCCGCAGGCAAGAGGATGGGAGACTGAGGGTGCACCAGTATTATTTCCTAAAGCGTAAAAATTCCAGTGCAGGTCGCAGGCTGGAGGATAGGAGCGCGAGGGATCGAGCTATGAATATTTTGTTCGAATTCAATTTCCTATTTTGCCAAACTAGGGCAACTTTGTAATCCTATATATATGTGAAACCAACTCTGTAATTGTAGAGAGGTGGGAGAACATATTATAGAGACCTAGAGAAAGAGTCTTTGAGTATTGAGAGCTTTCATGTTCTTTCTCTAAATTCGTCTTGTATTTTCTTTTCACTTTCTGTGTGAGGCAGAAAGCCTGCTTGTAGGGTTTATCGAGTGATTCGAGCAAGAGTGACGAAAGGATTCGTGCGAGTGATTCGTAGAGAGTCTGAGTAGAGTCTTGTAACCCGTTGATAGTGGGATTGTAAATAGAGGTTTTTCTCCCTGTGATAGGGTTTCCTCGTTATTCTCTTGTGTGATTACTTTCATTGTGTGTGTGATTGTGTGGGTTTGGAATTTTCAATTGGTATCAGAGCAGGTCACTCTAAGTTCTTGAGTGAAGATCTTCATCCAAACCAATGGATCCACCACGTGAAGGAGGCTCAAGCACCAGACCCCCTTGGTTTGACGGTTCAAACTATTCATACTGGAAGGTACGAATGCAAGCTTTCCTTTTGGGAATGAATTACAAAGTCTGGATGTCAATAGTTCAAGGATGGGATGAACCGACTCATGAAGTTGATGGAAAAATCGAACAAAAGTCAATTTAGACGTGGACTAAAGCTGAGCAAGAGAGTTCGGAGTGGAACTTCAAAGCCTTGAGTGCCATATTTTCTACAGTCTGCCCTAATGAATTTTGTCGCATTTCAAGTTGTATGAGCGCCTGAAAAGCGTGGTTAATTCTGCAAAGTACACATGAAGGGAACGAACAAGTCAAAACCAGCAAGCTTCAAAAACTCACTTCTGAGTTTGAGGGACTAAGGATGAATGAAGACGAAAGGTTTGATGACTTTTATGTCCGGCTCAGTCACATTGTTAATTCAAGCCACAACCTTGGAGAACCTATTCCAGAATACAAAGTGGTATACAAAATTTTACGGTCTCTTCCACGAGTGTTTGATTCTAAAGTCACAGCAATAGAAGAAGTCAGAGATGTGAACTCCATGAGAATAGAAGACCTTGTGGGATCCTTGCAAACGTTTGAAGCAAATATGGTGAAACCTCGCAAAGCGTCAAAAGGTATTGCTTTAAAGACAGTGGAAGAAGAAAGTGATGAAGAGGAGTCGGATAAAGAAATGGCGGTTGTGGCTAAACGATTCGTGAGATATATGAGGAAGAAGGGTTTATTTAATAAGAATAACAAGAATAAGTCACAATCTCAAGAAAAAGGAAAGAAGATCAAGAAGATTGAATCTGGGGAAGAAAACAAGAAGAACAAGATCAAGTGTTTTGAGTGTCATGGATATGGACACTTTGCTCAAGACTGTGCAAACAAAAAGATGAAAAAGAAAAACAAGTCAAAGTCATGAACACTACATTAGATGATGAATCCAGTTCAGATGAATCATCTTCATCAGTATCCTCAAACGATGAAGGTAATTTTGTTGCTTTTATGGCATCTCACTCTTCGTCTGCAGGAACTCCATCTGGATCTCAAAGCGACACCGATATATCTAATCATGAAGATGATGACTTTGAGGATGAATTCAACAATGATTTGCAAGTAGCATATGATGCTTTAATTGTTGAATACAGTAAGGTGAAGAAACAAAGACAAGCCCAACATACCCGAAACTATAAACTTCGAAGTGAACGAGATTCCTTGAAGACAGAGAATGAAAAGCTCACAGGTAAAATATCTATTTTGGAATCTGACAAAACTTCTCAGTCTCATAGTGCAGAAAAGTTCAAAGAAAAACTTGAAGAAAAGAATAAAAAGATTGATGAATTGGAGAAAGTTGTTGGAGAACTTCAGGATGAGGTCAGTAAACTGAAAGAGAAGATCAAGAGTGATGAGAAGATAATTGAAAGAATGAACTCTAGTTCTCAAAAACTTGAAGAAATTTGGAGCCAACAACGAACACATGGAGACAAAGCAGGCTTAGGCTACACTGGAGGAAAAAATACAATTGTTCCATCATCATCAGCACCTTCAATAGTAGCAAAGGTTGTTTCAAAACCTGCAGCCAATCCCAAGACCTTCCCTAAGTCTGCTGCCCCACCAAAGAAGAGTTTTGAAAAGAATAAACACTATCAGTATCCTCCTCACATAGTGAAAGGTACGCATTTTGCTAGATCCCAATCCCTTGTACCTGTCTGTCACCATTGTGGAATCAAAGGTCATAACGCCCCAACTGTCACAAACTCTATGGTCTTCCTTTAAACCATGTTAAAAATTTTTCAAAAAACCCTGAGCCTAGAGTCCCTGTGAAGAATAAATTTCAAGTGTTTTCAAAATTTTCAAAAGATTATTACAAAAACTCACGTCCTTTTCAAAAACAAAACAGTCCAATATTTCGAAGAGGTACAAATTTCAAATTTGTTGAGAAAAAGAATTTTCATAAAAGTAAAAAACGTGAGGAAAAACCTGTCAAGACAACTGGTCTTAAAACTAGAGCTATTTGGATTAGAAAGTCAGATTTAGATTGTTTTGTTTCACAAAATGCCATTCGCTTTGAGTCTCTAAGAAAATTTGTAGGCATTTGTACACACCACTAAAATCTAAAAGATAAGTTAGAAGTTCATTGATTAAGTTGAAAATATTTTATGACTTCTATACTGTTACCTGTACATTAAATCTTCCAAATTCATCGATTTTAATGAGTTCATAATTTTCGCATTCCTTGTAAATTGATACGAAATGTTTTGGTGAATTTTGTCATAATTTTAAAGTGCTTCCTATTACACTTGACTGTACATGCATATATCTCTTTCTCTTCTTTTCCACGAATCAAGGGTTATTGTTTGATGTGTTTGAAAAATGTTGAGGAGCCTGATTTGTGCATATCAAAGTTATGCATAATAAAAAAAAAAAAATCTTGGAAAGGGCTACCGGTGGGACTAGTGAGAAGCCTCTTAATGACTCGTTGATTGTTAAGGAATAGCTACCTGCCCATAAGCGTGTGAAAGCCGCCAAGTGTTTTAAAAAAAAAAGGAAGATTGGCTCTCAATTCATTTGGTACATCAAATTTAACTTTTTGAGTCTATGATTTGTTTGAGGGGGAGCCTATATGTATATTATAGTCAAAAACTCACACGTACACAAGCATTTGTTCAATTTTATGACTTATTTCACCTCCTAACACAGAATTGAAGATTTTCTTGGAAAACCAAAATGTGAATCATTGATTTTATGGAAGGTGAGAGATTGATGTACATGCATTGGTATACTGGAATTAAAGTTTTTTTGACATTTTTTAGTGAATTCTTCTACTGTCTCTTTTTAGTTTTGATTGTCTGTGTCCAAATCTGCACTTACACGTATTTTCCTGAGAGCCTCGTAGGCAGGGCGCAGGAGATCCTCCCTCACATTATTCTGATGTCACACTTAGAAGAGGTCGTGTCATGTATGCTATACTCATGGGTCTTCGATTTGATCTTGCCTTATTCCTCTTCCTTAATTTTGTGTGCTTGTCATTTCCATATCAAAAAGGGAGAGTCATTTCAAGTTATGTATTATGTGCTTTGGTGATGATATCATTGATCATTTCTATATTATTCCACATGGTGCCTTGATGTGTGTGTTTAGTACGTGCAGAATTTGAGCAGAATTTAAAATTTAACTTAAGTTTTGATATGGAATTGCCAAGGGGGAGATTGTAAAGTCTTGTGGTAAATCCATTCAAAATATTAGTTAAATTAGGAATGCTATTAAGGTTTCCTAAAGTGATGCAAATTGAAGATTTGAAGAATTCTGAACAATTAAGAAGATAAAATTAATCAAGTTGACCAAGATTTTGAAGAATTCTAATTGGTGTGAAGGATTACAAAACCTAATGGGATTCGGACGCAGCTTTCTGGAACGTGAATGAAATTCCAGTGTACCTCGCAGGCACGGCACGGGGAGCGCGCGGGTGCGCTCCAAGCACGCAGGCAACCCGTAGGGAGTGCGCGGGTGCGCCAAGGTGTCTCAAAAATTCCAGTGAGGTCCGCAGGCAAGAGGATGGGAAACCGAGGGTGCGCCAATATATTTCCTAAAGCGTAAAAATTCCAGTGCAGGTCGCAGGCTGGAGGATGGGAGCGCGAGAGATCGAGCTATGAATATTTTGTTCGGATTCAATTTCCTATTTTGCCAAACTAGGGCAACTTTGTAATCCTATATATATGTGAAACCAACTCTGTAATTGTAGAGAGGTGGGAGAACATATTATAGAGACCTAGAGGAAGAGTCTTTGAGTGTTGAGAGCTTTCATGTTCTTTCTCTAAATTCGTCTTGTATTTTCTTTTCACTTTCTGTGTGAGGCAGAAAGCCTGCTTGTAGGGTTTATCGAGTGATTCGAGCAAGAGTGACGAAAGGATTCGTGCGAGTGATTCGTAGAGAGTCTGAGTAGAGTCTTGTAACCCGTTGATAGTGGGATTATAAATAGAGGTTTTTCTCCCTGTGATAGGGTTTCCTCGTTATTCTCTTGTGTGATTACTTTCGCTGTGTGTGTGATTGTATGGGTTTGGAATTTTCATATACTATTATAAAGGATGCTAGAGCTACTTGGGAAGCAATAAGGGAGAAAGGTCAAAAAGTGCAGTGGCATACTTTACTTTGGTTTTCCAATCATATTCCCCGCCATAGTTTCATCCTATGGCTAGCCATTAAAGAAAGGCTTAGTACTAAGGATAAGCTAGTGCCGTGGGGTTTGAATGTGGATCCTACTTGTGTGCTTTGTGGGCAATGTAATGAATGCTTGGACCATATCTTCTTCTTATGCCCCTTTTCAACCGAAGTTAGGAGATGCATATTGCAAAAATGCAAGCTAATTAAACCTGTCCAGCCGTGGAAGCAAGAAGTCTCATGGGCAATAGGGAATTTTAGTGGTAATGGGCTGCCAAAAAGAGTTTGCAAGTTAGCATGGGCATCCATGGTCTATCACATTTGGCGTTAAAGGAACACTAGAACTTTTAATGGATCACCCTCCTCAGCCTCAAATATTGTGAATGTAATCACTCATGAAGTGAAGGTTAGTTGTTCCTCCATCATTTCCCCAAAGATTTCTAATGTAGATATAGATTTTTGTAATAGCTGGGGGATTTCATGATATGCTTTTGATGTATTACGGGGGAATGCCTCCTTGAAGTTGTAAATATTACTCCCATTAATCCAAATCTACAATTAATTACCAAAAAAAAAAAAATACTATTATAAAGGAAACAAGAAGGTTAGTGGTGAAGTAAAAAATTTCATAAAGCTAATTTTTGGTGAAGCCTTTATTTTAGTTTTTTCGTTAATATCCTCTAACCACTCGCCATTAAAAGTGGTGTATAAGTAATTTTTTAATGTTTGTAAGTTATTTAGGTAATTTTACTCTTTTATTTTTTGGTTTCCTTAAATACCCTTTAATCACCCACCACTTTTATAATATTATTGTATTTTATTTAAACACCCCTTAATTACTTTTTTTTAATCTCTTACCATCTACTTAAATATCTTTAACTAATAATTATTTATTGTTTAAGAAATTTTTTTTAATTTTTTAAATAAAATAAAAATTAATTAAAGACAGAGTGTGTGCCCTTTCTAGTTCAAATAAGCTAAAGAGACATGCTTTCCATCGTCACTTTCTAGAAGAGTAAACACAATCGCAAGTGTAGTTATTAGTTATAAGTCTTATTATACATCTACTGGAAATAAAATAATTAAATTAAAAAATCTGAGGTTTAATATTGGAACTACATGCTCCACGTGAGTTCGGGATTGGAACCCTACTTGACAATGTGGAAACCATAGGGGGCATCTATGTAATTATGAGAAATTTAGGGAGTTTCTTTATAACTTAAAATATTATATTCATTTAGCAATTTTATCCCCTTACTCACTCACTTTCTCTTTCTTTATCTATTTAAATATTGATGATCAATGGGGCTCGCGTTGCAGCAATTGAAGCAATACAATGATACAAACCTGTCAAAGCCCATTTACCTAGTCGTAAAGCGTCGTATCTTTGACATCACCATTAGCAAGTCCTTCTATGACCCCAAGTGGTTCCTACGCCCTATCCAATAAGGAAAACGACGTCCTTAACAACTGGGACAACAAGTTCGAAGCCAGGTACCTCATTCTTGGTCATGTTGTCTATTAAATCCTGAATCTACATATATGTGTGTTATATATATACATATATATATGTCGCACCCCTATTTTAGATTACATATTTAATTCTTTAAATAAAGGGGACACATTTATATCCTCTATCCATAATAAGTCAATAATCACATTCCATGGAAAATCTTATATGAAAATAAAATACCACCTATTAGATTTATATTTATTCATTGGCAA
This sequence comes from Vitellaria paradoxa, assembly GCA_019916065.1. Taxonomy (NCBI): domain Eukaryota; kingdom Viridiplantae; phylum Streptophyta; class Magnoliopsida; order Ericales; family Sapotaceae; genus Vitellaria; species Vitellaria paradoxa. Next base: position 30,961,170 of record CM034238.1, read on the forward strand.
AATAAACAAAATCTCACAAACACTTAAATATGTGCAAACTCACAGTTTCTAACATATTAAGCCAAGCCTTAGTCTGATATTATTAGAACTCTAGGTTTATTTACACAAACTCCCAAATAGTAACTCATGATTAAATTAGGAATACAGCCACTCTAAGCTTCTCCAAGCACTTACAGTCACTTCTAGACTCAACCTAAAATGTGTAAATTTTAGGTGTAAGTGTTACACACTTAGTGGAGGTATTATACTTAAAATAAAAGATGATAAATATAAATCAAAGATAATCCACAGTGGTTATATAAACAACCATCCCACAGTCAAATAATAATTAATTCAAATGTATGTAACTGATAGTAATACAAATATCTTATCATATAATTCATCGCCATTTTTCATTTATCAACCATTATCATTATCACTAGGCCTCAACTGGCCATCTCATGGTATATTTGCATGATAAATGATTTAAATAGTAATGCAACACACATTTGGTCCCATCTAACCTATGAGTTTAGCACTCAATTGTGGATAGTGGCTTTAATTTAATATGTCCCATTAGCCCCATATGGTCTCATTATTGGTCTCATTTGATCTGGCCCCATCTGGTCCTTTTTTCTGGCCCCATCTGGCCTCATTTTTTTCTTTTTCTTGCCCCATCTGGCCTGGTCCCATCTGACCATAGTGTAAGTGTAATGCACACAATTTATGCTGGTATACAATAATATATTTTTTTCCTAAGTAAAAAAATTACTTCCCAAATTTTTCATTCCACAAATAACTACAATTTACAACTAACACAATAAATCTATAAATACTCAGTGCTTCATATCAGAACAAATAATTAATACAACAACAAATTAATAAAATTTATCAGTTCATATTTAATATCTTTTATCTTTAAGTTTAATATACCCACCTGAACCACAAATATTCTGAGAAAATCAAACTACTAGGGTGGTTGCTATTAATTATCCTCGGGATCCTAATTTTAACCCAACAAATTATACAAATCTGAAATTTAACAGCTAAAATATAAATCAAATCAATTAACAATATAAATTTAATAAATAAAACACGACCATTATATATCTAATAATTTAATTTATTTTACATTCTATAAAATTAATTTTAAACTAACAAAATAAAATAACTTACCTCAATAACCTGGCCAAAATCTCTAATTTTTCTCCTTCCTTGCTATTTTTTCCCTTCAACCCCGAGTCTTCCTTATTGTCTTTTTTTTTTTCTCTTCTTCCTCACGGTCCTTCCTTTAGCCTCATGCTCATACACACACACACACACACAAAAACACATATAAGATACCTTCGCCAAGTAACCTCCACCGCCTAATTATATGTATATATTATATATTTTTTATTTCTTGTATTAGCCAGCTTACACCAATATGCATATATATATATGGCCACATCACATCATGTGGCTTTTAATAGGCTAGCCACGTGTGATCTGTCCACTAGTTAACTTAATTTAATTAAATGCTAATAAATTCATTAGTCACTAATTAATTTAGATTAACATTAAATAATTTAAAATAATACCAAATTAACACAATTAAATTATTAAGCATTAAATAAAAATTAAATTAATAATACAATTAAAATAATGAAACTTTAGGATGTCACAGTATATATATATATATATGTATGTATGTACCAATTTAAATGATCTTAGGAAACTTATGTAATTCCTTGGAAATAAAACCATTTCCCCAAAAACGATGGTTGATGGGTGTACTAGGGCAAATCGGTTTGTGTTTGGTTTAATGGTGTAATGGATTGAATGGTTAGATAAATAAATTCAAGTATTGTAATAGATTATCTTTGTTTTTGTCTTATATATGTATTATGAGTTTTATCTGCAGTTTGATTTTTGAATGTTTAACTCTTTACTATCATTGTTTATGTTCACCCGCAAATTCTCAACATATGGTTTATGGATGTTTTAATCACATTGGTTGCCTTTGAATGGCTTAAGTGATGCAGTGGTTCCATAAATAAATCAAGGTCCTATTTATTTTTTCAAATTTATTTTGTTGCACATACTTAATTATTTTTTTTATTTTTTTCGTCTTGGTTGCTATCTGTATGTATAGAATTTTTTTTATCGTTTTATTTGCCAACCTATGTCTGAATAACTAAGATTATGTGTAAGATTAACTTTGGGATTCATCGCATGTTTTCTTGTGCTTTTGTGGAAATGTGGTTTCATTGTTTCCCATAGTAAATAGAGGGTTTTGGAGCTAGGAGATAACCAAAGTTCATTTGAATCTAAACCTTTTTATGCATACATAGCTCACCTTGATGTCCTTAGTTATTATAAAGGAAACATTAGGGGTACCAATGAAGCCAAAATATTAATGAAGCTTCAATTTTGGTGAAACTTTTTAGTTTTCTAAAATACCCTTCAACCTCTCATTAAATCCAATTTAAATGAAATACCTTCTTAAAACTACTTAAATTAATTCATCTTACAAATTAAAAAAATTTTAACCACCACATTATTTTACGTTTATATCCCTAATTAATTAAACAAATGAAATGATAATTACATACATTGTGTGTGAATACTTCTAGCCCTAATAGTTTTTAGAGAAAATTATCATCCCGATCAAGTTCAATTTTTCTATCGCCATCAAATTCACTTTCTATACGTGGTGTAACATCTATTCCATTTTCAACATCAACTAATCTCACCCAATCTTGATCATTGTTGGCAACATCAAATGTGTCTTTCGATTATTTTTTTTATAGGTAAACCGGGGGGCCCCGAGTTCGAACTCGGGTGGTAAGTGGGCAAAGATTGGAGCTCAATCACCAAGCTAAGTGCCTCACTTGTGTCTTCCGATACTTGTTCATTCCTTATGGTAGTAGATAGCTCATCACCTAAATCATACACATCCCTTAACTTTGCATGTACAATGACAAAGTAATCTTTTTTCTTATTATCTTCAACATAAAACACATTCTTAGCTTGTGTTGCTATTGCAAAAGGGTCATCACTAATGTCACCACTTGTATGCTGTAGATATGAAAGATTCACTAATAGTAGCGAAGGCATGTAAGGGCTACAGGGGCTATAGCCCGAGTTGGATTTTGGTCCTAATTTTTTTTAGTAGTATATATGATAGCCTAACTTGGTTATCTATAACTTAATTTAATACTCAGCTTATTATCTAAATTTATTTCAAAATTAAAATAAATTAATAACCCTAAAAGCCCAAAAAAAGACAAGGCAAAGATTGAGATCCAAGTATGTAATGCATATCTCTGCACCATTGTCATCTATACTTGAGCAGAATAGAGGACAGTTAGAGCAGTAAGCAAGCATTAAGTGCAAAGGACATGTCGCTGATTTTATGTTCATAAATTAGCTAGCAAAACAACAAGTTTGGTACTAATAAACGTGTGAGATATATATATATATATATATTCAGATTTTATGTGATCTCCAGGTAAGTCTCACCTCACAGAATTGCTAAATCTTTATATATGTCTATATATTTATACACATAAACACACACGTATATTATGCTAATTTTTAAATTTTGATTCCATTTTTTTTTTAAATTGATGTTAATTTTTTTGGGTATTTTTTCGGGTATTTTTTCAAGCCGGCAATATATAATAACTTGAATTTAAGAGCTTATACAGACAAATTATCTTTGTTTCAGTTTCCTCTTCACGTGGTGGTTGCCTTTGGGTGTGTGTATATATGTATATACAAGTTTGTGAATTTAGATTAATGATTAATTATCACAAAAAAAATTATCTCTATTTAGTAGCCTAGGGCGAGTAAAATTTCTAACTCCACCTTTGTTCACTAACTTGAATCTAAAATCATCTTATAGCTTCTGTTGATATCTACCTAATCACATTCAAATAACACAAGCTTATATCTGTGAGAGTTGTCTAATTGTAAAATGTCTATCAACACTCTACAGTAATTAATTCCCCCTTTAACAAGATTCCTTAATCCATTGACAATATAACGCAAAAAAAAACTACCCTACTATTTAGATAACACAACCTCTTGCTGGGATAGCTCATTATCTTAACAGTAACAACCACCCTACTATTTTGAGTTTTTATGTATATTGAACATTATTTTGTATTAAACCTAAATTCATTGAGAATATGACTTATATATTTTCTAGATACTTCAGATGGACCACGAGCAAGCCTTCTAACTTCATCAATGACTAGTTTGAACACTCATTTTTAGCTTGTATTTCCTAGAAAAATGAACACTCCTTTTTAGCTAATATCTCTAAAAAAGATAAGAAAATCTGAAGGTATTAAAATACTTTAATCTTTCAATATCAATGTCAATTCTCTTTCTCCATAAATAGATTTTACCTTTGCTATCTCATATGGCAAAAAAAGAAAAAAAAGAAAAAAAAAATAATTGCTCAATAAAAAAATTGAAAATTTTGAGAAAAATATATAAGATAGAACTAAGAATTTTTTTTGGTAAATAAGTATAATTTGGATTGATTGAGAAAAATATTATATTATTTTAAGGGCATACCCCGATATAACAAAAGTATTAATTACAATGGGATCCCTCAATTAGTACATAAAGTAGTATTTTCTTCAGTATCTATTATGACAGGAAAATTGGAAAGTTTAACTCTAACTTTATAGGCAATATTTTGAATGATGGCAGCAACTAATGATGAGAGCCCTGTAAAGAGCCTAGCATTTCTTTCTAGCCATGTATGATAAACTAGTGTAGCCTAAGCAAGCTTACGCACTGTACTAGCAAAGTTCTTTCGACTAAATTTGCCCACAACCCAGGAGACTTCATTCTTCCAAGTTTGGCTAGCTTCGGAGATGAGACATTTCCTAAGCACAGTTGCTCTTAGTTCTGCTGAGAAGGAGCACTTGAAGAATAAATGATCCATGGTCTCTAAGGTTTGGCCACATAAGACACAAGTTGGATCCATGGTTAAACCCCAAGCTAACATTTTTTTTTTTTTTTTATGCGATGCCATGCTACCTTTGGTGTTTTTTCCCAATCAAATTCCATGTAGGAGCTGCCTTGTAGACTTCATTCTTGGAACTTGTCCACTTGAACTCATCCAAAGCTTGCGGGTTTAGTAGATATCCAGGGGGTTCTTGGTTATGATTTCTTTAAGCTCCCATGTACAAGGGTAAGGCCATTTCCATTGCCCATTGCAGATCACTTGTGAAACTTTTATAGTCTTAGGCAACCTAGCATTATAAGCAATTCTTGGACCATACTTAGGAATTAGAGGGCCAAGGGGATGCCAATTGGAGAACCATAGAGCTATGGAGTCACATCTTCCCACTTTGTATTTAGACACACGGTTTGCTTCTTCTCTTAGCTTAAGCAATTTATATCACATCCAAGAGCAATCTGATGGAACTTTTGCTTCCCAAAAACATTTGCCTCTGAGTAAGTTGGACTTGCACCATTCCACACAAAGAGAGGGACTTCTAGAGCAAAGGGCCCATATGTGTTGCATCATAGAAGCTTTGTTCCACTCATCAAGATTATAAAGACCAAGGCCTTCTTCACACTTGGGTTTGCACACTTCATTCCAAGCAACTTTACTTCCCCATTTCTTTAATTCATATCCAGACTACAAAAATCTTCTTAAGATTAGCTCTATTGCTTCACTCACTTTCTTGTGAAGAATGAAATGAATACTCAAATAAACCTGAATGCTGAACAATATGGATTTAATGAGAACCAATTTACCTGCATATGACAAGCATTTTGAAGTCCAGCTTTTGACTTTGCTAGTCACCTTTTCAATAAGATCCCTGCAGTTATCATACATAAGCTTGGTAGAGATTAGAGGAACTCCCAAATATTTGATAGGGAGGTCTCCTAATTTGAAGCCAAGCAATGAGCATAACCGTATCTTTTCTTGATGGGGGCAAGCTTGAGATGCAAACCTTGCTTTTGTTTCCATTTGGCTAGAGCCCTGAGAATTTATAAAATTCTTGAAGTGCTTCATGGATGAGTTGAAATGAGGCTTCAATAGGAGTGCACAGCACAAATAAGTCATTAGCAAAGCATATATGGTTTATTGGCAGATTGGAGCATTTTGGGTGATAAACAAAGTCACTACCCGCCACCATTTTATTAAAGAGTCTGGAGAAGAATTCCATAACAAGGAGAAAAAGTTATGGAAATAGTGGGTCACCTTGACGAAGACCGCGACATATAAGAACTTAAATTAGATCTAGAAATCAGAACTTAATTCTTAGATCATAAAAAAAATTTAAAAAAGAAAAGAAACATATACGCACATGTGTTTTATGCTTCACAAATTAAAAAAAAAAAGTTGAAAACTTTTTTTTTGCTAAAGCTTTTTTTTTTTTTTTTTGCTAAGTAAGAAAATTTCATTAATTAAAAAAAACATATTTACAATAGAACCAGGGCGTACCCCGGTGACAATAAACAACAAATGTGACACATACCACATTACCACAAACAAGTCACAAAGGACTAAACCAAGAACAACAAAACAATGAGACAAAACAGATCAAAATAGAACAAATCTAGCAAAAAAAAAAAAAAAAAAGCAAAGAAAATACACAAAGATCCATGTAAAGCACGGCCTAAGGGGTGGAAGGAACACCCTATTCACTACAAAAGAATTTGTCCTTATTTGAGGTAGCAGAAATTCTCCAAGTCTAAGCTTTCATTTGAACGTTGCTTATAATTTCCTTGGTAACACCAACCATATCGTTGTACTTATGTTCATGAATCCGCATGTTTCTATGCCTCCAAAGACAATACACTGAAGCAGCAACCACAAGCTTACGAATACGGCTACTGAGACTATTATCTTTAAATGTTTGCAAAAACTCAAAAAATCACAGTTTGCCATGTCGTTGCAAAACAAGATTCACTGTACTTTTGCATCAAGGAAGTCCAAACACGAAAAGAGAAAGGATATTGGAAGAATAAATGATTCAAATCCTCATTAGAATAATCATAGAAACTACAACCAGTAAAATGTCTAAGTCGACTTTGAGTGGAAAGTCTATGTTGGATGGCCAACCAAAATAGAAAAGCATACCGAGGTACATGGCCCTTATACCAAACTAGCTCAGCCCACTCAATAGGGTCACCCAAAAGTTGAAAAGCTTAAAAGCTTGGATTTCTAGAGTAATAGGGATACAAAAAAGCAGGAATGAAAATGAGATGGTAAGAATGCAAGCAACGGGGGAATTAGTTACACCCTCCCCTAGTTTAGGTGTTATGGCTTAACATGAGAATTCTAAATAGTAACTAATTAAAAAAAAAAGATCTTAATATTGGGATTTATACTAAATACTAAAAAAATAAGAATCACTAAAACATATTAAAAATAAAAATACCACTGTATACTTTTAGTTACTTTACAAGCTAGACATACTATATTATAAAGAACAAATTCGAACTAAATTACTTACCAAAAAAAAAAATTCGAACTAAATTGAAATAATGATTTGGCTCAAATTTATCATTTATTGACTAAATTAAATCATTAAATATTATATTAATGCTACTCATTCATCGTCGATTAAATTATAGAAACATTTAAAGTTTTATTTATTTTTTATCTTGTTAGAGTTGTGACTCATATTGATTCATAAGAATGTTGACAGATTTATCTAAAGTTCTTTAAGGTTCTATCATATCTCTTTTGTAAATTCCTTACTCCACTGTTGTAGTTTCTTTTTTTTTTTTTTTGGTAATTAAGTATAATTTGGATTGATGGGAAATAAATTTTACATCATTTTGGGGGCATTCTCCCGTTCAACAAGTTCAACCATCAAAACAAAGTAGCTTCTAGCTATTACAAAAGTCTGTGCCTCATATAGTCTATTGCAAAGTTTGGGCAACAGATAAGAGCATCCTAATTCCTCCTGGGGTGTCTCCCTTTTGCACTAGCTTGAGTCAATGCTTGCTTAAGCTTCACTTTTTTCTTCCTTTGACTCTTAGAAATTTTTTGTTCGCAATCATCAGCATCTTGACATTAGATGAAGAAAGAGTCTCCGCAGCATTGTCATTCTCTAAGATTCCAAGTAAGGGAGTGGAATTCTCAACTTCTAATTGTGAATCTTGAATTGCCAAAACCGAATCATTTTGCTCACTAAGTAGATTGAATTTATTGCTTAATCCCACATTCAGTTCGGATGGGTTGAAGCTAGCATCTCATTGGGTGGGGTAACATAATTACTTACACCTTAAAAGTCATTAGAAGTTGCCATCTTTTTAGTAACAAGTTCTGAACTTAAGGAAGATGAGGAGGGAGCTTCCATTTGCCTAGGCATTGCTTGGGGGGCTACAAATTTGTTAGATGTCTTTATTGGAATTGAAACTTCTTTTCCAGAACTATCCTACTGTTTTGTAGTGGAAGAATTGGCTTAACAGTGGCTTGAGATTTGCTGCACAGCTGCTTCGTCATTGCTATTTTTTTGCCTCCATTCGACTTTGACTGTCTTGGGGCATTTGTTTGTTCCATCAAAATGCTTTTGCATTGTTTGCAAGGATTAGGGGTCCATTCGTACTCCACTTGCTGCATGAAAGTTGTACCATCATGATCTCTTACTTCAATCCAATGGGGAAGGTCAGCACTTGGAGAAACTTCAATACACACTCTAGCATAAGCTAGTCTAAGCTTAGTTGCTATCATGCTATCAGAAAACAGGGGTTGCCCAATTTGGCTAGAGAGCTTACTTAGTATTCTTGGTGTCCAAAGGTGTAGCTTCAAATGAGGAAACTTGACCCATATGGGAATAGTATCCAATTCTTCCTTTTCATGCGAATAACTTGAAGACCAAGGCTTAAGGATTAATGGTTTATCAAAATAATTCCATGGACCCATTTCCATAACTTTCATTTTCATCTCTTCATTCTCAAACATAAATAGAAAGATACCACTCTTCAGCACAAAGATGTCAATTTGCCCAAAAAATTTCCTTCTTTTTTCAACAAACTGTTTCATCAATTTGTAAGGTGGCTTTGCTCCAATTACTTGGCCAATTAAGGCATTACTCCATTTCTTAATTTCTTCTTGGACCTCATCCGTAGTGACAGTAACACTTGGGCTTCCTGAGGTGGAATGCTCATGGATGAATTCTAATTGCAGACCATTGCTTTTGTTTCTATTAGCAATAAAAAGGCTGGACCAATTGTTCCCTAAAGTCTTGTTCGGGTTTGTAAGTGTACCAGAATATTGGCCTTGCTTTGGGCTTAAGATAGGTTCATTAATGGGTTGCCCAATTGAGGCGTTAGTTTTACAGAGAGCAAAAAACAAGTCATGATTATACAGTGGGCTGGGTTCATTATATACGGCCGGACTAGATGAGGTGGGTAAGTTGGCTGGTTTGGTTCCAATCAAAGGGGGGAAATCAAGGTTTGGTTTGTCTAGGCTATCAGGCGCCAATCCATATAAATTTGAGGGTGTTCGACAACTCAAAAATTAGTAAAAAAAAATCAAAAATTAATTTTTGTGTGTTTGGTAAAATTAAAAATTTTTTTACTTTTTTTATTTGCTACAGTAAAAAATACCACTCCATAATTATAATTTTTTTGATTTGTTACAGTAAAAAACATACCAAACACCCAAAAATTACAACTTTTTTACTTTGCTACAGTAAAAAATTTATCAAATAATCAAAAATTACTAAAAAATATTAAAAATTCTACTTGATTCAACCAAATACATAAAAAAAAAATGTAAAAAAAAAAAAAAAAACTACCAAAAAATACCAAAACTTAAATTTTTTTTAACTTTCAAACACCCTCAAATTTTGAAAGTGAGCGGGTAGATTAGCTTGGTTATTACACAATGGGTGTTGGGATGACACAAAGGTTGGCTCGTGGGTCAAAGTTGGCTGCAACTTTTGGCTATGTTCAGTGGGTATTTCCCTCGAGTAGCAAACATGGACCGGTTTGGAGGAATTATAAGGGTGTATCAAGGGACTAAGACTCTTAAGGTGGTCCTTCTTCAAAGTCAGGCAAGTTGGGGTGCAGAGAACTTCCATTTGAGGCTCATGAGGAATATAAGTCCGTGGATAAGTCGACTTACCTTCAATTGAATTTTCAAATTTCTCTTCTTCCTTCTTGAGTTTGTTTGCATCAACTTGGTAAGGAGTTACCATTTTGCCCGCCGATTCATGCTGAGATTTCAGCTCAATAGCCGTTGGTGTTGGGTCGCAAAGCTTGCCTTCATTAGCTTCTATAACTACCATTGTTTCTTTCTTGGATGAGCTCTTCATGGAACCTCTGAAGGATGCCATTCCTTTATCTTCCAAAGGACAAAAAGCTTCCTCCATTTGCATTCCTATTCCTTGAGTGCTGGACTGTTGAGTCTTCTTGAGCTTGCGGATTTCTTCATCTTCACCAAGCTTCTGAGCTTCATTTGAGGAATAAGCCCAAACCATTTCATCAATCTTGAAAGTCAGATTTTTCATCCTAGAAATTTCATCTCTAAGCTCCTCTAAACTCCAGCGAGCATAAGGTTTGGTAACTGGTGTGCTTGGTGATGAGATGGAAGGCACAAACACTACCTCTAGCTTCTCTTCCATGGATAAGAGTGGAATAGAAGAAGATGAACCCAACAAAATGGACTCATCCAGATCTATACCATCCTTTACTTTTCTTCCATTGGAACTACTACCCGAACCTTTACCTAAAATGGATGGTGCAGTTGAGGAAGTGGAACTTGACTTACCTTCCTCTTCTTCACCTGAACCCACACTAGCTAAGATGTTGTGTTGAGATGAAGGAGAAGGTTGAACCATGAGAGCAATAGGCTAAGGATTGGCCATAGATGCTTAAAAAAGATGGATGAATTTTAGAGAGAGAAAGTAGAGTGAGAAGCTCTCTATTTCGCTTTTTTAACCTTACCTTGTTGTTGTTTCTTACAACTAAAAAAATTAATTTTACCATGCCTATAGGTTTAGGTAAATTACTAAATCACATAAATTTTATATTCTTTCATTTATGTAATTTTCTTGTGTTCGTTTGTGCATTTGCCATTATTCGTTAAAGTGTTGTCAAAGTGTAATATAAGATTTTGTACTAACAAATTAGTATTAGAACAAGGTATTCAATATTCTTGGAAGAATCTCTTTGCCTACAAAATTTGATGTCAACAAGTTTAACAGAACAAAAAATTTCAAATTGTGACAGGGAAAGGTAAAGGTTTTATTAATGTAACAAGGAACAGTAAAGGCGTTGGCAATGATAAAACCAAAAAAAAAAAAAAAATGGAAGAAGTGTATCAACTTGAACTTCAAACAAAGGTTGTAGCCATGATCAAATTGTGTCTAAATGGTGGCGTGTTGTAATATGTTATTGAGGAGGAATAGCCGGTAGAGGTATGGAATAAACTTGAAGTGTGACATGTGTCCAAGTCTCTTACAAACGTATTCTATCTTAAGTGATCTTAAGTGAAAGTTATATCACTTGAAGATGGAGAAGGGCTCAGACTTGAAATAACACGTTAATGTGTTCAACCAAATCATCGGGATTTTGAAGAGGGTAGAAGTCAAGCTCAAAGATGAAGACAAGGCTCTCATGTTATTGCAATCACCAGATTCATCGGTGTGCGAAAACTTGCTTGTGTAAAGGCCCGCACAAGCCACCTACCCACATTCAAAACACCTCAACTTTGGCGCCTGATAGTTTGGACAAACTAAACATTGACTTTCCACCTTTAATTGGAACTAGCCCATCGAATGTCCTATTGCCAACCAACCAAACACCGGTTGAATCACAAAAAACCACTTGGACTCAACTCTTTAACTCCAACCGAGCTAAGGTAAATGGCACTACCCTTGAGTATATACCAATTAACCGTGACAAAGAACTCACCAGCCCACCCATAGCTATCACCTATGATGAAGTTTCGGATGAACTCAAAAGATGGGATCATCCCATTGTAGGCTATGTTGTTGGGGCCAAACCATCTTTTAAACTCATGAAGCAATATGTGGATAGAAGATTGAGAACATTCGGGTGTGTTGATCTATTCATCCTAAAAGCAGGTTTGTTTGTCTTCAAATTTCAAGATGAAGATTCAAAGTTAAATGTGCTAGAGCTAGGACCATGGAGTTACTATGACAAGCCGTTAATCTTGAAACCATGTTTAGCAAGAACTCTAAGTAAGATTTCAAGTTGAATAGGCCGACCCCTATTCACTGATAGAATGACTGCTCAGAGGCAAAGAATTGTATATGCAAGAGTTTGTGTTGAGATGGACAAGCAAGCTAAATTCCCTTCATTCATTAAAATTGCAGATCTTGATGGGCAGGTCTTTAAGCGAGCTGTGGAATATGAATGGATTTCCACTAGTTGTGATGCATACAAAAAATTTGGACACAAGGCCAATCAATGCCCAAAAAGTACAAAGCAACAGTGGAGACCCATTTCAAAACCTGAGGAGAATTCAAAAGGCAAAACTCTAGTAAATTCATCTCCAGCTGTGTACGCCATGACCCAAGCTGTGGAGAACTCAAATGAGTAGCCGTGTTCAAAGGAAACATTGACTAAGCCTATTGAAACCTTAATCTCAAGTGAACAATATGAAGCTGCCAAGAGTCATGAAACATACAATAAGTTCAATTGCCTTATTTAGCAAGAAGATGAGGTGGATCCCGTGAATCAAGGAACATTTAACAAGTTCAATTGCCTTATTCAACAAGAAGAGAAGATGGATTCAGTAGCTATTTCCCCCTTAACAATTCAAGAGATGAGCCCTATACCCGCTGCTACTTTCCAGCATTATCTGATGATAGAAGCTGCTACAAGCCACCAAGATGAAGTCTCCACCCCTAATATTGATGAAGCTGAGGAGAACAAATGGGAACACGCGATGTCTAAGAGCCAGAAGAAGAAGAAAGCAAAGAAAAAGAAGTGAGGAAATCATTAGGAACTTAAGTGGGAAGCTAGAGCTAAGTGAATGATATAACATAGGACTATGTAATAGATCAAGTACATTTTTGTAAACGAGGGTATGCCCTCTAGACAATATACCTTTTTTCCCTTTAATCCAAAATTATACACTTACTTACCCAAAAAAAAAAAAAAAAAAAAAAGATGATCTTTCTAACCAAACATCAATCAATTGCTTTGAATCTCCAACTGTTAATCTGAAGGTCGAACTGAATTTTTCTGATATGGAAAATATGATCATATCTAGTTTTATCAGAAAATTCTTGAAGAATTATTTTAATCCTTTGATCATTAATATATTTATCAATAATTGAAAATATTGCTCTAGGTAGGATTTGTTTAACCTTTTCATAAAACCTAATTCTTTTGACTTTTTCAAAATGAACATTACTAATAGAAATTTCTAAAATTTCCATAATTTGCTAAATTTAAGAAATCCTTTAAATAAAGTAGTTTCAAAAGTTAAATTTTGAAATCATATCTTAATAATTTTTTCAAATGATTAACTTTGTCTTGGAGATTTTTAGCTCATATGCCATTCCTGTCATTACTTTTGTTTTGTTTTTTTTGATAATTTCCTGTCATTACTTTGCAAAATTTGTAGTTTTTGTTTCTTGAAATATGGCTTTTCCATATTTTATTCAAGGAATTATGGAGTTGGTTCTCCAAACCGGGATTGAAGAACTCTAGTATAACTTCTTTTGCTAAAGTAAGTGACTTTTTTAGCGCTGCTTAAGTGTAGCTTCTTTAAGACATACTTTTCTAGAATGTTTTCCTAGAAAAAGTATTTTCACCTTATTTAGCTCATACTTCTTTGCTTTTAAAGCTGGTTGCCTTGGACATTTTAAACTTATTTGGCCATTTTGAAAATTTTTGCGATATTAAGGACTTTTGTTAGTCTTAATATCTGTCTGGATGCCTGCTAAGATAATCCACAAGAACATTTTTAGTAGATCTAATATATTCAATTTCAAATAAATACTGAGAGATGTAACTGGATCACTTAATTCTTCTAGGGTTATCTTCAACTCTTTTTTTCTTAAGAAAGTTTTTAACCGCTTGATTTCTGTCCTTATCAGAAACTTAACAAGAGTTAGATAAATTTAAAATCTCTTTATACCACTTTTTATGGCTAAAAGTTTTTTTTCAAAAATAATATAATTAAGTTCATTTGGTTTGAAATTACCAAAATGATATCCACATATTAATTCTTCAAAACCTTTTTGTTCTTTAAGAATTTTGAGAATATTTCTTTTTTAAGATTTCTCTTTTATTTTACTACTTTTAGTACGACTCTCCAAAACATTTCTGAGGCGTCTATCTCTAAAACTAGAAATCAAGTTCTGTAGAAAATAAACTCTTAAATTACGTTTGAACAAGGTTTTGATTTCTTTTAATCTCCTTGAATCTTAAAGAACGAGCATTATTGGCAAAATAAGTATAAAGTTCGATTAAAAACTTTTCAATTCCCTATCATTAAGAATACTTTTGAGAATGCTAGATTTTGTTCCATGTGGGGAATCCCAATTTGTAATTAATATGTATACGGGGGAATGCCCCTAAGATGATGTAAATTCTTTTTCCCATTTAATCTGAATTTTAGTTACTCACCAAAAAAAAATCTCCTTGAATCTTTCTTATTTCATTTAATTTTTATATTGAAATTCTTTTGATTCTTTTAAGTTTTTTTCAATTTTTCAAGGAATCGTTTTTTCCATTTGAAAGACTTTTTTTTTTTATAAATTACCTAAAAAAAAAATAAATGTTATAACACAATTCTTGTTGAACTGAGCACAATACCCAAATAATTAATTTCTTCTTTTTCTATCTCAATCTTTTTTAGACTGAGCCAAATTGGCCGACCACTCTTCACTGATAGCATGACAGCCCAGAGACAAAGACTTGCCTATGCACGGGTGTGCATTGAAGTTGATAGGAAGGCAACATTTCCCTCTTTCATTGAAATAAAAGATTACAATGGGAAGTCTAACCGGTTGAGTACGAATGGATTCCTACTATGTGTGATGCATGCAAACAATTTGGTCACAAAATCAACCAATGTCCAAATAAGGTTAAACAACAATGGAGGCTTGTTGTGGTGAACCCAAATGAGCAGCCAACTCTGAAGAAAACACAAGCTGAACACGTTGGAATTAGTAAAGATTATGAGGCTAATGGCACAAGCCCATGCTCGGCTATACCGAATGCAAAGGAAGCAGCAACTCCTTCAGTGAACCAAGAGAATACCAATAAGTCAATTTGTCTTATTCAACAAAAAGAAAAGGTGGGCCCACTATTTATTTCACCTTTGGCTATTCAAGAACCAATCTCTTCCCCCTTTGATTCCCTGCAAGTGGTTAACACCCCCAAGCAAGTCATACCTCGGGTGAATAATCCCCATTTAACAAGTGATGGAAAAAAGAAACAGCTCTCATCACCTATGGAAGTCCTGGATTCATTAGTTATTTCCCCCTTAGCAATTCAAGAGACGAGCCTTATACCCGCTGCTACTTTCCAGCATTCTCTGATGATAGAAGCTGAGGAGAGCAAATGGGAACACATGATGTCTAAGAGCCAGAAGAAGAAGAAAACAAAGAAAAAGAAGTGAGGAAATCATTAGGAACTCAAGTGGGAAGTTAAAGCTAGTGAATGATATAACATAGCACTATGTAATAGATCAAGTATATTTTTGTAAACGAGGGTGTGCCCTCTAGACAATGTATTTTTTTCCCTTTAATCCAAAATTCTACACTTACTTACCATTTTTAGACTGAGAATTATTCCATTATCAAGAAATTTTTTGCAAACTATTTCTAAGTGATGCTTACGCTCTTATCTGTTTTTAGAGAAAATTAATACATCGTCTATATAGACTAACTAGAAATCTTTAAGGTCTTTAAAGATATTGTCCATCCATCTTTGAAATATTTATGGCACATTGCATATTCAAAACGGTAGAACTGGCCATTTGTCATGGCATATGATACTGAGAAAGCAATTAATAGTTTTGACTCTTTCGTAAGCTCGATTTACCAGAAACTTAATTTGCAATCAAACTTACTAAATATTTTAGCACCTCTAGTTTGAGTTACTAAAACATCTTTTCTATGTATAAAATATCCATCAAAGATTAGATTTTCATTCAATTTTTTATAATTGATGACCATTCTAACTTTTTCTCTTTTTCTTTCACTATGATTCATTACAAGAAAAGCAGAACTGGAATGTTGACTTCTAGTTGGTTCTATAAGTCTTTTATCCAGAAGTTCATTTATTTGAACCTGAAATTCATCTATATCTTATTTGGTATAGACCATAGATTTACCTCAATTAATTTTTGTTTATCTTTTAGTTTTAGATGACAGTATCGAGAAGTTTTTTCCCATAACATTAAAGAATCTTCAGAGAACTTAACTTGTTATAAACCCAATAAGATTCATTAATGGATTTTAATAAATCGATAAAAAATAGACTACTATCACCGTGCTTGATTGGCGCAAATGCTTTACTGCAGATTAAATCATGTGGCTTTAACCAAGGAATCTAATAAGATTTGTGTTTGTCAGTTAAGATTACATGATTAACTACCAAAAAAAAAAAAAAAAAGATTACATGATCATGAGATAAACTCATAGCATAATATTGAGTTAGAAAAATATTTCGTAAAAGTATATCTCCACGCATCAAGGAAAAACATAATATTTTTTGAATTCTAAAGGTCATTTTACATGTAATTGCTTTTACAAAAAATATAATATCCTTTGCTTTAAAGTCCATTATGGATGTTGTGTCATTAGTATTTTTTGCTAAGACAGGATTTTTCATTTGAAGCCAATATTCTTTGGGTATGGGATTTAGTTGAAATACTGCAGTTGTAACTTCAGTATCTATAAGAGCATGTAGGCTATATGATTTATCACTTTCAAATTCAAATGTGACTTTAATGTAACAATATTTTCTTATTTTGGCTATAAGAAAAAATATTGTTTTTGAATTCATATTTAGTTATTCAAAAATAATAAATTTTTATTCTTCTTTGTTAGAAGAACTTCAAGGAAGAACTGAAACTTGGATTTTTCTTATTCCAGCTTCTTTGTCAATGTTACTTGAACTTGAGGAACCTTTTTCAATGTTTTTGAATTATTCATTTTGAATAATTTTCTACTTGCAGGTAGTTTATTATTTCTAAAGTAGAGTGTATTACCTGATGCTTGAAATTCAATTGATTTACGAGAGCATTCTGGTTGATCTCTCATGAAATTTTCAAATACCCATTCTTTCGTTATTCTCAAATCTTTTATATCAATTAATCTTAGTTTGATTTCAATGTCAAATGGTTTAAGTTCATATAATTTAACCATACCAAAGTGAATATCTTTTGTCTTAACTCCAGTATCACTGATTAATTGATGAACAGCTTTTCAGATATTTTTAGATTATTAGCATTACCATCCATCTTAATACTCTAAGCTTGGATCCTCGATGTTAATGTGTCTTGGACTTTTTTTCATTTATAGATATAAAATAGTTTGGTTTAATTTTCAATAGGGTTTCTCAAAAAATTGAATTTGATTCTATTCCCCTTATTAGTGATTGAACAGGGTTATAAAATCTCTTATCTTAGACAAAACATAGCATTGGTGAGTCCACTTCAAGTCTGAACAATGGTCTAATCTCTATTTGGATTATACCAATATGAATGAACCTTACCTTTGGAAACTTTTGTTTAACTCTCCTAATTTTTTCTTTGTCAAAAATTTTTATTTCAACTTGCCCATTAGAGGAGGATTTTGCCTCTGTTATTCTTTCGCATTTTTCAAAGTGTTGGGTTTGCTAAGGTTTAAATTTAGATTTTTTATACAAGTCTTCTATTTCAATACTTTTGTATTTGATCAATTATCATTTTCAATGGTCACGTCTTTTTTTTTTAGTAATTAAATTTTTTTTTGGTAATTCAATGGTCACGTGTTGTTAGACTATGTCTCCCAAACAAATTTGATTTAATTCATTTTTAGGGACTGAGTCAAAAGTTTCTAAATTTTCATTAATGGGATGTGTTTAGTCTCCCAAATTTGATTTAATTCGTTTCCGAGGACTGAGTCAAAAGTTTCTAAATTTTCATTAATAGGATGTGTTTCTTGCATCCAAAAAATGAATTCTTCATTTTCTTCTGAAGAATCCGAAGAAACAGATTCTAACTCATACAAAACTTCTTCTTCTGAATCTATTTTTTCTCCTAAACAAATTTTTAGGTTTTTTTCTTCTAGAAATTTGACTACCTTAGTATTTCTTTTTGGACAATTAGGTGTACTATGACCTTTCTAATTACAAAAATAGCAAATGCAAATTTTCAATGATTTCTTTTTGAAGTTTTTCTTTTTGAATTTTCTCACATATTTCTTTCTTGAAAATATTCTTTTATTTCCAAATTTTTACTTTTTGATTTTAAAGTGTTTTTTCATACGTCCGTGATATGGTTATTCATAGAGCACCTAATTTCCTAGTTTTCTTTCAGGATTTTATCATAGCAAGCTTTCCTTCGCTTGATTTTGACAATTGCTTTTTTATTTATTTTTGGGCTTTTCTTTGAAGACAATACTCGGTTATTATTTTATAACCAAAGCTTATTCTTAAACCTAGGGTATCAGAACTGCCAATTTTTTGTTGGTATTCTGGATGTTGTTTTTCACATATTTTATCCAATGAGTTTAGAAGTTCATGGAAAAATTGTTCCTTCCAATGGGGTTTTTTTTTTTTTTTTTTGGTAAGTAAGTGTATTTTGGATTAATGGGAATGTTTATATATAATGTCAGGGGGGCATTCCCCCGAATGTCAAAAAGTACAAGAAAAGGAAACTACATATGAACCCCTCAACTTTGAATTAGTCTAGCATTTACATTAGCCATACTAAATGATTGACAAGAAAGCTTAGCTCTCACTATTTGTTCTATCTTCTTCACGATGATGGCGACTATAGAAGGCTTCCCTTTGAATATTCTAGCATTCCTTTCATCCCACAAATAATAAATCATACCAGTCCATGCAATTTTGTAAAGAGTGTTACCCAAGTGCTTCCCACTAAACTTCCCCAAGGCCTATAAAACTTTGGCTTCCCACGATTGGCTAGATTTTGAGATGAGGCACTTATTCAACACTATGGATCTCAACTTGGCTGCAAATGGACATTGAAAGAATAGATGATCCAATGATTCCATCCCATTACCGCAAAGGATACAAGAGGGGTCCACATTCATTCCCCACCCAATCATTCTATCTTTGGTATTTAGCCTTCCCTTAATTGCATGCCAAAGGATGAAACTAAATCTAGGGACATGATGTTTATACCAAACCAAGTGATACCAACTCACCTTGCTCTTTCTTTCCCGAATAGCCTTCCAAGTGGAAGATGTACTATATTCCCCATTCCTTGAAGCAGTCCAAGTAAACTTGTCAATTGAGTGAGTACTAGGTAGATAGTCGGGTGGGTGCTCAAGGATGATCTCCCTTAGCTCTCATGTGCACGGATAAGGCCATCTCCATTTGCCATCTTCCACTACTCTTGAAGCTTTAGCATTTATTGGTAACCCGGCATCGTAAGCAATCCTTGGACCATATTTAGGTATTAGGGGGCCAAGAGGGTGCCAATTAGCAAACCATAGGGATAAGGAATTGCCATTGCCGATCTTATACCTTGAAATCCTTTGTGCAACCCCTCTAAGTTTGAGCAATTTCCTCCACGTCCAAGAGCAATCAGTAGGTGGTTTGATTTCCCAAAAACACTTCCCTTTGAGAAGGTTAGAATGACACCACTCCACCCAATGGGAGGCCTTTCTAGTGCATAGATTCCATATGTGCCTCATCATAGATGCTTTATTCCATTCTTCAAGCTTCCTAATGCCAAGACCCCCTTTCTCTTTCGGTTTGCAAACCTCATCCCATGCAATTTTACTTCCCCATTGCTTCAATTCCACACCTGTCCACAAGAATCGCCTAAGCAATTGTTCAATGGCTGTGCATACTCTTTTTGGCAAGACAAAAGGTAAGCTCCAATAGACTTGTATACTGAAGAGAATAGCTTTGATGAGAACCACTCTACCCGCATAGGACAGGTAGTTGGCCGTCCAACTTTTGATCCACTTTGTGACTTTCTCAATCAACTCCTTGCAATCTTCAAACTTAAGCTTGGTTGAGATCAAAGGCACTCCCAAGTACTTGATAGGGAGTTCTCCAAGTTGGAACCCAAGTAAAGAGCTTAAGTGGGCTTATCTTGATGGCTAATTCCCGAGAAGTAAACTTTGCTCTTGTTTCCATTTGGTTGCAAACCTGAGTACTTGTGAAACTCCTTAAGGGCATCATGAATTATCTGAAAAGAAGAAACATTAGGGGAACAAAGAATGAACAAGTCATCTGCGAAGCATATATGATTAATGAGAGGGTTTGTGCACTTTGGATGATAAGTAAAATCACTTCCCTCCACCATCTTATCAAATAATCTTGAGAAGAACTCCATGATAATGATAAATAAATATGGGGAGAGTGGGTCGCCTTGTCTCAATCCCCTAGCACCATGGAAGTAACCTTCTAAGGAACCATTTATAGAAATCGAGAATTGGGGAGAGGTGATGCAAGCTTTGATCCAAGCAATGAATCTACCTGGAAGTTTAAGGGCTTACAAAGCATCAAGGATGAGGTTCCATGAAATTGAGTCGAAGGCTTTCATTGAGGCTATCTTCAAAGCACTCCTTGGTGACATGTTTTGTCTGTGGTAATTCCGCACCAATTCTTGCATAAGTAGAATCTGATCTGTGATAGATCTACCTTTAACAAAAGTTGCTTGAGGAGGGCTAATGATAAGTGGCATTAACTTCTTGAGTCTATTTGCAATAATTTTTGAAATGCACTTGTTTATAGTAGTACAACATGAAATAGGCCGGTAATCTACCACCTTACTCGGGTTGGGAGTCTTTGGGACTAGGGCTATTGCCGTGGAGTTTTTTTTTTTTTGGTAATTCTATTGCCGTGGAGTTGACTTCTCTTAATAGCTTTCCCGAGCTAAAGAATGATCTGATTGCTTGAAGAACATCATCCCCAACGATACTCCACGCCTTTTGGAAGAAATGTGAGGTGTATCCATCTGGCCCTAGAGCTTTATGACTTGGTAGTGAAAATAGGGTACTCTTTATTTCTTCATCCGTGACCATGTTGTCAAGAGAGTTTAGCAAATCCAATGGCAGATCTGCTTGCATGATATTCTCCACCTAATCCTTAGCATCCTACGGGTATTGGAAGGGAGTCCCCAAAAGCCTCTTATAAAAGTCAATGAAGATGGACTTGACTTCACCATAATCCTCATGCCTCACATCTTGGTCATCTTGAATTGATAGGATTTTGTTCCTTGAGCAATGAGCCTTCACTTTTTTGTGGAAATAGGAGGTGTTTTGATCCCCCAACTTGATGGAGTTATCCCTAGCTTTTTGCTTGAAGAATGCTTCCTCGGCTTGGGCAAGATGAAGATAGTTGTCAAGAACCGTGCTTTCCTCCTCCAAGAGCCTTGAGTTGACATTCACTTGCATCTCCTTTTGGATATATTCTAACTTGGACTTGGCTTCAACTACCTTAGTGGTAATGTTGAATGCTTTTAGTGCCACTTTAAGGGTCTTAAGTTTGGAGAAAAGCTTGAACATGGGGGTGCCTTGGACTTGAACTCTCCATGTCTCCTCAACTATCTTAAGGAACTCCTTGTTCTTGGTCCAATAGTTAAAAAACTTGAAAGGCTTCCTACCACCTTGATCCTTAGGCCGAATGTTGATTATGGCAGGACTATGATCTGAGACACAAACTGTGGGGAATAAAGCTTCTGAATTGGGGAAGCTAGTGAGCCAATTCTCATTCACCAATGCTCTATCCAATTTGTTGAAAATTATATTGCCTTCATCTTGCTTATTGCACCAAGTATATAAGCATCCAGAGTACCTAAGGTCAAATACCTCAATGGCTTCGAGGCATTCATTAAATTCACCAACCGCAGCTTTGTCAGCACCTTTCCCTTCTCTTTTTTCATGTTCATCTTTAACAACGTTGAAATCTCCCAAAATAATCCATGGAGAGGCATTCTCGGCAATAGCATAATTGGCATGGAGTTCCTTCCATAATTCCACACGGTTTGTCCTATCATTTGAAGCATATACATAAATAGCAAAAAAATCCACAGAGATAGATTGATGACTAATATGGCAAAAAACAGATTGATTAGTGCTAGAAATTACTTGAACTTTGATTGTTGAGGGGTTCCACAAAATAAGTATTCTAGCTGCGATGTTATCTGAGTAGTTCCCAAAATAATCAAAAGTGGGATTTATACACTTACAAACTTTATCCACATTTGAGCTTTGAACCTTGGTTTCCAAAAGACAAACTAGATTGAGTGAGGAAGACTTTATCATCTTCTTAACTTCATTTTGTTTAATAGGCCAATTCAAGCCTCTAATATTCCAAGCAACAAAATTCATTTAGAGAATGGGGGGAAGGATTATTCTTGGCATGTGAAGCCTTGCTCTTTTGCATGGCATACTCCATCTTTGCTTTCTTTTTTCTTTGACTTCTAGATAGCTGGAAATCTGAATTGTCATCCACCACATTTTGATCACCACCCTTGCCATCCATTACTTTGCTAGGAGTTGTGGAGGGTTCTTGGTTAGTGCTCGACCTAGCTTCACAGTACTTTGATTGGTTAAGAACCTCCAAATTGAAAATTGAGATGGACTCTTGAATAGATTCCGGGCTTGGTATAACCTTGTCTTTGTTTTGATCATCATTAACAATTAATGGTTTAGATGACTCCTTACTGTATGCAATTTCCAGATTCTTATCAGAGGGGTGTGTTCTGCCTTCCTTTTGCTGGATTTTGTCATCAAACTGCTCCATCAAATAGATAGTTTCATGAATAGAGCTCGGCACTTGGATGGCCAATGGAGAGATAGATAATGGGAGTTCTTCTTCACATTTAATTAGGTAGCAACCAGCCTTCCTATCATCTTGCATTCCTGCTAAATCTTTAGGGAAGTTTTCATTTTGTGCCAATACACTTTGCCCGTGGCTCCCATGAGGAATAATCATCTTTCCTTAGAATTTAATTGCCCATCTGGTAATTTTGCAGTAGAGCTCTCAATTTGTGCCATCTTTTGAGCTAATTTTTCCTTTGACTTATTCATAATATTGTTAACAGGTCTCCATTGCTGCTTTACTCCTTTTGGACATTGATTGAGCTGATGACCAAATTGTTTGCATCCTTCACAAATGGTAGGGATCCATTCATATTCTACAGGTTGCTTAAATAACATGCCATTGTAATTTCAATCTCAATGAATGATAGGAAGGCAGCTTGTTTGTCTATTTTTATACATACCCGTGCATAAGCCAATCTTTGCCTTTGGGAGGTCATCCTATCAGTGAATAGTGGCCGTCCAATCTTGATTGCAATTTTGCTTAGTGATAATGCTGACCATAAATGGAGCTTCAAGTTAGGAAATGTCACCCAAATGGGGAGTTTATCTGGGCTTGCTCTATCATACACTTCATTATGAGACCATGGCCTTAGGATCAGAGGCTTATCAAAGTAACTCCATGGGCCTAATTCCAACACTTTGAGCTTGGATTCTTCATCTTGAAAGTTAAATACAAATAAACCAGCCTTAAGGATAAATACCTCTATAGAGCCAAAAGCCCTCCATCTTCTCTCCACAAATTGCTTCATTAGTTTGTATGGAGGTTTAACTCCAATGACATGGCCGACTAAGGCATTATCCCATCTTCTAAGTTCATCAGACACTTCTTCAAGTGTAATGGTAACTGGTGACTTTGATGCTTCCTCAATGTCTCGGGCTGGTATGAAGTCAAGCTTGGTTCCACTGGTCTTCGCCCGATTTGAATTAAAGAGCTGGGCCCACTTTGACTTTGGGCAGGTAGGAGGGTTATTTTCTTTAGGTGTAGTTGTTCTCGAGTTGGATTTAAGTAGGGAAGGAAAATCTGTTTTGGGTTCATTTGGAATGGAATGGTTACGTGGCTGGTTAATGTGGACTTGGGTGGATAGTGTGTGGCTACCCCCGGTTAAATTCAGTTCAGATGGGATTGAAGGGACATGTGGCAGATTATTGGATTTTAAATCCAATGGTTTTGGCGGGCAAAAGGGGGTTGCATCAGCTTTGGAAAGGCATTGCACGTTAGTTAAGGGTTTGGTGAGGAGCAGTTGATTAGTGGCATGTGGTATAGGTATAGGTAAGGTTGACTTTAGTTGGTTATTATCCTGGGTATTGGCTTGGATCGGGTAAAGAGGAGAATAATTGGATGTTTGTGGCCCATGGTTATTACCATGCATCTTCTTTAACGGGCTAGAGCTAAACTTGCCCAAGTGTGAATGTTCTGCAATTGAGGAGATTATGGATGATGAATCAAAAGAGGCCTTACCTCCTTCTTCTTGAACTTGCTCCAACATTTGCTGAATTTCAACTCTAAGTTATTCAATGCTTCGGGTAAGGGCGGCGAAAGATAAAGCTTTCGAAGGCAGAGTTGGCCGAGACTTGAGAACAGCATTCTTACCACGCAAACCTAGCTCGGCAGGAGGGATAGAGCTGGATGAAGCAACCAGAGAGGCCTCATCCAATCCTATACCAGCTTCTAAGTGCCTTCGCGTTGGGTCCTCCAGATGGCTGTCCACCGAAATGCCCTCTTTACCATCTTTGGTTGGATTTGTGCTGCTAGGAAGAAAGGAAGATGAAATAAGTGATGAGCTGGTGTTGCTAGCAGGTTCCAATGGAGCTTGAGAAGCCATGGTGTTAGAGAGAGAAAGTAGTGAGAGAAGCTCCCATTATTCCAACCTTCCTCTTTTGCCTCCGAACTTCCTTCCACCCATCTTCTTTCTCCTTCCCAATGGGGCGCATACTTTCTAGAGTTAACATCCAAAAGTATTTTGATATAACTTCGCAAAATCTTCAGCAAATTAGACAGAGCTCTAGTGAATGAGAGCTAGCTCACTAATTTTCCCAATTTTGAAGCTTTCTTTCGCACGACTAGTATTTCGGATCACAGCCCCATCATCATTAACATCCGGCCTAATGTTCAATTCGGTAGGAAACCTTTCAAGTTGTTCAATTATTAGACTAACAACAAGGAGTTTTACAAGGTAGTAGAAGAAGCATGGAATATTCAACTCTCGGGCACTCCCATGTTCAAGCTCTTCTCCAAGCTAAAGATTCTCAAGGTAGCTCTAAAGACTTTCATTACCAAGCATTATGGTGGGATAACTATTAAGGTTGGTGAAGCAAAGGCCAAGCTAGATGCTATTCAAAGGGAATTGCAAACAAATGTCAACCCGAGCCTCTTAGAAGAAGAAAGCAAAGCTCTTGATGACTATCTCCACCTTGCTCAAGCTAAGGAAGCCTTCTATAGGCAAAAAGCAAGAGATAATTCAATCAAATTGGGAGACCAGAATACATCTTACTTTCATAGGAAAGTTAAAGCCCACTGCTCAAGGAATAAAATCCTTTCAATTCAAGTTTACCATTGGAGTTATTAGATTCCTTAGGCAATGACGTCACGGATGAGGAGATAAAAAGAACACTATTCTCTTTGCCTAGCCACAAAGCACCGGGGCCAGATGGTTTTACTTCACACTTCTTCAAGAAGACTTGGAGTATTGTTGGAGATGATTTTCTTAATGCTATAAGATCTTTATTCAGGTCTGGGAAGTTGCTAAGGGAGGTCAACTCCACGGCGATTGCCTTAGTTCCAAAATCTCCTAATCCGAGCAAGGTGACAGATTATAGGCCTATTTCCTGTTGCACTACTGTATATAAATGTATATCAAAAATTATTGTAAACAGGCTTAAGAAACTGATGCCTCTTATAATTAGCCCTTCCCAAGCAGCTTTTGTCAAAGGCAGATTTATTTCAGACCAAATTCTTCTTATGCAAGAACTGGTGAGGAATTGCCACAGGCAAAATCTAACCCCAAATAGTGCCCTAAAGATTGATCTAATGAAGGCATTTGTTTCAGTTTCATGGAATCTTATCATTGACGCATTGCAGGCACTTAACCTTCCAGATAGATTTGTGTTATGGATCAAAACTTGCATCACCACTCCTCAATTCTCCATCTTCATAAATGGTGCTTTAGAAGGCTACTTTCAAGGTGCTAGGGGACTCAGGCAAGGAGATCCACTCTCCTCATACTTATTTTTAATTGTCATGGAGTTTTTCTCAAGGCTCTTCAACAAAATGGTGAAGGGAAGTAACTTTACCTATCATCCGAAATGCACAAACCCCTTTATCAATCATGTATGTTTTGCGGATGATTTGCTTATTCTTTGTTCTCCTAATGATGCTTCCTTTAAGATAATTCATGATGCTCTCCAGGAATTCCATAAGTATTCTGGTTTACAACAAAATGGAAGCAAGAGCAAAGTCTACATATCAGGATTAAATCATCAAGATAAGCTTCACTTATGTGCAATGCTCGGGTTTCAAATGGGGGAACTTCTTGTCAAGTACTTGGGAGTGCCATTGATCTCAACCAAGCTCAAGTATGAAGACTGTAAGGAGCTAGTTGGAAAAGTCACGAAGAGAGTAAAGAGCTGGATGGCCAAATCTCTTTCATATGCGGATAGGGTGGTCCTCATCAAGTCCATCCTCTTTAGCATACAAGTCTATTGGAGCATTCACTTCATCTTGCCAAAAAGAGTTAGTAATGCCATAGAGCAAGTGTTGTGGAGGTTCTTATGGTCAGGTGCGGATCTAAAACAATTGGGGGCCAAGGTTGCATGGGACGAGGTTTGCAAACCAAACAATGAAGAAGGCCTAGGAATCCAAAGACTTGAAGAATGGAACAAAGCTTCCATAATGGGGCACATAGTCTTGGCCGAATGAAATTGAATGGGCTTTAGGTAAATTCAGTAAGAAATGCTTCTTCAGCACAATGTGCAAGATAGCTTGGTCTACCCTGGTCTGCCTTGGTCTACTATATATGGAAAGAAATGAATGCTCGGATCTTCTAGGGGACTTCATCAACCACTACTAAGCTGCTAAAGGAAATCAAACATGTTGTTAGATTAATTACCAAAAAAAAAAAATGTTGTTAGATTGAAAGCCTCCCAAGTGTATACTTTTAAGCCCAATGATGAAAATCTAAACTTTTGTAATAGATGGGAGATCCCATTAAGTAATTTTGTATAGCTTGTATAGTATACGGGGGAATGCCCCCTAGATGATGTAAATTTCTCCTATAATCCAAATTCACTTACTTACCAAAAAAAAAAATAAGGCACATATGGGCTCTTTGCTCTAAGAAACCTTCCCTTTGGGTTGAATGGTGTCACTCTAACCTCCTCAAAGGGAGGTGTTTTTGGGAAGTTAAACCACCATCGGATTGCTCTTGGACATGGAGGAAATTGCTAAAACTTAGAGAGGAGCTCAAAGAGTATCCAAGTATATGGTTGGTAGCGGGAATTCTATATCCCTTTGGTTTGCAAATTGGCATCCTCTAGGACCCTTTATTCTCAAATACGATCCTAGAATTGCTTATGATGCTGGGTTACCTAAAGATGCTAAAGCCTCAAAAATTGTTGGAGATGGGTAATGGAAATGGCCCAACCCGCGCACTTGGGAGCTAAGGGAAATTATACTTGAGCAACCACCCAATTATTTGCCTAACCCCACCTCAATGGACAAGTTTATTTGGATGGCCTCCAGAATGGGGAATATGGAGCAGCTACTACTTGGAAGTCCATTCGAGAAAGAAAGGATAAAGTGACATGGCACCATTTGGTATGGTTGAAGCATCACATTCCTAGACACAGTTTCATCCTTTGGCTTGCAATTAAAGGAAGGTTGAACACTAAAGAAAGAATGCTTGGATGGGGCTTGAATGTGGACACTTCTTGTGTGTTATGCGGCCATGGCCTTGAGTCGATGGATCACTTGTTTTTTCAATGCCCCTTTGCGGCTGAGTTAAGAGCCATTGTGTTGAGTAAATGCCTCATCTCCAAACCTATCCAACCTTGGAAGACCGAGGTGGCATAAATCACGGGCAAATTCAGTGGGAAGCACACGGTAATACTCTTTGCAAGATTGCATGGGCTGGTTTGATCTACCATTTATGGGCTAAAAGAAATGCTAGAATATTTAAAGGAAAAACCTCTTCTATTACCACTATTGTGCAGAAGATAGAGTATGAAGTTAGAGCTAAGTTCTCTCAGTTTCCTCTCAATATGGCTAATGTAAATGCAAGTCTAGCTAGTAATTGGGGGATCCAAATGTAATCAACTCTTTCTTTTGTAAAGTCTTGTTAAACGGGGGAATGCCCTTAAGATATTGTACATAAATTCCCATTAAACCAAAATACACTTACTACCAAAAAAAAGATATAACTTCACAAAATCTATTTACTTACAGATATCACAAAATTTTATTTTTGGTAAAACATATTTTATTTCTTTTTAGTGTTCATCTAAAGATATTATTCCATAAAAAATTTTTTAATATATGTAGAAAAATTTGAGAGAATTTTTGTGAAATTATTTTCTCTATCTTCACTTAGCAAAACAAAAGTTTTTTTTCCCGTTTGCCATTTTTTGATCCTTCCCAGACTTTTAGTTAACTTAAAATATTTCCTTGTAATGTTCCTGCTATAAAGTCTAGGAATCTTTCCTATCTCATGTGTTTTTGTAATGGGTTATGACAATGGATATAGTTTGTGCTAATTCTTCAATAGTGCTTTCATAATATCTAGGCTGTAATTACCAAAAAAAAAAAAATTCTGGGATGTATATCATTGAGATTTAGATATATTCCATTGTAACAACATTAAATTTATTTAAGTCTTCTCTTTTAGAAGAAACAGGTTCATATTTTTCTTTAATATAAACTTCATTAGAGCTAAATTCATCTTTTTCTTTTACATGATTATCTTCAAAAAGTTCTTTTTCCAATAACTGGTTTAGTTTTTAGATCTTCTTCTAGGTGATCTGATGCTTTTACTTTTCTCTTTTCTAAGTTTTGTCTAGGTTTAGGGCTTTATCTAACTGTTTTGCTAGTTTTTTCATCTAATTTTGGATCAACTATTGTTTCAATTTTGGAATCTGTTTTATCTTCATTCACCACGCTAGTTGCGCAGTACTCTTCATCTGAATTTTCAAAATCAGAATCTAGGGTGAAAATATATTCATATTTTTTGAATAGATTCTCATGTTCATTATAGAGAGTTTGCATCTGGTGAACAATGTATCTGTCTCTTTTATATCATTTTCATCCTTATATCTAGATATCTAATATTCTAATATTTCTTCATTAGCTTGGAACTTTTCCCTAATAATGTTTTTTTACTACTAAGATTCCATCAAATCATCTTTTTTCCTCCTTTGTATAAAGTAGGAATTTTATCATCTTCAATTATTTGAAGATTAGATGTTTCACTTCCATAGTCTTTGTTGATTACTTTTTTCAGCAAAGTTTTTGTGTTTACTAATAGATCAATACTATTTATTTTATTTTATATTTATCTAAAATACTAATAGCTTCAAAACACACTATCTACTAGGAAATTTAAAGTTCTAGCTATACTTAAACTATTGGGTTCTTTTCAGAAACATGAGCTTGATGTTCAAAAGGTTCTTTTCCATTTTCTTCGACACATAAAAATCCTCTATTACTATCATTATCTATTTCCAATTTGTTTATCCTTAATGGACCTCACTCACAAGTTCAGATTTGGCTTTAAATAATCCTAGTGACGCCCAACTATGGCTTTAAGAGGGATTAAATTTGGTGTGATCTTCTACACTTATGATCTCTTGACTTGGAAATAACTTTCAATAGCTCTAGGGGTATATATGTAAGAGAAATAAAATTATAGGGTCAAGTCCACAATTCTTACTAAAGATATAGGGTTGAAGCAAAATTTTCTTTTCTTTTTGAAGTTTTATAAATTACCAAGACAAATAAGTGAACATTAACTTAAGCCTAGAGGAGTGTAGGTGTTATATACACTAATTTTAATACTACACATATTTTTGCGATCTAATCTTTCGAATGTCAAATGGAATCTTGCTATAGTAACTCACAGTGCTTGGTATCAATATATAAAAATGAATTTTTTTATTTTAAATATTAAATTATTTTAATGATTTATAATTAATCTCATTTTATAGTATTTAATATTTATATTAATTCTCTTAAAAAATTTTCAAAACGATTTCGCTTAAATTAAATTAATTTTCTTCTTATGCATTTAATAACAAAGAGAATGAGAATAGTTCCTATTCCATTTAAATCAATTTATTTAGTAAAAGTATAAAACTGCTATTTATATAAGCATATTTACTAATGGGTGGTGATATTGTCAAAGTAGATTTTATTAATGTCAGAGCTCCATTAATAATCATTTTAATTATTGATAGAATTACCCTTCTGTATTATTTAATACAACTTACATTCTCTCTCTGTCCTTAATTTCCTTCCAAATCTCCCTCATTAATTTTTTTCTTTAGATGGTTAATGACAGAACTCAATTAATGTTTTGTTTAATTATTTACAAATTACCCTCCTCTATTATTCTATCCCATCTAAATTCTCTCTTTCTCATTAATTTCTCTCTCTATCTTATCTATTCTAATATATATATATTTAAAAATATATATTATTCTCTCTCTTTTCTCTTTTTGAAAAACATCTCTCTTCAAAATATAGTTAATAATAAATTTCTCATTTTAACATAAAAATATTAATGCTTAATTGAATTATAAAAATACATCTACTTGTTTGTAATATTTTATCTAATATATTTAAAGGTTTCTTATGGTATGAATTTTTTTTCTTAGAATAATGAAACTTTAATGCAATTGTATAAAAGAAAAAATTTATACTACTAGAAATTTAGACTCATATTTAATTTGTGACTATATTAATTTTAAATACACTTTATTAAAAAAATTATTATTATTATAAAATTGGCCCGCGTTAAAATTTTTATAATCTTTTTAAAGAATATTATCTTTTCTCTATGCATAATATATATAATTATTGGAACTTTGGGATTTTGTTTGTTATAAAAACATTAGAAACCAAATTCTATTTATTTTTTTAAGGGACAAAATGTATTAAAAATTTATATTGATAAAAAAATAAAAAATATAAATTTTGTTCTAAAATGAGAAATTTATTATTTAACTATATTTTGAAGAAAATGTTTTCGAATAGAGTTTTATATAATTCAATGATACATTACGATTTTAAGTTAAAATGAAAATTTATTATTCAACTATATTTTGAATAGACATGTCTTTTTAAGAAAGAAAAAGAGATAATAATATGTTTTTTCAAAAGAAAAAATGGATAGAGATGAATAGATAGGATGAGATAGATAAATGGATGAGGAAGAGAGAATTTTTTTTTTTTTTTGGTAATTAGGAAGAGAGAATTTAGGTTGGATAGAATAATAGAGGAGAATAATTTGGTAAATAATTAAACAAACATTAAATGAATCAGAGATAAAATTAATGAGGGAGATTTAGAGATAAAAATTAATGAGGAGAGAAAATGTATATTCTATTAAATAGTAGAGAAGAGTAATTCTATCAATAATGAAAAAGATCATTAATAGAGTTTCTGATATTAACAAAATCTACCCTGGCATTATCTCCACCTTTTACTATTATTATATATTTGTTATATTCCTTGTTTTGTCGTTACTGCATATAAGAATCCTATTTATTAAGATATATATATATTATACTAGTATTTAATCAAGATTTAGCAATGAGATTACTTTATTGAGACAGGTAGAAACTACTATTCGAGCTCAGGTTATATCTTGCCGATTTTTTCCCTAGATCCGATGTAAACAGGCATTTGGTGCAAGTTTGGTCTCTTCTACTTCTGTTCTATAGATAGTTCTTGATGGTTTGATGTTTAGGTTTTAACTCCCTTGTATTATTGCTTATTTTGGACGGGATTGTTACTTTCTTTTGGCCGGGTATACCCGGAGTACTTGTACATTTAACAGTTTAATTAATATATTATTTTACCTTTCAAAATAATATATATATATTATACTAGTAGTATTTGATAATAATTGATTAATAAATGTGTCGTAGTCATAATACATAATAAAGTCATTATTACCTAACAAAATGCCACATGACACAATTGCATTACCAGAATGATGCTTCTTATATATGTATATATTAGAGGTGCATAAAAAAACAAACGAAGCAAAATTGGAACCAATTCAAACCACTTTGGTTCAGGTTTGTACCAAAATGGGTTCAATTCTGGATTAAAAAAATTAATAATATAATATTTTTAGTTTAATTATCAAGTTAGTAGACAAAAGAATCGAACTGAACCGAATCTAGACTGAAAAATAATCCATCAAACTAACCAAAAAATATAATATATATATAATTCAACCTAAAAATATAATACATAATATTTATTTATAATATATATATTATAGATCCAAAGAAGCGTACTTGAGATTTAAACTTATTTGAATCTTTAACATTACTTAGTTGGATATTTAGAAATCGATAATAAGCAAACCGACCTAATCTGAAACTGAATCAATCCAACTTGATTTGGGCTAACCCGAAAACTGAATCGACCTAATTCGATATTTTCAGTTTGGTTCCATTCAGTTTCAAATTGAAATCAGTTTAATTTTGGGTCCAAATTTTAAGAACCGAAAAAAATTAGTTCAATTCTAGGTTAAGTGTAAATCCAAACTGAATCGACCGATACATACGCCTAATATATACTAGCAATTGCCCGTAGCAACATAATTTGACCTATAAAAAGCTCAAATTAAATTTGTAAGACAAACTTACATGAAAAACTATAAAAAAACTTATAAAAAAAAAATTACTGATTAACATAGATTGAATGTAATGTAAACAAATAGTATAAAAGTGTATGTATTTAAAATTTAAGTTTTATGTACATTAAAATTAACTTTTTAATTTAAACATTTATTTTTAAGAAATTTCTAAAAAATTATAGTCTAAATATCACTTTTTATTTTTAAATAAAAAACTTTAGTTGACTTCATCTAACAGGTATCTATATAGTGTTCTAAAAATAGTTAAAAAATTTTATAAAAAGTGTTAAAAAATATGACAAGAGTGAGAGAAAGTGTCTTCTTGTGAATTGACGGAAAAGAAAACCAAATTGGAGGTAAAAATAAGTAATTCTGGCCATTGAAAAATTTAATAGTTAAAAAATCCTAAATTTAAATTTTGAGCTTCCTTATTATATAGATATTTGGTCAACTCGACCAATTTAAATTTAAAATTAGAATTAAGAAAGGAATTACTCCCAAAAAGTAATTTTATTCAAAGATTTGTAAAAAAAAATAAAATAAAATGGTAAATGTGGAGAATGTTACAAAAGATTTGGTAATAGTTTTTCAATTAATTTTATAATAATATGATCAACATGGCCATTTTAAATTCAAAATGAGAATTTAGAAAAATAATTATTCCCAATCTTAAATAATAGTTAGGCATTTTTCTTTTTTGTTTAATTTTAAGAAATACTAAGAGTTGTTATTTTGAGAAAACTAATTTTTAACATTTTCCTATTAGAAAAAATGACTCCTAACCTTAATTAATTTTTAGGCATTTTTCTTTATTTTTAATCTTAAAAAAATACTTAGGGCTGTTATTATGAGATATATTTTTTAAATATCTTCTTAATTATTATTTAGGCATTTTTTATTTAAATTTTAATGAATTTGAAATATGTAAATTTTTACAAATATAGTAAATTTTTAAGTAAGTGGATCCCTTGTATCATGAATTGACTTCACATTTATTAAGATTATATACCACAATTATAATGATTTTATTTTTTTTTTTTTGGTAAGTACTATAATGATTTTATATCTAAAAGTAAAAGTGAAGTTGTGATCATCTAATTGTGTAGTACCCAAAAAAAAAAGGGAAAAGAAAAAAAAGTAGACTTTATGATTAAGAGAGAAAAATAAAAAGGGAATGAAAGAAAGAAGCATATAATCTAGGCCATTAAACTTATTCAACGTTTGAAAATATCTAAATTCAAATTCATGAACATCCTTATTATATGTACATATATAGATTATTATATATGGAATTTGTCTCATTATAGTAATTTAATTTTTTATATACTAATAGCAGTTGACTTTAGGATTAAAAAATGACATGTCGTACGTCTCAAAAATAAAAAAATATTTTTTATGTAATTTTTTTATTTTTTTAGTTAGTTATTTTAAATTTATTTTAATCATTATAAGTTGAAATAAGGTGAAATAAAAAATAAGCTAACATATATCCTAATAACTATTCGGTGCAATTATATTCCAATGAAATTGACTACGGTAATTATAAACTTGATTACGTAAATTAATTTTAAAATTTACTAATAATCAACAAAAACAATATTACAATCATGTTGAATTTGTATTATTTACAAATTTGGCTAATTGTAACTAGTAAAGATTAAGTTTTTTTTTTTTTGGTAAGTTAATAAAGATTAAGTTGTAAAACTTATTTAGTATCTTCTCAATAAATGATGATACTAGATCTTTAGAAATAAAATTATTAGTGAATATAGAATGGTTATAACTTATTTATATGTTTTTTTTTTTTTTGGTAATTAAGTATAATTTGGATTGATGGGAGAAAAAATAATTACATCATCATGGGGCCATACCCCTGCATTACAAGTTTAAGCATCAAAATACATTATTACAAAAATTATTTTCATATTAGGTATTCTTCCATATGCAAATCTTGGAATTTAATTCCTTCCAATATGCCTCACTTTCTTGCTTTGTTGAGCTAGAGCATGCATAGTCTTGACTTTTTTCTTTCTTTGACTCCTAGATAGTTTGACCTCCCAATCATCAAAGATCTGAACTTATTTATATGTTACTACATTAAATCAATGTAATTAATATTACAAATATAGTAGTAAGTGTTTATAAATTTTTAATATATATATATATATATACACTATTTAAATTAAATAAGCATCGAAATTCAAATAAATGTTTCTTAATTTGAATAATTAAAAAATAAATGTGACTGTGCAATATTATATACTGATGGAATTAATAATTTCATTGGCATATGCCCAACTTATATGGATAGATTTTTTTACCATTGGTAAATGTTATGTAAATAGGGGCAAAGGGGCTGAAGTCGAGTAGCTACAGCCAAGAGGAACGTCATCATTTTGTCAAAAAACCATTAATTTTGTGGCTTTTGTTGGGCAGAAAGGCTGAGTGCAGAGTAAAAAATAATTATAAATAAAAAATTAATTTTTTATTTGATTAAGTTAGGAAATAAAATAAAAATATTTTTAATATGATTAAGTAACTTTTAGTAACTTTTTATATTTTGTAAAATAAATATAAATTTTTAATAATGTTTGGCAATTTTTTGTGTGTTTAATAAAAATTTCTGAAACTTATGAATTGAGTTAAAATGAAATAATATTATACCTCTCCTAATTCAGCAAAAAAGTTGATGTGTTGCCAACTTGCTACATAAGATGTCAAAGCAAGCTTCATTGAGCATTACAAGTGGCTGTTAGGATCTTCCTTTCACTACCCACAGGTGCTAGGCAATATGTGGGGGAGGTTATGCACACTAATGTTCCATTGGACCTGTTGGTATCACCAGAGGGTGAGATCACGGATGAGGAGATTAAGGAGACTCTCTTTTCTCTTCCCAGTCACAAGGCACCAGGTCCGGATGGATTCACTTCTCATTTCTTTAAGAAGGCTTGGACAGTGGTTGGTGAAGATTTTACTTGTGCAATCAAATCCTTCTTCAACTCAGGCAAATTACTTAAGGTAATAAATTTTACCATAATTGCTTTGGTCCCTAAAATTCCTAACCCAAGCTTGGTCACAGATTACAGGCCCATATCATGTTGTACTACTATATATAATGTATCTCCAAGATAATTGCTAACAAACTCAAGCGGGTTCTACCTTACATCATAAGTCCCTCACAAGCTGCCTTTATTAAAGGAAGGTCAATCTCTGATCAAATCCTTCTTATGCAAGAATTGGTAAGGAATTATCATAGAACTAATCTGTCTCCCAGAAGCGCCTTGAAGATTGATCGAATGAAAGCTTTTGATTCGGTTTCATGGGATCTCCTTTTAGACATTCTACAAGCTCTTGGGCTGCTAGATAGATTCATTGATTAGATTTCTGCTTGTATCACCTCTCCTCAGTTCTCAATCTCCTTAAATGGTGTGCTAGAGGGCTATTGATTGGACATCAATTGTTACATATTTATATATTCAAATTACACTTGCACACATCATAAAAAGATATAAATCTATGTTTTGTGCAGATTCCATCTCCATATCTCCAAAGTGAAATATGTGTTGATTTCCATCACAAAAACAAGAATTAAGCTACATTGAGGATGTTGAGAAAAGCATGCTGCACAACACATCAAAGGATTGAAGCTATTTCAGAAGAAGAAGAAATTCAGTTGAAATCAATTCAAAGAGATCAGAATCACTATTCTGGAAATTTCTGCAGCAGAGGATCATATTCGAATATGGTTTTACTGTATTCGAATATAAGCTTCTTCACAGCAACGAATTCCATGTGACCCCAACTTCTCCATGTGATGTAACCTACAATCCAGAGAGGGCAAATCAGTAAAAAAAATATATAGGAAAAGAAGGAGCCATCAGGAGGACTACATTCGGTTAGAGGAGAAGAAGGGAGAGAGAGATACACACGCAGAAAAACACAGAACAGTCGGGGGAGAGAAATTCAGTTTTTGTAGAGAGAGTTTTGGAGAGAAATTTATTGAGAGTTCATAGTTTTACATTTGAATTTCAATTCGGCATTGGAGTTTTTGAGATTTACATTTTGAATTCATTTCAATTTCTGTAATCAGATTTTCAGTTCTAAATCCATTAAACTTTCATTTTCAGATTGAAATGTCTTCAATTCAGATTTTCATTTCTGTTTTTCTTCTTTTTAACATGCTCGGCTAAGTCTTCTTGGGCCAAGGCAAGGGTAATGCCCTTCCAATGAATCTCAAGTGGCCGAACTTCATGAATTTACTTTGAGTTCTTATGAGTTCTTATGGAAGATGGAAATGGCCTTATCCATGCACTTGGGAATTAAAAGAAATTGTAGATGCTTTGTCCTCTCTTCACTCCCCGAATCCCCAAGTCTTAGATGAGTTTATATGGACTGCATCAAGGAATGGAAAGTATCAAGCTAAGGCAACATGGAACTCAATTCGGTCAAAGGTTGCTAAGGTAACATGGCACCACTTATTATGGTTTCCAGGTCATATTCCTAAGCATGGGTTTATTTTGTGGCTTGCAATTAGAGGGAGACTCAACACCAAAGACAAATGATAGCATGGGGTATGAATCTAGATCCCAATTGTGTACTTTGTGGGCAAGCTCCTGAATCCATAAACCATTTGTTCTTCCATTGCAATTTCTCAGCTGAGCTAAGGGAATTGGTTTTCAAGAGATGTCTTCTTGTCAAAGCTACTCAACCTTGGAAGAGTGAAGTATTATGGGCTCTAGGGAAATTTAGTGGGAAGAGTTTTGTTAGCAAACTACGTAAGATTGCTTGGGCGGCATTAGTCTATCATCCATGGCAAGAGAGGAATGCAAGGATCTTCAAGAACACTACCTCTTCGGTTGGGAGTCTAATACAAAGTATTGCTTATGTAATTAGAACTAAGCTCTCTAAGTTTCCTGTTGTTAAAGATGTAGAGGAGAATGTTAACATATGTACTAATTGGAGGATCCCATTGTAACCTACTTTGTATGTTTTGATTCGGGGGTATGCCCCCTTGATATTGTACATAAAATTTCCCATTAATCCAAATATACACTTACTTACCAAAAAAAAAAAAAGAGTTCTTATGATTATCAAGTCAATTTGCAGCTGGGTGTCTTAGAACTCATTGATTCAAGACCCGATTAATCCAAATTTGTATATCCTATTGATGAGTTCATAGGTGTTGCTTAACTTAGAACTCTCATGACATTGTTGTAGTGGGTTGCTAGAATTAGAACTCCTATTGTCCTTAAAATAGGTTATGCACATTGAGTGTTTAATCCATGGTTTGTTTCAATTGAAATTAATTTTCTCAAAAATCAGTACAAATTGATTTGGTAATTTATAAACTCTTGGCACTTGAAATTCATTCGGATTGGTATTAAACTTGTCTTGCTCAACTTTTTTATCACTTAATCTTTTAGTTTAAATTCACTTTACTTTTGGAAAATTAGTTAAAACCATCAACCACACCAATCAGATTTTAATTTTCTGTTTCACATTTTCCTGTGAGTTATGTTTTGTCCCAAATTAATCTCCATTAGAGTCATTCACTTCATTACTCCCTAGATCCCTTGTGGAAATGACCTGGACTGTACTAGTTATTTTGTTGCTTCAACCACACCTTCCACTTGGGGGAAACTTGTCTTGATTTACCTCACTTAACATTTTCTTTAAATTTGAATTTATAATCTGAATTTTTATTTGAGCTTTTATTTTTGGAGTGAGGTAATTAAACAAGAACAAGCACAATTTTTGGCGCCGTTGCCGGGGATCTTTGAGAAGCAATGGTGTTTGAGTTTATTGGAGCATTACTGGCAGTACATCTCACCAACCATTTTCAACAACAGAGCTGCTTAACTTGTTGGGTAACTTTGTTCCATCTCGTTTCTATTTCTTTTATAGTCTTGGTTGTTAGTTTAGTTTTAGAACTGTTTGCATCTGAATCCTGAATTTCTGATTTGAAACTGTTTCATCTGATATTCGAATACTGCTGCATTATCTGCTGTAAGCTGTAGTTGCAATTCTCTGTGAATTAGTAGATGAAATTGTGAAGGTAGGAGGTTAGATTGGAGTTTTGTTTCAGTTTGAATTCCTGTTATGCTTTTAAGGTCCTGTTAAACGTGTTGGAAAACAGATCTGAATTGCATTTTCATCTTCTCCTTGCTGAATTGATTGAATTTGCTGCATCACATTCACAATCTGAATTTTCTGTTGCCATATGGATCCACCACCACCTGTTCTGCCAGAAGGACGTGTTCAAGGAGAGTAATGACTAAATGGATCAAAACATCCTTAGACCTCTCCGGAATATTTTTATCCAGTTTAGACAAACCACTCCATCTTGCATTGTTCTTCCAATGGACATCATAATTTTTATCTTAAACCTGGAACATCCAGCTTTTAAACCAACTTTTCATACATGGACTCAGAAAATCCTTACATGCATATGAAAGAATTTGAAGATGTTGTGGAACTTGCATGGATAGGAATGTTAATGAGACATGGTTAGGCTTAAATTATTTCCAATTTTCATTGAAAGACAAGGCAAAAATGTGGTTGAATTCACTTGAGCCTAGATCAATAGGTACTTGGAGAGACATGCAAACAAATTTTTGAAGAAGTATTTTCCTGCAAATAGAACTGTAAATTCTTCAACAGCAAATAATGAATTTTGTGTTGTAAATCCAATGAAACATTTGCTCAAGCATGGGAAAGATTCAAGGAATTGTGTAAGCATGTCCACATCATGGTTTTGAATCTTGGAGAATTGTTAATTTTTTCCATAATGCATTAACTCCCAAATCTGAAAATGTTGGTTGCCACCATGTGTAATGGTGAATTCTATGACAAAAACTGCTGAAGAGGCTTTACATTTCTTTGATGCTTTAGCTGAAAACACTAAACAGTGGGAGGTAGTCTCCTCATCTTTTCTGAATTTTCGACAGATCAAATGATAGAGGAAAGTTTCATCTCAATGAGGCAGATGATGTTGGAGCTAGGTTGGCTGCATTGTCAAGAAAGATTGAATTGATGGAGCAAAAGAAGCAAACATTGAAGGAGAGTGAAGTGAAGTGTGTGCTATGTGAAACTGTAGACCACAGGACTGATGATTGCCCAACACTTCCAGCTTTTAAGGAAGTTCTCTATGGTCAAGCAAATCCCACACAAGCTGCAAGACCCTTCAATCAAAATCAGGGGATGAACACATATTCACAAGGCCATAGTCCATATTCGAATAACTACAACCCTGGCTACAGAAATCATCCAAACCTTTCTTGGAAAGCAGAAGGCACTAGAACCAACAATACCAACCTCAACAACCTTGTGCAACCCCAACCATTTCCTTCTCAGCCTTTTCAACCTCACAGAACACAAATTTTTATCAGCCACCTCACAAAAGATCTTTGGAAGACACCTTGCAACAATTTATGCAAAGGGCAGATTGGAACCAACAATCAGAATTCCAAGTTTCAAGAGCAGACAAACAGGGCCATGGAAGACATCCGAAGTCAATTGTCAAAGCTAACTCAAGCCTTAACCATCAGAGAATCAGGAAAGCTTCCATCTCAGCCAAGACCAAATCCTACAAGCCAAGTTCATTTCAGTGAATCATCTTCATACTGCTGCAAATGAAAATCTGGAGCATGTACAAGCTGTTTCAACATTGAGAAGTGGAAAGCAAATTGTCAAGCCAGATTACAAACCACCTACTGAAGAAATTGAGGAAGAAAATGAGCAAGAAATAATGAAAAATGAAGAGGAAATGCACTAAAACAGAAACTGGACAGCAGAACAAAAAGTGAACAGAAACAGCAATTTAGCACTTCTGAGAAAGAATCATGTTTCAGCATGAAGAGCAGGAATTGAAGCAAAATGAAAGACTAATTGGGGACAGCAAGTTGGACAGCAAGAAACTTGAGGAAAGCAGAATCTGAGCCAAGAAGGGCAGAAAATTCTGATGCAGCCGAAGGAATATTCGAATACCAGCAAGCAACATTCGAATAGCAGTAAGCAGCAAATCAGAATCCAGAGAACAGAGCAGGTAGATTCTGAAAATAAAGAGGAATT
Organism: Vitellaria paradoxa; assembly: GCA_019916065.1. Taxonomy (NCBI): domain Eukaryota; kingdom Viridiplantae; phylum Streptophyta; class Magnoliopsida; order Ericales; family Sapotaceae; genus Vitellaria; species Vitellaria paradoxa. The sequence goes on from CM034238.1 coordinate 31,002,052, forward strand.
TCTGACAATAAGAAAAAATTTCTGAGGAAAATCAGTTTGAAAAGAGTGAAAAAGATTTTGAAAATAAAGAGATTTGAATAAAACCAAGTTGGACAATCTGAATTTGTTCCAAAACTTCCATTTCCACAAAGATTGAACAAAGCCAAGAAAGAGAATTTGAATTCTGACATTTATGAATTGTTCAACAAGTCAGAATCAATATTCCCTTACTTGATGGCAATTAAACAAAATCCATCCTATGGAAAATTTTGAAAGATTTGTGTACTGTTAAGAGGAAAATGAATGTGAAGAAAGAGCATTTTTTGACTGAACAAGTGAGCTCCATATTGCAATTTAAAACTCCTCCCAAATATAAAGATCCAGGTTGCCCCACCATAGCCTGCTTAATTGGGAATCAAAGGGTAGATCAAGCTTTGCTAGATTTAGGTGCAAGTGTCAACCTCTTACCATTCACTGTTTACAAACAGCTGGGGTTGGGAGAACTTAGACCTACTAGGGTGACACTACAACTTGCTGATAGGTCAGTTAAAGTCCCTAGGGTGTGGTTGAGGATGTCTTGATTCAAGTGGATCATTTTTACTTTCCGGTGGACTTTATAGTGCTAGAACACTCAAGCCCATTCAAGGAAACCAACCAGCTGTACCTGTTATCTTAGGAAGACCATTTTTGGCCACCTCAAATGCCTTGATCAATTGTAGAACCGGAGTTATCAAGTTCTCCTTTGGAAACATGACAATGAGAAAAACATCTTCAAGGTGACCAAACAGCCGAGTGATTATGAGGAGGTAGAGGAAGTTGATTGGATTCAAACAACCACTCAAGATCACTTTGATAGAGAGTATTTTGATGACCCTTTGGAGAAAGCCTTAGTGAATAATGAGCAAGTAGATTTCCTAGCTGATTGTGACTTGGAGAATTGTGGGGGAGGAGAATTGAAGGAAATGAAAAATTCAATGCTATTGGTGAATCAGTGGAGACCATCTGGTTGAGTCTTTAGAGCTGCCCATAGTCAAGCCTCTGTCATTTTTGGACCACCACCAAACCTGAGAGAAAACCCTTGCCAAGTGACTGAAGTATGTATTTTTGGGTGAGGGAGAGTCCTATCCAGCTGTCATTTCATCTCAGCTGAGTTTTGGACCAAGAAAATAGACTTGTGGAAGTCTTGAGGAAGCATAGAGGAGCTTTGGGCTGGACTATAGCAGATCTGCAGGGAATAAGTCCATTGATTTGCACTCATAGAATATTTTTGGAGGATGAGGCCAAGCCTATTAGGCAAAATGCCAAAGGAGACTCAACCCCAAATGAAAGAGGTTGTTAGAGGGGAGGTAATCAAGCTTTTGGATGCTGGAATTATCTACCCCATCTCAGATTCTAAGTGGGTGAGTCCAACTCAGGTAGGCCTAAGAAATCTGGAGTGACTGTGATTAAGAATGAAAAAAGAGGAATTAGTTTCCAATGCGCATCAACAGGATGGCTCGCATGTGCATAGATATAGAAAGTTGAATGCAGTCACAAGGAAAAATCCTTCCCTCTTCCATTCCTAGATCAGTATGGGAAAGAGTGGCAGGGCATGCATTTTACTGTTTCTTGGATGGTTACTCTGGGTATAATCATATTTGAGATTGCATTGGAGGATCAGGAAAAAGACCACATTCACTTGCCCATTTGGCACATTTGCTATATAGGCGTATGCCTTTTGGTCTTGCAATCTCCTGCAACATTTCCGAGATGTATGATGAGTCTGTTTAGCTGATTTTGTAGGAAGATTCCTTTGAAGTTTTATGGTAGGACTTTTCAGTATATGGCAGCTGACTTTGATGTACATGTTATTGGGAAATTGTAGACGAAGGTTTTGATGTAGTATGTGAGGAGGCAAAACTTGGTTTTGAACTGGGAAAAAAGGCCACTTTATGGTACTCATGGAATTGTCCTTAGGCCACATAGTGTCTTCTAGGGGGATAGAAGTAGACAAGCCAAAGTGGAAAATTATTCAAAAACTTCCTACCCCTAGATGTGTTAAGGATATCAGGTCATTTCTTGGCCATGCTGGGTTTTATTAGAAGGTTCATTGCATCATTCAGTGCCATGCTAGACCTTTGTGCAACCTTCTATCTCAGGATGTTCCCTTTGATGGACACCAGAGTGTCAGGCCTCATTTGATAGACTTAAGAGTTTGCTCACCTCAGCTCCATTATGTAGCCACCAGACTGGACTTTACCATTTGAAATCATGTGTGATGCTAGTGATTGTGCCATTGGTGCAGTGCTAGGACAGAGGAGGGATAGGAGGCCACATGTATTGTACTATGCTAGCAAAACCCTTAGTGAAGCACAAAGGAATTACACCTACTACTGAGAAGGAGTTGCTAGCAGTAGTATATGCCTTGGACAAGTTCTAGATCATACTTGGTAGGTTCCCATGTCATAGTATACACTGACCATGCTGCTTTGAAGTATCTCTTGACCAAACCTGATGCTAAGCCTAGACTTATTAGATGGATTCTTCTGCTTCAAGAATTTGATTTAGAAATCAAGGACAAAAAGGGAGTTGAAAATGTAGTTGCTGATCACCTTTCTAGACTCCCACATCAGGATTTAGCATCTTTTGATTCTCCCATCAATGAGACATTCCCTGATGAGCAGTTGTTCCACATAGACTCTTCTGAGGTACCTTGGTTTGCAGATATAGCCAACTACCTAGCTTCAGGTATTGTGCCTTCTCACTGGACCATGTGGATAGAAGGAAGTTCTTTAGGAATGTGAGACACTTTTTCTGGGATGACCCTTATTTGTTTAAATATTGCCCAGATCAGGTGATTAGGAGGTGCATACCTGAGAGTGAGTCCACCAGTGTCATTGAGTTCTGTCACACATTAGCTTGTGGAGGACATTTTTCTGCTAGGAAGACTGTGGCTAAAATTTTAGCAATGTGGATTGTATTGGCCAACCATGTTCAAAGATGTGTATGCATTTGTGTTGCTTGTGATAGATGCCAGAGACTTGGTAGCCTCACTAGGAGGAACATGATGCCCCTTCATCCCATTTATGTGCTTGATATCTTTGACTGTTGGGGTATGGACTTCATGGGCCCATTTGTAAGTTCCTTTGGTTATGAGTACATTCTAGTGGCCGTAGATTATGTCTCAAAGTGGGTAGAGGCTATTCCAACAAAGACCAATGACCATAGAGTGGTTGTCAAATTTCTGAAAGAAAATGTGTTTTCCAGATTTGGGATGCCTAGAGCAGTGATAAGTGATAGGGGAACACATTTTTGCAATAGACATGTTGGTCTTTTGATGAAGAAGTATGGGGTGTTACACAAGGTTGGAACATCTTACCACCCCCAAACAAGTGGACAAGCTGAATTAGCTAATAGGGAAATCAAAAGAATCATTGAGAAAACAGTGAACCCCACAAGAAAAGATTGGTCTTTGAAATTGGTGGATGCACTGTGGGCTTATAGGACTGCATTCAAGACCATCTTAGGAATGTCCCCTTATAGGTTGGTGTATGGAAAAGCTTGTCATCTTCCTGTGGAGTTGGAACACAAGGCCTTTTGGGCAGTGAGACATTTAATGAGAGCATCACTGAATCTGGTTTTCAAAGAAAATTGCAACTTAGTGAGCTGGAAGAGATTAGAAATGATGCATATGAGAATGCCAAGATTTCTAAGGATCGAGTAAAGAAGTGGCACGATGCACACATCAGTAGAAGAGAGTTTTTTGTGGGACAAAAAGTGTTGTTATATGATTCTAGATTGCATCTGTTTCCAGGAAAGCTTAAATCAAGATGGACTGGTCCTTTTGTAGTCAGAATGTGACTGAGTTTGGGGCTATTGACATTGAAAATCCAAGTTCAAAGAATATTTTTAGAGTGAATGGACAAAGACTCAAGGAGTATCATGAGAATTTTGTTGCTGAAGTAGAGAGTTGGGATCTCGAAGATCCCCCAATTCTGTTTGAATGAAGGAAGAATTCTGATTTTGTATCATAGTAGTGTAGGTTCTGTTATGCTTTTGATTTTCTGTTTTCTTTTGTTTTTGTAAAAAAAAAAAAAAAAAGAGTTGTATATGGTTATTGCTAACCTTCAGTTTCAGCTGCAAGTAGTACTCAACTGAGGAAGTGAAGAATCTGCTTGATGAAAAGAATCTATTCAAATCTGATGTGATCAGTTGCAATTGCAACTGCAGCTGTGATCATGCAGTAGCTGGACTAAATGCCTTGCCACTGCTGAAATGTGAGCTTGGAACAAGTTGGTGGGGAATTGGTCACAGCAGCTGACTATCAGCTTTCAATTCTTGGTAATAAGTTGAATTTTCATTCATAATCTCCAGGTATGCTACTTCCCCAACCTTTCTTTAATTTGTTGGTTTAATACATTGAGGACAATGCATGATTTTAGTTGGGGGGGACACAATCTGAGTTTGTGGATGTGAATAGTGTTTTTACTGAAATTGCTGAATTGAGTGATTGGATATGATCAGAATGTTTTGAATATGATTGGAATTGTTTGAATTGAATTAAGATCATGCTTATGTCAGTTTGAGTTTGCATATGTTGAAATTTGAAAAAATTGAAATTTGAAAAAAATTGCAAAACTTCTTCTTGAATTAGTTTTTTTTTTTTTTTTGAAATAATTTTCGAATCCTAGCTGTTGGCAAAACTTAATTTGAGTATTCTTAAGAAATGGGGGAAGAATTTCTGAGTTTTCTGGACACTGGAATTACAAATTGCTGATAACCTGTATTCGAATATGGGTCTGGGTATTCGAATATGATGTCGTTTTAAATCCTGTATATACCCGTGAGTGGCCCCATTCAAGTTCCTGTTCTATTCGAATACGAGCCCTGGTGCCCAAAACCCTGAAACCTTCACCATTCCACATCTTCTTCCAGTCCTCTACTTTCAGATTATCTGAGTGTGATTTGAGTTGACATTGAAAGGAAGATTCAGATACAGAGCTGCAATTGAAGAAGCTAGGGGTTTACAGCTTTGGAAAATTTCTGATAAAGGGTTGAGAATCAATTGAAGCAAGATGCCACCAAAGAGGAATGAAGAAGATGGCTTATAAAGGTAAGGCTAAAAGAAGGAGCATGAGGATTTTGAGCCAACATGGTAAGGGTTCTTCACTTGTTGTTCAGGAACCCATAACGTATGAATTGTCATCTTCTAAATCAGACCGTAGGTCCTCCTCTAGAACAGAATCATTCCATTCTGTAGGTAATGAGAGTTTGAATGAGAGACATGATGATCATGTCTCTAATGTGAAAAGGAAAACTCTGTTGGAGTTCCTGAGAATGTGCCTACTAAGGAACACACTACTGCTCCTGAGCATGAGGTCCACACCTCTGAAAATGTCCTGAGGATGAACCTGAAGCACAATCTGACCATGATCTTTTTGATGAGGATTCTTTTGATAACTCGAGGGTTTTCCAACAAAGCCTCAGAGCTGAAATATGATGAGAATTACAGCAAGAGAGCTGTGTTGAGTGAAAGAGGAATTAAATTGGAGGATTACAATGAACCACCCTATGAATTGTTAGAATTATTTGAGCAAAGGGGCTGGGCACATGGGTTACAACCAGTAGGAGGGCTGTGGTACCATATGTGAGAGAGTTTTACTCAAATGCTGAATTGGGTATGGTTCATGGGAGACCTGAGATAAACTCTAAGGTTAGAGGGAAGAAAATTAGTTTGAATCTTGAGAAGATCTCTTTCATAGGTCACTTACCTGTTGAAAGAATACCCGAACCCACACCTGAACAAAAAGCACAATGGGAGAAGCAATTGCATAAGGACAATTTGGCTAGACTCTTCACAGCCAACCCTCAAGCTCAATGGACCACTGCTAGGATGTCCAAGTCAGGAATTACTCCCAAAAGTAATGTCCTTCACATGCTAGTCTGTTCTTTATTTCTGCCCCATGCTTACAAGTCAACCATCACTCTAGAGCAAGCCATGATTATGGGAAAGTTGTTGTTAGGCATTCCCATGGATTTACCTTACCACATCTGGTTGGTTATTTCTCATGTGGTGGAGAAATTAGAAATCCACTGCTGGGCTGCCTTTTGGAGGTCTAATTACAGAGATAATTCAGCACTTTCTGGGAATAGAGGAAGAGGTAGGAATGGCCATTGTGAAAGCTGCTCCTTTGATAGACAAGATATCTATGAATCGAAGTCGAGGACAATTGAAGAAGGCTGCTCCACCTGCAGTTGAGAACAACCAGCAGCAGCCAGCAGAGGAGGAGGCAACTGAAGCAGCTCCATGAGCACAGAGGAGAAATTGAAGTTAATCCAGCAAAATCAAGAAGTACTGATGAGGGAAGTTAGTGAGCTGAGACAGAGGGCAGCAAAAGCTTATTCGAATGGTGGAGAGCATATTCGAATTGAGCCAAGAAGGGAGAAATGCTTAATTCAGTATTTCAGCCATGATTCAGACCCTTTCTGTCCTTGAAACCAGATTTTCGACAGCAAATCTTTAGAATATTTCAAATATGTTTTGTCAACAATAGGATTTGGATTGATGTTCTTGCTGTTTGTTTCTTTTGATTAGGTTTAAGTTGTTTTGTTTTACTTTTGCTACCTATGACTTTGAACTTACAACTTGGAATGAATGAAATTTCTGTTTTCTTGGAATTAGTGATGTCATTGCATAAATTGGATTGAGCTGAGTTGAAGTATGAAATTTTAAGAGTTGTTGTGGTTGCCATGTGTTTTTAAGTTGAAAAGTGTGTGAATGGATTTAGTTTGAGGATTGTTGATCTAACATTTGTCTTGAGGAATGAATTTATGAATGAATAATGTGTTTTATGGATTTCTAGATATAGTGGAGACTTAAAACCTGAAGTGAGATATTCGAGCCTTAAACTTTGTTCATGAGAGACTTACATTTACTCTAAGGGCTTTCCAAAAGCTCAAGCTTTTTGCACTTCAAATTCCTTCAATAACTCCACTTATACTATTTTGCTTTGGGTGTTTGTGTAGTGATAGAAGAATGGAACTAGATTTCTGATTCTTAACTTTTATGGTTGGATGGAATGAAATCATAGAAGTGATATTAGGCCATTTTTCTTAACATTTGAGCCTGGAATGCCTTTCTTTGATAAACATAACCATTGTAGCCAAGTTTTGAGCCTTATTAGAGCATTCATACTTCTTCATTTTTACCACATAATTCCTTTAACCAAAATAAATGCTCTCTACCTTCCCTATGTATTTTGGAATGCATTGAAAATAGAAATGAAGGTTAGTGGGCTGAATTGTGGGATTTGGAGGTGAGAAGAAAGAAAAATGTATGGAATGAGGAAAAAGAAAATGTTAAGGGAAATGGATGATAAAAGAAAATCAAAAAGGGGGAAACTGTTTTAATTTTGAAATACATTCACTTGAGGTCATTTTCAGATTGAAAAAAAAAAATGAATTGTAGAAGGGTAGAAGAAAGTTTATTTCAGTGTTCCAAATCAGTTTTTGAATTCTTATCCTTTCCTTCTATTACCTTATTAAACCTCATGGCCCCATTACAACCCATTGCAAGTCCTAATTGATCTTTGGAAGGATTTTCATTCAATTGTGAAATTTAGGAATTAGGGAATCATGGTGAAAATTCTGAAATTACTTTGCTACATCATTCCTTCATGGAGTTATGCCAAGTCCAATTCTTTCTTGAATACATCATTTTTGACTTGTTGATGCCACCTTCTAGAATTTGATGAACATTTACTCTTAATAAGGGGCATCTTGAGTGAAACCTTGTGTGCTCTATTTTCTTTGGAGTGAATTCCAAGGTGAGATTTGAAGTCAAACTTGGGAATGAAATGGAATGCAAAGTTCAGAATTAAATGAAGTTCTAAAGATGTATGTTAAGTTGATAGAGCTAAAAGCTGCTATTCATTCACATTCATTTCACACACTTGGCAAGTTTCACATCTCTTATAAAATTTTAAATTTAAACTTTGCTTATGAAAGTTTTTGCTTATGGTGTTGACTAATTTCATATGAATAGCTGAAATGTCATTCAATTGAAATGGAATTATGCTTTTGGATTTCTCTCCTATTTCTTCTATTAGAAGCATTACTAGGGACTAGTAATGTTGTAGTTGGGGGGTGTGTGATTGGACATCAATTGTTACATATTTATATATTCAAATTACACTTGCACACATCATAAAAAGATATAAAATCTATGTTTTGTGCAGATTCCATCTCCATATCTCCAAAGTGAAATATGTGTTGATTTCCATCACAAAAACAAGAAATTAAGCTACATTGAGGATGTTGAGAAGAAAGCATGCTGCACAACACATCAAAGGATTGAAGCTATTTCAGAAGAAGAAGAAAATTCAGTTGAAATCAATGCAAAGAGATCAGAATCACTATTCTGGAAATTTCTGCAGCAGAGGATCATATTCGAATATGGTTTTACTGTATTCGAATATAAGCTTCTTCACAGCAACGAATTCCATGTGACCCCAACTTCTCCATGTGATGTAACCTGCATCCAGGGAGGGCAAATCAGTAAAAAAAATATAGGAGAAAGAAGGAGCCATCATGAGGATACATTCGGTTAGAGGAGAGAGAAGGAAGGGAGGAGAGAGAGACACACGCAGGAAAACAGCAGAGGACAGTCGGGGGAGAGAAATTCAGTTTTTGTAGGAGAGAGTTTTGAGAGAAATTTATTGAGAGTTCATAGTTTTACATTTGAATTTCAATTCGGCATTGGAGTTTTTGGATTTACATTTTGAATTCATTTCAATTTCTGTAATCAGATTTTCAGTTCTAAATCCATTAAACTTTTCATTTTCAGATTGAAATGTCTTCAATTCAGATTTCCATTTCTGTTTTTTCTTCTTTTAACATGCTCGGCTAAGTCTTCTTGGGCCAAGGCAAGGGTAATGCCCTTCCAATGAATCTCAAGTGGCCGAACTTCATGAATTACTTTGAGTCTCTTATGATTATCAAGTCAATTTGCAGCTGGGTGTCTTAGAACTTCATTGATTCAAGACCCGATTAATCCAACTTTGTATATCCTATTGATGAGTTCATAGGTGTTGCTTAACTTAGAACTCTCATGACATTGTTGTATGTGGGTTGCTAGAATTAGAACTCCTATTGTCCTTAAAATAGGTTATGCACATTGAGTGTTTAATCCATGGTTTGTTTCAATTGAAATTAATTTTCTCAAAAATCAGTACAAATTGATTTGGTAATTTATAAACTCTTGGCACTTGAAATTCATTCGGATTGGTATTAAACTTGTCTTGCTCAACTTTTTTTTATCACTTAATCTTTAGTTTAAATTCATTTTGCTTTTGGAAAACTAGTTCAAAACCATCAACCAACCAAATCAGATTTTAATTTTCTGTTTCACATTTTTTGTGAGTTGTGTTTTGCCAAATTAATCTCCATTAGAGTCATTCACTTCATTACTCCCTAGATCCCTGTGGAAATGACCTGGGACTTACCAGTTATTTTGTGCTTCAACCACACCTTGCACTTGGGGGAAAACTTGTCTTGATTTACCTCACTTAACATTTTCTTTAAAATTTGAATTTATAATCTGAGTTTTCATTCTGAGCTTTTATTTTGGAGTGAGGTAATTAAACAAGAACAAGCAGCTATTTCTCAAGCACTAAGGGACTTCGTTCAAGGTGATCCATTATCTCCATACCTCTTCCTCCTTGCTATGGAATTCTTTTCTAGGCTATTTGACAAGATGTGGTGCATAGTGACTTTGTTTATCATCCAAAATGCTCCAACCCATCTATAACCCACATATGCTTTGCTGATGACTTATTTGTGCTATGTACCCCTACCGAGGGCTCATTCCAGCTCATTCACAAGGCGCTTCAGGAATTTTATAAATTTTCTGGACTTCAGCCAAATGGTAACAAAAGCAAGGTTTATATGACAAGCTTGCCTCATCATGAAAAGGTGTGGCTATGCTCATTGCTTGGCTTTAAGATAAGAGACCTCCCAATCAAGTACTTGGGTCTTCCCTAATCTCTACCAAACTCAGCTATGATAATTGTAAAGAGCTCATTGATAGGTGACTAATAAAGTAAAGAGCTGGACTTCCAAAAGCTTATCATATGCAGGTACATTAGTCCTTATAAAGGCTATCTTGCTTAGCATTCAAGTTTACCTGGAGTATTCATTTCATCTACCTAAGAAAGTCAGCGAAGCAATTGAAAGCACACTAAGAAGGGTTCTTATGGACTGGAGTTGATTTGAAATAAGGGGGCAGCAAAGTTGCTTGGAATGAAGTATGTAAGCCAAAAAAGGAAAGGGGGACTGGGACTGTGCAGGCATGATAAATGGAACAAGCTTCTATGATGAGGCACATATGGTTCCATTTGTTCAGATAGTTCCTCACTATGGGTGAAATGGTGCAAGTCTAATTTACTCAAAGGCAGATGTTTCTGGGAAGTGAAAGTTCTATCAGATTGCTCTTGGACGTGGAGAAAACTTCTCAAGTTAAGAGAAGTGGCAAGCTACATATCCAAATATAAAGTGGTACTTACCAAAAAAAAATATATAAAGTGGGCCAAGGTGACTCTATATCTTTATGGTTCTCCATTGGCACCCCATTGGGCCATTAATTCCTAAATATGGGACCAATGATTGCTCATGATGCTGGATTGTCCAAGAATGCAAAAGTCTCACAAGTCATTTGTAACGGAGAATGGAAATGGCCAATTAGAAGCTTAAGGAAGTCATGTACAAGGGTTGCTTAAGAAGTCATAGCTGATAATCCCCCTACTTATCTGCCACACCTGCAAGCCAGGGATGAATTCAAATGGATTGTCCTCTAAAGATGAAGTTTACAAGGCACCACCTACTTGGAACACAATTCGGGAAAAAAGCACCAAAGGTATCATGGCATCACTTATTATGGTTCCCTAATTACATTCCAAGGCATGGATTTATTTTGTGGCTTGCTATCAAAGAGAGATTGAATATCAAAGATAGGATGCGGCATGGGGTTAAATTTGGATCCGGCATGTGTCCTATGTGGCCAAGCCATGGAGTTCATGGATCCCTATTCTTTCAATGTCCCTATTCAGCCGAATCAAAGCAATTGTGTTTAATAAATGCCTAATCTCTAAGGCCAATCAAACTTGGAAGCGGGAAGTCTCTTAGGCTGTTGGTAAGTTTAGTGGAAAGAGTTTTGCTAGCATGTTGCGCAAAGTTGCCTGGGCCGCTCTTGGTTTTTCATATATGGATGGAAGAAATGCAAGACTTTTTAAAGGAGTCTCATCTCTAGTTGCTTCCATCATTCAAAGTATTGTTTATGAAGTTAGAGTCAAGCTTTCTAAGCTTCCTATCATAGTTAGCAATAATGAGAATATTATCTTATGTACTAATTGGGGATCCCTTGTAATTAATACTATTGTTATACAGGGGTATGCCCCTAAGATCTTGTACATATTTTCCCATTAATCCAAAATACTCTTAGTTACACAAAAAAAAAAAAAAAAAAAACCTTGCTACATAGATTATTAACAAAATAAAATAAAAAAATATTTTTAATATGAGTAAGTAACTTTTAACAATTTTAGGTGCGTAGTAAATAAATAGAAATAAATAAAAATAAATAGTTAATTTTATAAATAATTAATTTTTTAATATACTTGTTAACAATATAAATATAAATAAATTCTATTTCAATTTAATTTATAACATATTTTCTTATGCCAACTAAGCTAAGTGTTTATTAAAATTTGTAAATGCTAATTTATGAAAGATAATCATGTTTATTCAAATTATATATAAAAACATAAGAATAGAAATTTGCAATACTTACCAAAAAAAAATAGAAATTTGTAGTTTGCATTCATGTTCATTTCGAGGATAAAAAAAAAGAAAAATAATAAACACAAACTTTTGGTGCAAAAGTGTTAACAACCTATATGACAGGTTACCAATACATCAATTTTTTGATGAGTTGGCGAGAGGTATATAATTGTTATTTTACTTTAAACCCATTCAAAAGTTTAAAAAATTTTACCAAAAACATAAAAAATTGCCAAACATTACTAAAAAATTATATTTGTTTTACGTAACATAAAAAATTATCAAAAGTTACTTAATCAGTTTAAAAACATTTTTTATTTTATTTTATTTTTTAACTTAATCAAATAAAAAAATGAATTACATTTATTTATAATTTTTTACTCTGCACTCGGTTTTTTGTCCGAACAAAGCCATCGAATTGATGATTTGTTTTTTGACAAAAACGATACCGTTCTTCTCGACTGCAACCGCTGAAGTCGACACTGTGACTTCAGCTCCCCTTGCCCTAAAAATAGTAATAGTATCATTATTCTCCGCTAGCAAGTACGACACTTGTAGAGATGTTACAATGCATGTTAGCAATAATATATTTTGTTACCAACACAATTTTAAATTGCGTGGTATAAGATCTACTCATGGTAACATTTTGTAACTATTTTTTTTTTTTGGTAAATCAGTTTTGTAACTATTGGTAAATGTCATATCAACAGTGATAGATTAACATACTGTTTGTATATGGTATGTCATATGGAGACGGATAAGTTTCGTCTATTACTATAAATCAAACTAATGCAACAATTGATATTTTCATTAGTAAGACTCGTCTTATAATGATTTTTTAATCGTTAGTAAAAGTAAGATAGAGTATTAATTTTTGTTAGTCACAAAAAAAAGTATTTTTCGCTATATATTCATTTCTTGTAAAGCTTGTTAGAAGAATGACAAGTGCAAACCTTATTCCTCTTCTTCCTTCTTTTTTTTGTTTTTTTTTTATATTATATGTTAATACACGGCGGATGACTATTTTATCATCGTTTGAAAATTTGAAAGGATTTTTTATTTTTATTTTAATTTTTTTATGTTTGAACATTAAATGTTATTTAACATTTAAAGCTTGAATAATTATTGGTGGTTTGACACACATTCTATTTATTTTATTTTTTTATATATGCGGGATCGAGATAGAATACATTTTTTTTCCTAGTTTATAGTGGATCGTTTGTTACTATTGGGGATATTGAAAGTTCTTTTTTTTTTTAGTGTTTAAATGTTTTTTACATAAGAGATTTGTTTATTTTAACTTACAAAAAAAGAAAAAAAGATTGGTTGATTTAAGCCTACCTAGTTTCAAGATAATATTGAAAAATAGTTTTTTATTCAAAATATGAATATGGTGTTGTTAGAAAATATTTTAATAAATTTTAAAAAGTTACAGCTCTTATAATATATGCTGTGAGAAATAAAGTTAAATTTTTAAAAAAATTTCGAGTTTTTAAGGGGAAATTTAGTACTCCAAAGGGAATTATAAAATATTTTTGAAGAAAATACATTTACTCATATTTTAATAAACTATTTTCAAAAGCACAAAAGTGCGAGCACAAATATTTTCTCAAAAATATTCATATTGGATCAAATGAAATCTAATTATTAAATTACATTAGTATGTGCCGATTCATCCATCAATAAATTAAATACATTACTAAAATTTCAACGCCGCAGAGATGGGAAGATGAGAGCTTCTCTCTTAAATTTTTCCACAATCAAAGCTTGCAACTATGGGGAAAGCTGCTCGGCTAAGAAGAACTCTGCCACTAATTGTCCCTAACCCTCTGATTGGATAGTGCTAAAATTTTAGGAAGATAAGTTTTAGAGAGGATATAAGATAGAAGGAATATTATTTTTAGAGGGTTGGCCCACATTGATATGATAGTTTATGGACGGTAATAACTTTTAACTTGGTTTGAATGTTTTATAAATAAGAGGAAGTGAATGATAGAAAAAAATAGTCAAATGACTCTTGTAGTACCCTTGTAGTGTCTCAAACTTAGTTACCCATTAAATTAAACTTGATTACCCAAACTTAATTATATGTTTATGTTAATATATAATGTGAAAACCAACTAGTACAATTAATTTTAGACAAATTCATTATATTATTAGCTTAAAATCACATCACCTCCTATTTGAAAAAATATATTTTTTTAATCACACAACCCCCTATTTGAAAAAAAAATTATATTTTTTATTTTTATATATAAATTTTTAATACATTTTTCCATTAGAAAAAAAAAATTTATTTCTAATATAAAATACATTTTGTAAGTAAGAAAAGAAAGAAGAAGCATAATGGTCCAATTTAATCCATATAAAGGGAACAATTTTTGGAGAGCTCAAACCCTCTCCAAAAATAATACACCTTCTTCCAAAATTAAGAAAGATGGATAATTTTTAACGTGAGAAATTTTACTTCCTAAACCAAGTAAAAAATATCACATCATAACTTATAAGAGTGTATTATTTATGGAAGCCCCTGTTTGAAACATCCAATCGGCCCCTAAAGGAATCCCATGCAAGTTTGGTTGAAGAAAAGTTAGCCAAGGAAGGTAACTCTTGTGTTCAATCCTCTTGTCCTCGTGTTAAGATAGATTTATTAGATTTGCATGATAAAAAGTATGTAGAGGATATGAAAGGTCAGTCAAAGATGACAATCCTTGGGTCCAATAGATTTATCAGATTTGGATGATGAAAGGTATGTTGAGGATGATGTTTATGATAATTATTTTAGTTATAACTCTCCAGTTAATCAGTTCCCATGAGCAGTCAAGGCAACGGTAGAAGAGCAATCTCCGGAACCATGGTCAAAGTTCTGAGAGACTAAGGAAACTTAAAGCTGGATCATCTTCAATGAAGTTCAATTCGGATGGGAGGAGGAAGGAGGTTCAAGCAGCCTTCAAAGACAACAACAGCAAAGGATGATGGAAGGCTTCCACCCCACGACAACCTATCCAATTAGTTAACAAGGAGATGAAGCCACCAAATGTCCAAGCTTCCCGAGAAGATGCAATAAAGGAGAACCATTCGTCCAACGCACTTGGCAGCATAACCCGGGCAAGCATGGAGACTTCTTCACTTCCCGCACAGCTAGGAAACAACAATCTGAGTTCAAAAGGTGAGAAGCGGGCTAGCCGAAACAAGAAAGGAAGTTTCAGAAGAATTCTCAGGCTGCGGTTTTTTCCCGCCCATGTGGATGACCAAGTTTCCAGCTCAATATGTTATCCGGCAAAGAAATATCGGTGAACTCAAAAGATGTATGGGCTGCTGCCACTGTACCCGCAGCCGTCCAAATAAACATTGAGGAACTAAAAGGTGTCCATTGGGTAAAGGTGGAGTAATACGAGGCCAGTTGGAAAACAAATTTGGAAGTTGACTTGTATGAGAGTGGTGGGACCAACACCTGCAAATTCACGTGCAAATGAGCAGCAAAAGGAAGGTCAATCGGATATGAACTTGGAAATCATCCATCCAGCCGTGCAGACTTAAAAGTTAGTGGTGGGCCCTCCTCGGTTACATCATGTGCAGCCGTGCAAGTGTGTAGTGGGAATAACTCTAGTCCAACGAGCAAAAGCACAAAATGAGATGTGGGCCCCGCGGCCACCCAATTGTCAAACTATTCGGCCAAGCCTACTTCAACCGAGACAAACACACGTGCAAATGAGTAAGATGCGTTGGAGAAAGCTCTGGTCAGCCGTTCAAAATGTGATGCCTAGGCCTGGGTCAAACCCACTCATCAAGCCGTGAGTCTAAGGGGTTGTTTGGTTGAAAAAAATGAAGGAAAAAGTACAGTAAAAGTATAAAGATGTGACATAAAGGTAATATATGTTAAAATTTTATTAGAAAAAATTATAAAAAGTAGTTAAAATTTAGTGACTTTTGATATTTTTAGTTAGTCAAACAGGTCCTAAAGATGAAACTATTGAAAAAAGGTAAGTCTTCTTGGGCCAGCTTATTTGCTTCTCAACAGAATTGAATAGGGCCTCTAACTAAAGCACTTCAACGTGAACCTTGAAGAAATGTGCTTAAAATTCCAATTGAAATTTCAAAGCAGGTTACAATTATTGGGATTATGCCCTAGTTGGTTACTTATTGACAAAAGGAATTTTTTTCATTTTGTTAAGACTTGGACAAATAAAAAATGGCAGAAGAGGTGGTCACACTTGAAAAATGGTTTCTATGCATTCAAAATAAAAATAAGAAGACCTTAACGAGAATATTGGACGGAGGCTATTACTATTGTGGCAATAGACTAATCCTCATTAAAAGATGGCATCCGGTATGAAGCTAACAAAGAGGAGTTCTCTTCTTGTCAATATGGCTAAAATTCTACAACATTTATCACTTGAACTTTGGACGGACGAGGGATTGAGTTATGTGGCAAGTATAATTGGTAAGCCCCTCTTCTTGATGAAATACACACAAAGAAAGAGCCAAGCTCACCTTTGCTAGAATATATATTGAAGCTCAAGTGATATAGACATTTCCAAATCCTTCAAGCTAAATTTGGGATATGGTGACCCTATGAAATCACAGTGGAAGTGCCATGGCAACCAAAAAGGTGTGAAGATTGTAAAATATTTGGTCATTCCACTTCATCGTATCCCTCTAAACCTAAGAGTAAGACTAAACATATTAAGCAAGAATAGAGAGTCAAGGAGCAAAAATAGGAGGAAGAATGGCAAAAAGTGAAAGAAAGAGGAAAGAGCAACCGGGTAACAGACGATGGAAGCAAGGTAGAACTATGCCTTTGGCCAACATTTTTGAAGTTCTCTCATCATGCTGTGAAGAAGAGCATCTAAAGGAAAAAGAGGAAGACCATCCAACCGCAAGGCATAATGTAGGAAAACGACAAGATCTTAAGGGTGCTGATCAGCTGGGGCAAGATAAGTCAAAGGAAGCAAACTCACGTCCTTCTCCTTTGCAAAATAGAAATTCCAAACCTAACAAAGTGAAGAAAAAAATAGACACAAGAGAAACTTGTTTACTAACCTATCTACTTGGTTGTAAGTGGAATTATTAGTGGATAAGTTAGTTTTTTTTGATCCCTGCTAGGGTATGTACTCCTTCTTGGAGATGTCTTGAGCTTATTGTAAATCCAGAGTTTTGGTAATAAAAAATTAAACTTACTTACAAAAGAAAAAAAAAATTTCAACGCGGCTAACAGTTAGCTTAGGATATAACATAGTAATCCTTACTTTCACATTATGTTTTTGTTCTTTTTTAATTTTTATTTTTTCTTGGAAAACATTACTCAAAATATTAAATTAATTTTCATTTTATCCCGATGAGTAAGGGTGAAACAACTGAACCTTTTTCAAGTTGTTCGAATTCAGCTCTAGCTCAATTCGACTGAAATGAGTTTGAATTATGTTCTATTTGTGGCTTGATTATAGTCAAGTTCGAATTCAAATCTAGAAAAATTCGGCTCAAAAAATTACGAGTTGGCTTTGTAAAATAATATATATAATAAATTATTTTTATATTTTTAATAATATTTTATAATATTTTATTATTATATTTTAGATTAAAATGATATCATTTCAGTTTAATTGATTTTTTCACGAGTCGATATCGAGTGTAAATTATTTCTTATTAAGCTGAGTTCAAGTTTATATAAAAGTTACTTACCCAAAAAAAATATATATATTTATATAAAAGTTTAAATCGAGAGATTTACCCCAATATAAATATCTCGAGCTGAGTTTGAATAAGTTAAAGTTCAACTTGATTGTTTTATCTGTACCAGTGAGACCTCTTAATTTTTTTAAAATAAAATAAAAAATAATATAAAAACTCATTAAAATTATAATCCTGTTTTGAGAAAATCATTTTAAAAGCGTTAATTTTTTGTTTTTATTTTTTGCATGCCAAAAAAAGTTCATATTTTCAAATTTTCAATATATAACAAAAAATAATTGATCGCATGAATTTGCTGCAAAAATGGCAAAGTTAAAAACGGTAATTCTCTCACCATATAAAAAAATGAAGTTTGGAAATGAATTAGAGGTTGTGCGCGATTAAGGGGGTGGGTTGGCGCAACAACCTAAAAATTTTAATTTTAAATATATACTATTTAAAAATATATTACCTTAATATATATATATATATATATATATATATATATATTACTTAATATACATTATTTCATTGAACTAAAAAAAAAAAAGAAAGAAGAAGGGGTCAAAAGAAGTTACCTGGAAGCCACGTGAAGATTTGGTGCGTTAGGAATTAGTTTTCATTTCTCTTTTTTTTTTTACTTACTTTACTTGGTGACCAAGTCTTATGGGTATACTATATATATATATATATACATATAGATGATAGTGTGTGAGAGAAAAAAACTGGGAGAATGAGAGAGTTGGGAAGAGAAAAAAAAAAAAAGAGAGTTAAGGGGGGCGTTTGGAATCCAAAAAAATCAATAGATGAGATTGATGTGATGTAAAAATGATAGGTGGTAAAATGTGATTGGAGGAATTTGAAAACTTTTGAAGTTTTTAAAATTTTTGATTTTTTTTGTGGCTCCAAACGAACCCAAGGAAGACAGGAAAAAAAAGAAAGAGGAGAGGAAAAGAAGAGAGAGAAAGTGAGGACTTAAATTTAGGAATAGCGGGGTTTTGATATTTTTGACGTTATGATCATCATGGCGGTATCCGATCATAGTAATTTGGTTCAAAATGGGAGATATGAGAGAGCGAAATTTAAAATTTTGAAAATTTTTTCACTTTTTTTCGAATTTGAGGTAGGGATTTGACGTATTTTAATTACATATATGAGATGTAAAAATATTTTGATAAATTTTTATGTGTTTATTTTGTACAAAAGTGATTAAATTTAGTTTACACTTCGTGAATGCAACCCGAACCAGAACGCCAAAAGATTCTAGTCAAAATAAGCTTGTGGAAAATTTATACAAGGGAATATGCTTCGCATATTTCATAAAGTACTAAGAATTGCTTTTCAATCCCAATAGGTTTATATAATTATGAGTTGATCCCAAAATTTTATAAAATTTCAGTTTGACCCCATAGTTACAAAAAAATTTCAAATTGACCCCAAAAGTTTTGAATAATTACATAGTAATCCCAAAATTTTTGAATAATTTACGTAGTGGCCCCAAATTTTATGAAATTATGATTTTGCCCCTAAAGTTGTGAAAAATTACAATTTTACCCCTAAAGCTGCAAAAATTTATAGTTTGATATTTATAGTTAAATATATGAAAAATACGTAATTTAGAATGCCTAATTTGAAATGTTTGAGTGATTTATTTATTAACGAAAAATGTTTATGGAAATGATGATGTGATGTTAATGGTTGATTCTAATGAGTTGTTTGTTGAGATGATAACAATAAAGATAAAGGAAATGTGAATGATGTTGTGATTGCGAGGCTGTAAATACTAAAAAATAAGAAGGGTACAGAGATTACTCTTGAGTTGAAAAGCCCTAAACCTATGCAAGGGATAGTATTCATGCCAGTAGGTTAGTAGCCTACAACGATGATAATGATCAGGCTAATCCTGGCCATTGGGTCTGGGCTCGTAAACGACGATATTGTATAGTATTTGCCCGATAACTGCGATGATTGTGATGTGATGGTAAAGAGATAAATGAAAGATAATAATTAGATTATTTTTGAAATTTATGTTGATGTATGTTTGATGTTGAGATACGCGATGACTTGCAATTTATGAGTTATTGATATGAAATTACTGCTAATTTAATTTTTGTGCATATCATACATGTATATATTATGCATCTTGGGCACAAATGGATTAGTGCTCACGTCCCTACAAACTCTTTTGCATGTCGTGAACCTCTGACTTAGGTGGGCCATTATTGAAATTACTTTTGCGTTGCTATAACATTATTCAAGACTGTAATATTAATAATTTGGTGATTTATTTGATAGGATTATGAAGCTTTTAAGACCTACATTTCTGTTATTATTTGGGGTTGTGGTTGGAGCACTGTTACCCGATTACGCCGACGTTTAATCGTTATTAATTACTTTTAGTTATTAATAAAATTATTATTATATATTATAGATATTTTAGTTTATGTTGTGCATGACTCTCTCTCACTCCACAAGTTCTGAAACTCAGGGCGTGACAATTGGCCTCACCCCCCCAAAAAAAAAAAACTTTTATTAATTTTTTTAACTTTCTCTGCCAACTACAAAACTAAATTTTACTAACTTTCTTTAAATTTTATCAAATTTATTTAACTTTATCAATTTTTTCTAATTTTATTTAATTTTTATAAATTTTTACCAAACATATAATTATCAACTACAGTGTAATGGGTCAAATTTTAGTACAAAAAGCCTGTTTATAACTACAAAGAAGTTGAAAAAAATCTAAAAAAACCTTTAAAATTTCTCACTTTTTCGAATTACAAAAATTTACCAAAATTCGTTGGAACAAACTATTAGGCATCGTTTGGGATTAAGGAGCTAATTGACTTCTAACTAATTGACTTATTTGCCAATTTTTAAAATGAACAAATTTACCCTCTTACATTTTAATCTTCTTTTAAATCTTCAAGGGCAAACATCTTAAATTAATCAAAATTAAAAATCTATCTAAAAAAAGTCACCTCTTTTTCCTTCCCAAATACAAAAGTGGCTGGCTACTTTTCTTCCCAAAGCAAGCCTTATAATGCGTTCCAACTGAATTTGGCAATTTTTTTGAAAAATTGAACTGATATTTATACTAAAAAATTTCATAAAACTCTAAAATTTTTTAAAATTCTCCATTAAAATTTTACTACGTGTCACTTTTTCATAACTTTTAACAATTTATATCAAATCAAATACAAACACGTAAAACCCATTTGATAACGCTGTCGTTTTTTTTATTTACGTTTATATGTTTATGTTTTCTCTTTTTTGTTTTCTGTTATTATTTTTTTTCTGAAATGAAAAATGAAACTGTGTTTGGAAATACAATTTTGTTTACAATTACTAATTTTTTATTTTCATAAAATATTTTATTTTATTAGTTTTTTAAAAATTAATTGAATTTAACAAAAATATTTTATATTAATTTAATTTAATTATATTATTTATTAAAAATAATTGAATAAAATATAAATATTATATCATTTAATCCAGTAAATATAAAATATTGTAATAACCCAAATTTTAAAATTTTTAATATATATTATTTTATAAAAAAAATTAAATTAAGATTTAAGATTATAAAGACTACTTTGTATGTACATATATAATTGCTTTGCATATATATATATATATACACATATGGAGAAACTTGGGCACCAAGTTAAAAAAAAAAATTGAAAGTGGATAAAATATGTGGAAGATTATAATTTAGAAATACAATATCACCCAGGTAAAGCTAATATAGCTACTGACGATCTTGGGAGAAAAATTTGCTTCAATTTTGCTTGTGTTGTTGCTGGAGTATGGGAGATGATGGAAAAATTAAAGGTGCTTAACCTTGAATATAGGAATGAAGATGAATAGGGTATTTAATGATGATTTAGACAAGTTGTAGAAGTGTGTATGTTCGTAAGTTACTTGTATGCTGAATTTTGATTAAGTAAGGGTTATTTGTAGAAGTTTGGGATGAAGTTAATGTGGTATGTAGATATATATGTGTGTAGAGTGGAAATGAGAAAGATGGCATTGAATAATGGATCGGTGGGTTTCATGTGTTTGATAATAGATTATGTTGAAACTTAAATTGATAGTTGTGCATATTTGTTAAGAGAAATATTAATTTATCAACTAGTTTATGGTGCATAAGTGTATATACGAGAATATCAAGCTAGGTGAAGAAGATGACTCCTAGTTGAAAAAATTACTTGGGTTGGGTTGGATTGGGAGGTTGATAACTTAGTTGAGTTTAATGTGAGTATGCAAATATGAGATCAAGAAAAGTTGAAAGTGCAACAACGCTTGAGAATTAGAGGGTTAGGAATAAAAAAAAATGAAAGTTATAAAGTTAAAATTGATAAAAAAATTTGTGATTTAAGGTGGTTAGTAGCCATGCTTGAACCTAAATATGATACGCTTGGTGCTGTCTTTATGTGATTAGAATGATTCTATGGTGACCTGTGACATCTGGTGTTAACTACGTATGTTGATCAAATGGACACGTGGTTTCAGTTAGAGAGATAAATGTAAGGCCATATGTTTTAAGGTTTAAACTATGGGAGAAATTAGAAATAAAATAGAGATGTAACATTTTAGGGCAATGATAAATTCGGTACAAGTGTGTTATGCTAAGAGGATTTGAAAAATAAAGTACTTCAAGATCATCATTCGTGATTAATTGAAAATATTGACAAGGTGATTGGTAATGGTGGATGATGAATTAAATAAGAATTTATGATGAAAGAAGAGAATATTAAATAATGTGATAAAGTGGAAGAAAACCCTGAAAATGGGAGTGCTGTGTTATGGATGTGTAATAGCGGAAGGGTTAACCTTTGTTATCTTGGCCTTATGATCAAGGGACAATGCCGTATGTGTGGTGTGTTGATACATTGGTATGTTGAAATGAGGGTGTGAAAAGAATTATTATTGAAGAAGAAGTGTGGATATAAATTGGAGGACTAAGTGTAACATTGGGAAAATTCGAATAGGTATGTCATGATAGTGTGATATGAGATGGAGGTTAAGGCTCAGTGTTACTAAGATAGGGTTTTGATAGTAGATTGTTATTACAACTATTAAGAAACCACTGGATTAGTTATTGAAATCAGAGGAGTGTAGTGGAAGCATAGATATTTATATTTTGAAATTGCTATGAGTTGTATTCATGCCAGTAGGTTAGTAGCCTACAACGATGATAATTATCTGGCTACTCGTGGCCATCGGGTCCGGACCTGTAAACGACGATATTGTATAGTATCGGCCCCATGACCATGATGATTGTGATGTGATAGCAAAAGAGATAAATGAAAGATAATAATTGGATCATTTTTGAGATGTATGTTGATATATGATTTGATTTTGAGATACGCAATGACTTGGAGTTTATGAGTTATTGATATGAAATTATTGGTAATCCGATTGTTTTTTTTTTTTGGTGACCCGGAACCCGGCCGGTTTATTACAGCCCTCAACGAACCATGTAGCTGACCGGTAAACTAGGGGCCGACGAACACCCCACAAGCCCGCCAAACCGGTTAAGTCACACGCTTGCGCGTGTGGTGGGTGGCCCTTGGAATAACTCAACGAGACTGGATTTCACCAGCGGAGACTCGAACCCTTGCGGGTTGTTGCCTTGGCCCCCCACAATCAGGAAGTCACCCGCTGAGCTAGGCCCAAGGGTTGGTAATCCGATTGTTGTGTGCATATCATATATGTTATTTATTATGCATCATGGGCACACGTAGATTAGTACTCACGTCCTTACAGATTCTTTTGCAGGTCATGAATCTGAGAATTTGGTGGGCCATTGTTGGATTTACTTTTGCATTGCTGTGACATTACTCAGAACTGTAATATTATTAATTTGAGGGATTTATCGGATACGATTGAAAAAGGCTTTGAGGCCTAAATTTCTATTATATTTAAAGTTGTAGTTGGAGCACTGTTGTCCCGTTACGCTGAGGTTCGATTGTTATTAATTACTTTTAGTGTAATCATAAAATTATTATCATATATTATGGATGTTTACTCCAAGGTAGTGGTGTGACTCTGATTAGTGTAATGGATATTTTAGCACATGTTGTGTATGATTCTTCCACTCACTTTCCGAGTTTTGAAAAATTCGGGGCATGACAAATATATTAATTATAATTTAATTATATTATTTACTAAAAATAATTGAATAAAATATATTTCATAATAATTTAAATAATTTAATTACCATATTTATTAAAAATAATTTAATAAAATATAATTCATATTAAATAAATAAATAAATAAATAAAATAAATTGATTATTAATTTAATTTAATTATGATATTTATTAAAAATAATTTAATAAAATATATTCAATATTATTTAAATTAATTATTAAAATAAATTAAATATACTATTTATTAAAAATAATTTAATTAATATAATATTTTATTAAATTATTTATTAAATTAAATTAATATATTTTATTTTATTATTTATTAAAAATAATTAAATAATATATATTTCTTATTAATTAAATTAACTAATTTAATTTAATTATTTATTAGAAATAAATTAATAATAGATATTATATATTAATTTAATTTAATTATATTATTTATAAAAAATAAATTTAATTTAATAAAATATTTGAATAAACTAATTTATTTTAATATGATATAGTAAAAATGAATAAAGTATTATAATTGACAAAGTGTTTGCATAAGAAAAGAATGAAAGCACATTTTTTATATTTGTGTTTTTCTGTTTAAGTTTTTATTTTTTTGGTGACAAAAAAACGTAGATAGATTTAACAAAAATATTTTTATTCTCAGTTTATAAAATTTTTAAAACATAAAAAAATAAAAAATAAAAATGTTATCAAATGGAGCCGTAATAAATAATTTCAAAACAACTTTTATATTTCAAATTCTAAAAAATTTTTCTTTTTGTTAATTTTGAACTTTTTTTTGCGGGGTCCAAACGGACAGAATACCTACAGTGAGATACTTCCCCACTCCTTCTATATGTACACATATACGTATATATATATATATATATATATATATACACGTAAATATGTATATGTATTCTCTGTGTCTGTATAGCCACTGTACTTACAAAGGACAACACCCCTTTTCGGCTCCTATTCATCATTTCTTCCTCTCTTTCAAGTCTCTCCAAATTCGGCAACTTTTTCACTGCGGAACCTTCTTTTCTGCGTCATAAACTCCTCAATTTCTGCTATTCCATCCGAAGACTGTCCCTTGCACTTCGTCCGCCTACGAAACCCTAGCTCGCTGATTCATCAAATTCGAGCCATCGAGATTCGATCAATCGAGCTTTTGTTTTTCGGTTGAGGGTTCTGAGTCGGTCTCTGTTTTGATTGAGCTCAAAGGTATGAATTGAAGCTTTGATTTCTGGAGATTTTAAAAGGTTGATTTAGGGTTTTGTACAGAAGTGTCAAGAGATGGAGAAGTACGAGCTTGTGAAGGACATAGGATCTGGGAATTTCGGTGTGGCGAGGCTTATGAGGAATAAGGTGACCAAAGAGCTCGTCGCCATGAAGTATATCGAAAGAGGGCGCAAGGTGAGTTTGTAATCGATATTCGAATCATAAAACCACCATGTCGATCTGACTTTGTTTCTCACTGTCGCTGCACAATTTTTTTTGGGGCTAATTATTCAATTCTTTTTCCAAGCTGTTCTCTGTCATTCTCTGCTTTTTGGGCTTCATTTCTATTTTTTTTCCTTTTTTTTTTTTTTGGCGGTTGCAGATTGATGAGAATGTGGCAAGGGAGATCATTAATCACAGATCGCTTCGACATCCTAATATAATTCGATTCAAAGAGGCTAGTACTCATCACTTGCTTATTCTAGATCATATATAAGGGGCAATCGTCGTTTGTTTAATTTGGGTTTTGGATCCACAGGTGGTTTTGACTCCAACCCATCTTGCTATTGTCATGGAATACGCAGCGGGTGGTGAGCTCTTTGAGCGAATCTGCAGTGCTGGAAGATTCAGCGAAGACGAGGTTTAGTAGTTTTTACTTATCTTTTTCAAAAAAAAAAAAAAAAAGGTTTAGTAGTTATTACTAGCTAAATTGGGTGCTCAATTTTGGTATTGTATTTTCATGATGTTTTGCTTTCTAAATTTTCAGGCTAGATACTTCTTCCAACAGCTTATTTCAGGTGTCAACTACTGTCATTACATGGTAATGGGAATTTAGGATAATATTTGGAGTGCAAGTGTAGTTTTTGTTTGTTATCTTGTTATCTGACAACATATTTCCTAATTTTCCTACATTGGAATTGCAATGCCTTAATTGTTTCCATTGTGCAGCAAATATGCCATAGAGATTTGAAGCTGGAGAATACCCTGTTGGATGGAAGCCCTGCACCGCGGCTGAAAATTTGTGATTTTGGATACTCCAAGGTTTTTATTATTTAATTCAAATAAAGCCAGTTTCAAAATTTGTGATTTTGGATGCTTCAGGGTTTGTGAATCTACCTTTTTATGCGTAGTCATCTATCCTGCACTCGAGACCCAAGTCAACAGTCGGCACTCCAGCATATATCGCACCGGAGGTTCTTTCTAGGAGAGAATACGATGGCAAGGTAATATTGCTCAACTTTTTTTCTCCCTTCATGTTTATGTCTATGCAATTGTAAGCTATTGCATGGACTACATGATGCATGAATTAGCATGTGGTGCAGCTACTACTGTGTCTCTTGGAATATGAGCTTAGAATATACTTTCATCATAAATTTGTAGAAATGGTCTTTGTCTGCCTTTTGCCTGCAGACAATTTAGAAACTGCGGATCTACTTTTTTCAGTAATGATAAATGAAATGTTACCCATAATTAATTTGCAATTAATCTTAAATACCCCTCTTATAAGTTATAATCAGTGTTTTGTTTTTCTGAATGGAAAGCGATTTTACATAGAGGGGCACATTTAGAAATTATATTTTCTACTTATCTGTGAGTGTGGTACATGTACATGCACAAGCATTTACTATGCAGATACGAGTGTTTCAGAACTTGGGTAGAGTGCATGAGTATTTCCCACTTTTTGCTGGTTTTATTTGTTTTTATTTGTGTTTGTTCAGATGGCGGATGTATGGTCATGTGGGGTGACCCTGTATGTGATGCTGGTGGGAGCATACCCATTTGAAGATCAAGAAGACCCCAGGAATTTCAGGAAAACCATCCAAGTAAGTTTTCCACTTTTCCTTTTTTTTTTTTTGGTTTGCTTTTTTGATGTTACATGGAGATTTGTTACTTATGAGTTTTATGTTATTGTTTTCCCCAGCGAATAATGGCGGTTAATTACAAGATCCCCGACTATGTTCATATATCTCAAGATTGTAGGCAACTTCTTTCTCGTATATTTGTTGCTAATCCAGCCAGGGTATGTTTGTTTTAGCTTTGAATTAACTTGTATGAGTGGTATCTACCTTGGTTACATTAATATCCTTATGTGCATTAATATGTATATGGTTCACATATGCATCAAGGCTGTGGGAACATGCTCCTGCTACATGTGTCCAACCTTATACTGGAACAGTGTTCAGCATGCGTCAAGGCTGTGGCAGCCGTGTTTAGTTGTCTTTTTTGTGCCCGCACTGTGAATTTCGTTTAACTTGATGCTATCTCTATGGGCTTGGTTAGCATTGCTCCTCTATCTTCTGGCTGTGTAGATAATTATTTCTTCTGTTTGACTTTGGTATCGTTTGTTTTTAAAACTAAGCAGAATAACATATATCAAACACGTGTTAAAAGCACATAGTTGTTTTCTTATTTCCAATTTTGATTGTAATTTTGGGTTAATGTTTGATTCAACAATCAAAATTTGGATTATGCATGTACCTTCTGTGCATTGCATCATGAAGCCCTAACTTGTGTCTCTCCTGCATTTTCTTGCAGTTGGGTTTCTGTTAATATGATGACTCACCCATTTCGTAATCCTGTTAAAGTCACCTCCTGCTTGTGTGATTGACTGTAATTGTGGAGATAAAAATTTGACCCTTCTGTGTACTACCCCATTCATAAGTCAGGTCTGCATTTTTAAAGTGATTTTTAGTTACTAGTACTTTTAATTGTTTTAAATAAATAAATAAACCCAAACCAAATTGAGCTCAAATTGAACCGACATTTTTGATAAAAAATGCTTTAATTTCTGAACAACTTTGAACCTTTCTTTACCTTCTTTCCGGGGATTATTATTTTAATTTTTTTTTCTCAAGCAGATTATTCCACCAAAGCCATGACTGATATTTGTTTTAACAGAAGATATTAAGACTTTGGTTGGTGCTATCATTGTTCTTGATCTCAGTGAAGCATTGTATGGATTTCAAATGCTTTAATGGACATCTATTTTCTCAAATTATATATTTTTTTTTTTTTGGGGGGGGGGGGGTTATTCCCATGACCAACTAGGACAATCAATTTTCGTGAATTGTATTTTAAGCTGATAATCTCAGTATATGAATTTTAAATCTAAGCATGATGTATAAGTTCTCAAATCTGATCTACATGAACTAATATGAGCTCCGATTGGGTTATTTCAGCTTTAACGATGCTTATTTTTGCAGAGAATTACTATTAAGGAAATCAAAACCCACCCTTGGTTTCTGAAGAACTTGCCAAGGGAACTAACTGAAGCAGCTCAGGCCATGTATTACAGGAAAGAAAACCCTAGCTTCTCTGTCCAAACCGTGGAGGACATCATGAAAATTGTGGAAGAGGCTAAAACTCCTCCCCCAACTTCCCGTTCAATTGGCGGTTTTGGCTGGGGAGGGGAAGAGGATGAAGAAAAGGTGGAGGAAGAAGCAGAGGAGGAAGACGATGACGAAGACGAATATGATAAGAGAGTTAAGGAGGTACATGCAAGTGGAGAATTTCATCTTACTTGAGAAAAGATTGATTCATGTGATTCTACTCGTTAGATAATTAGAGCCTTGAATTTTGGCTTCTGCCAGTGTCAGTATGTTTCTGGGGTTGTATTATTCAATTCACTGATTAGGATATATGGGTTTGAATAAGGAGAGTCTGTAAAGTTAATAGTATTTTTAGCAAGAGGGTGTGTGGGCATGTTGACCGAATGAGAATATCATGCGTGAAGTTGTGTGTTGTTGAACTTGGAAAACAGGTTTAAATTATTTCTCCTTGAGAGTCTAGTGAGGTTTGGGATATCTAGATTATGTAAGTTATGTCGGAGATTTTCTCCCTTGCACAGCTATGTATGGAGATTTTATTCCTTAATGGTGGCTATATTAATAAAATATTTGTGGGTTTGCTAGCTGTCTTTGATTTTGATTAGGTTATTATCCATTACCTGGTCAAAAAATCTCATTTAGAGAAAGGACTCTGGTCATACCTGGTCTAGGTTTGGGTTTTTTACAAAAATAATAATATTAATTTAATTATATACAGAAATAGGCTCGGGGATGAATATTGACAAAAATGTGCTGGGTGTCGTCAGTGCTATTGACGACACCCTGATGACATCAGGCTAACTACATAAACCGCCAAAGGTGTCGTCAATGGCACTGACGACATCATGTCGTCGATAGCACTGACGACACCCTACAACCACCCACCCCACAACAGTTTATATAATCCAGCCCCCAAACAGTAAAACATCAACACAACAACAACAACCCTGTTAAAGTCAATAACATTTTCAGATTTTAAGTATAAATCATTACAAACAATTAACAAAAAAATAAACGCTTCCTTCCTTAATTGCTAAATTAGATAATAAAATAAAGGATGATTAAACTAAATCAAAACATAAGCAAAATAGTTTTCGATAGCATTACACCTCCAATCTAAACCTTCAATTCTAAACTTTTACAAAACATGTTTTGTGTTTACATGTTAAGAAGACAAAAATGTAATGGATCACTCCGTCCCACACGGAGGCCTCCTTCGTGCACGACGTGGTCGGTCTAGGTGTAGAGGCGCATCGTCAACCACCGGTGGCTCCTCCACACATGGCTCCTGGCCAGGTGTTGCTGTCGATGTGTCCTCCACATGTGTCTCTCCTGCTAATGGCTCATGCTCCTCCTCTGTCTGTAAAGCCATAGGAATGTGCGACGATGATGAAATGTCTATCCCTCGTGCTCTGCGTCGTCGAGTGAAATACTTAGCTGGAGCCTGGGGGGCCGCCACTGATGCCTGTGTATGAGATACGGGCAGGCGGACAGGTGAGATGTGTGCTGGAGAGGCAGGGAATGGCTCTATGTGGAAAACGCCAGACCAGAAGTCATCCACATCTGCTGAGGGTGAAGCATATGCCTGTGTAGCCGGGGGTGGGGTCCGATAGTCGACGACAGGATCTGAAAATGGTATCTGCGTCTCGTCCGCAGGCAAACGCTCCCATGCTGTAGAACTGCTAGGGATGTCTGACTCAACTGGTGGGGGCAAATCATCTGCGGGATCGGGGCCATATGTATCATGATGCCCCTGCGCTCGTCTACCGACAGGCTGAAGTCTGCTGGGACATGATGGTCTGGACTGAGATGATGAACCTGTCTGCCTACTGTCAACAGGGGCTCGTAGCCTCTCCTCATGATCGATAGCAGTGATCACCGGTCCTGCCTGATGAATAATCTCCTGTAGTGCCCGAAGGTAACCAGCATGATCCGCACCAGTGACCGCTACAACTGCAATGTGATACATGCTAACAATAGTATTAACCTAGAATGTTTGAAGAAACTATATTAGTCAATATCAAACAGAAAAACATAAATAAAAAGTAAATTTATTATTCAAAAACCCATAGATATAATATCATACCAAAATAGACATATCTGCTGACACTGGCTGTGAACCAACAGGCGGCACATGTAAGGGTGGTGCGATGTGAGTCCGTGTGATGTGACGAAACCACTCCATATACGGGTCATCGAATGCGATAGGTGCAGTGGAAACCTCGCCATGCACAATCGTCTGTAGTCGTCTAGCCCACTCCTCTACATATCGATGATGGTACTATAGCCAGTTCACCTCTCCCCGGCCCCGCCTAGTCAACTCATGCAATGCGGCATCCGTGTCAAACTCAGCCGGGATCACCTGACGGAGGCCAAACTGTCTCATCACACGTCCCGATAGGTGGTACTCGACGATCTCGTAACAAATCAACGGACAGGTTGAGCGCTACACTACCTCACCAGCACGGCAATATGTAGGAAGTCTGCTCAAAACGGATGCTGGGTATGGACACCAGGTCATCTGATCCTCTCTCAGGAGTGTCAACTGCTCTCGGCAATCTCTCAATGGCCTGGCAAAGCTCACTGCTAAGCTTCCCTTCCATCTGCAACCCCAAGGATCTCCGGGAAGCCCAAAAACATCCAGTGCATAATCAGGTGGGGGAGGTGGTCGTGTAATGACGGGCCTAAACGGTGCTAGCCGCTCCCATGCCCAAACCTATCATTGTAAACTGTCAATTGATTCCGAAATAAGCTTAATATAAATTAGTATCAAATGTAAATAAAGTTTATTTTTACCTGAAGTATGCAAATCGGTCCTGCCATCTCGACCGTGCGGGTGGTGGAAGCCGAGCACATCTCTCTGTATAAGCATGCTAGAGCAGCAGCTCCCCACGCTAGTCGGCCGCAGGCATCTAAGTCTCGAAGCAAAGATAGGTAATGTATCTTGACCATATTACCAGAGTGGTCCGATAGTAAATGTGCTCCGATAATAATGAGAATAAGTGCCCGGGCATGGTATTGTACGTCAGCCTCCGTAGCCTCATCTGGTAATGTCAAGAAGTGCTTTGTCAGCCAGCTAATCTTCAAACGTCCCCTCTTAAAATCCCCCGCATCTGGACTCCTGCCAAGTAGCTCCTGGCATAGTGCCTGTCGTGCCATGAGACCATGCAGGTCATCAATCCCACTAACAGGATCACCATCAACCCGTAAGCCAGCAATGATCTCAACATCCTGCAATGTAATAGTGGCCTCGCCGACGGGAAGGTGGAAGGTATGTGTCTCGCGTCTCCATCGCTCGACCAACGAGGTGATCAGTGGCCAGTAGAAATGGATAGCTCCCAGTCGGTATATACCGTAAAATCCGGCCCTATGCAACTGCTAGAGAACACGAGGATCCTGGGGTGGATCCAATATCTGGCGTAAGGCAGTCTGTGTGGCCCGAACTCGAATGACCTCCTCGAACTGCAGAACCAAAAACATTTAGTAAGTATTAACAAATAGCCCATGAGGGAATATGACAACCATCATAACTAATTTTTACATACGTACCCGAACGCGAGACTCCCAAATATCAGTGGATCGATGATCAGCCTGGGAGTGGAGTACACGGGGGTCTAACGGCCCAGGATCTAACATATGTCGTCTGTCAGACATCTCACTGTACAGATAGTACAAAATGATAATTACTATCAATTGTTACATTTTGGGCAAGTAAAAAAAAAAAAACAATAAATAGCATGATATAAAATGCAGGATTCACTCATAACTTTACATGCATAGAAATCAAACTACTCTTTTATTACTACAAAATATAAATGAAATTGCTCTTTCACTAGTATGAATTTTCATAAATACTCATAACTTTACAAGGCTTAAAAATCAAAATGCTCTTGAGTTACTAACAAAATGCTAAAACTACTATATGGTTACATGAGCATCCCAACTTTAAAGCTGCTATAGTGTTCACATTTAAATACTCATAAGTTGTTTCGGTGTACAAATTTAAGACAAGAACCTACTGCCTGATGATGATGATGAAGCCCTTGTCGGACACTTGCGTCGATCATGCCCTTGTTGTTTGCAAATGCCACAATGTTGGGTAGAGCTGCGTTCCGATCTATCCATCTCATTTGTCAACCTGCTTGAACGAGGTCGACCCTGTGCACGGAGGAGAGATGGGTTCGGTATAAAGAAGGGTGTTTGAACACTGGGCCAGTAGTCTTCGTGCTCCAAGGGATGAAACTCTGGCATGTAAGTGGCGACGTACGATTGGAGCGAGTATACACTGGATACAAATTCTATCCAATCGATGCGTATTAGATCGCAAGCGGCTATAACATGCGAGCACGGTAGCTTCAAAACCTCCCACTTTCCACAACTGCACGTGCCATTCCGTAATCGAACAATCTGTCTGTTGTTACCCCTACTCAGATGGGAACCAGTCACGACTTGGCACTCTCCGGTAATGTGATTGAACTCCATTACTTGATGACCCAATGCATCATTCTGGAAATCAGTCAAAAGCTTTTGCACGCGTGGACTGACCCTTGACCCGTTGTTGGTTGCATTCATAGCAATTAGGCGCCGCTGGTGGAAGTATGAAACAAGCTTGTAAAATGTTAGCTGAACAGCTGCAGTAATTGGGAGGCTTCGAGCACCACGCAGTACGTTGTTGAAGCACTCCGAAAGATTGGTTGTCATGATTCCGTATCTAAAAGCACCACCGTAGCAAAATGTCCACTTCTCATTTGGCAATTTAGTAAGATATTTCCATGCTTCTAGGTTGAGGGACTTAAGTAACTCCATCACCTCGTTGAATTTGCGAACTTGAGTAGCCCTTCCTGCTTGATTGAACAAGTCAATTAATTGCTTGGCAGGCCAATTTTTCTTGAAATTGGCCTCTATATGTCTTAAGCAGAAACAATGGTGTGCATTTGCCCAACCAGACTGGGGGGATTCAACTGCAGACTTGATCGCACTGTGCCTGTCGGAGATTAAACACAACTGTCGGTCAGGGCAAACATACCTACGAAGCATCCTTAAGAAGTATAACCAGCTGTCATTGTCCTCTTCATCAACCCATGCAAATGCTAATGGGAACACTTGGAGGTCTGCATCCTGGGCCATTGCTATCAATAGTTTACCACGGTACTTAGCGTACAAGTGTGTTCCGTCGATCGAAACAACGGGCATACAGTGAGCAAACCCATCAATTGAAGGCTTGAAGCTCCAGAACACGTATTGCAGAACCCGTTGGGCCCTACCCATGTAAGGATGATGTCGATAGTGAACTATCGTGCCCGGATTGTAAGTCTGTACGGCATTCATGAACTTTGGTAGGAACAGGTACGACTGCTCCCAATCACCAAATATTTGGGCAACCGCCTTCTGCTTTGCAAGCCATGCCTTTCGGTAAGACACATGGTACTTGAATCGATCCTTCAGTTCGGCTTGCAGCGAGACAACAGAACAAGCGGGGTTAGACTTAACCAAATGGATGATGTTGCTGCAAAGAAAGTTCGAGTCAAGTTGTGCATGGTCTTCAGTCAGCCGTGCAAATATACATGTATGGGGGGCCTTCATACTTAGTTATTTCGAATAAACCATGCGTACTTAGCTTGGTTGCTCGGACTCGCCACTTGCACTGTCCTTCATTCCTCTTTGGACACTCAGCTACCCAAGATTTCTGACTTGATTCCATAGTTATGTAGGGCTGATTTGTTCTAACAGCATACAACTTCATAGATTAGAGTAAGTGCTCTTTGTCCTTGAAAAGTTGTCCGACGCAAAGATCCTCATTCTCTGGGTTCCACGTTTGATGTCGAAGTGAAGGGGCCCAGTGAAGTGCACTGTCATCTAACTCAACAGCAGTGAACATTTCGGACATCGGTTCATGCAGTCGATGATCTGTACGTTCATCATGTTCGTTCATAACCAAGTCTCCAGTAACTCCCTCACCCATCATGTCCATGTTTTGCAGTTCTATGTCTTCTTCGTCAACTGGGCCTTCAGCAATGTTCGAATCATCAGCCTGATCATTCACGTAGTCCCAAGACATATCCTGTTGCTGCACGTAGTCACGGACAGGATCACTAGTGGGTTCATGAGTGGCGTCGAACTGATTTTCTGGTTCATTGTGGGGGGAAAAGGGCGTGAATTCGTTGTAGATTCCCACCAAATGATCAGTCGGAGCATTCATTCGGAGGCTGCCTTCGGTGGCCACCGGCTCAGGATTAGTCGGCTCGAACTCCAAGTACAGGTCACAGTGATTGCGGTTCAAATTATGAACGATAGCAAACATTGCCTCGACTGTATCATCGTCCACTAGTTGTAGAGGTCTGTGAAGTATCTGACCCGCACTACCAACAATTGGGTATCTACACAGTACTCGTAAAACGACCTGCCCCGGGTCCATGCCAACAGTTTCATACAGTTTTGTCAACAGCATCATGTAGGTAGACTGACTGCTAACCCTGACACAACGCTTGAATGGTCTGTCGTAACCCACATCATCATCCACATCTATAAGATTCCCTCCCCAAAAACAAAACAGTGAAATTCGTTCTTGAGACATCACGAGCAATGAACGAACGACCAATTACAGCCCTGAACGAAATAAATGTTAGGGATCGTACCTTCTTAACTTTATATATTTGCAAGAGTGAAAAAGGTTTCATTCAAGTTTTCTTATATGGGACAATGACTTGTGTAACTTATCTTAAGTTAACCAAACTTTTATTACTAATCTAAACTAACTTATATTTTAACTAACCTAAACTAACTTAACTAACTAACTTATCTTAACGTAACCAAATTTTTTCACTTTAATTTATACTTTAATCTTTTTATCAGTTGATCGAATTAAAATCAAATGTGATGTCAGCATTACTCTAACTTTACGTTTAAACTAATACATATTTATCAATGCCTAAATTTTTTTTCAAAAAAATAATTAATACAATCGATAAATAATAGTGAAAATAAACAAATAACGACAAATTATATTTACGTATAAATTTAAGGTTATTTTTTTTTCTAAATAAAAGATAGATTATATTATAATCTAACCTAAACTAATTTATCTAACTTATCTTATCTTAACCACTCATAACTTATATTATAAAATTATTTACTTGAGTTTTTAAATTTAACTAATTTACTTTTTTTAATCGTACCATTACTATGATTTTTTTATCAATTGATATAATTAAATTCAAATATGTGATTAGTATAGTTGGTATAATTTAACCTATGTATTGTCCTAATCTCAGTAATTAAATTAATATAAATTATTAGGAATAAAATTAAATTAATATGTAGTTTTAATTACAAACACCCAATAAATTATATACATAAATTGAAAAAAATAAAATTAAATAAAACTAAATTTAACTAAACAGACTATAGAAATAAAATTATCAAACAAAAACAGCCAACTTATGCTTCAATACAATACAACAAAAAAATTAACATGTTCAAAAAATTCCCAACCCAGGATCCTCTAAAGTTGAATAGAATTTAGTCAATTTGAACAAATTCAATTTACATGTAACAAATTTTATACATTCTCAAACAAACAAATAACTCACCAGTATACAAATGTGAAGTGAAGAAATGAGATCAATCCAGCCCAATAATACCCAAATTCAAAATCAAAATTGACAATACAAATGTAGATTTCAACTTCTTCAAATCAGGTACCCAAATAACTCCAATCAAGCATGAAACAAATAAAATTCACTCACTCAACAGAGATTGAAAGTAATCTGAAACTTAATGCACAACTCGCATGTACATATACGTATATATATATAAATGGTTGGGTACAATAAAACTCACATTTTTTGGACCGTTGGAGATGGAGGTGATGGAGGAGAGGAATCAGACAATGCCTGGCAATGGAGGTGACCTCGCAGCAGTCGACCGTTGAGAGAGAAATCGGAGGGAGGGAGGGAGGAAGAACGCACGAACTGAGCAGAGGTGCTGGGTTTGGGAAGTATATAAGCCGGTGTAGTCGATGGCACTGACGACACCCGGTGTCGTCGCTGGTGTCGTCGATAGCACTGACGACACCAAGGGTATTTTAGTAAAATCATGGTGTCGTCAATAGCACTGATGACACCCAGCACATTTTTGTCAATATTCATCCCCGAGCCTATTTCTGTATATAATTAAATTAATATTATTATTTTTGTAAAAAACCCTCTAGGTTTGCATTTTGTGACGTTCTCCGTGCGTGCGGCGTCCTCCATTTAGTTTTTGGGAGTCCTCCATTTAGTTTTTGGGAGGGGTTTGGTTGGTCAAAATTAATTAAAATTTATTAATTTTTTATATTTTATTTTAATTAGATTTTGTCTCATTTTACTTTTACATTGAATTTTTGTACTTATACTATATTTTCTGGCCAACCAAACACCCCATAAAAGAGGGGGAGGAAGAGAGAGAGAGAATTTTTTGGGCTAGAATTTTTTGTTTGACAAATTAAACAAAGTTTATTATAATTAAAATCATCCATTGTTCGGTACATACTTTGCCTTCAAATGAGCTTCTTTTATCATTTTTTTCAGCACTTTCCTAATACTACAATTATAAAAGGATTTTACCATATTATACATATCGGGGGTTAGCCACCAAGATAAGCTCTACTTGTGCTATTTGCTTGGATTCCAACTTGGAAACTTCCCTGTCAAATACTTAGGAGTTCATTTGATTTCAACCAAGCTTAAATACGAAGATTGTAAAGAGTTGATCAAGAAAGTCACAAAGAGGGTCAAGAGTTGGACGGCTAAGTATCTATCCTATGCGGGTAGAGTAGTCCTCATTAAAGCTATCCTCTTTAGTATACAAGTTTATTGGAGCTTGCATTTTGTCCTACCAAAAAGAGTATGCTCAACCATTGAACAAGTGCTTAGGCAATTCTTGTGGTCAGGTGTTGATTTGAAGCAATCGGGTAGTAAAATTGCATGGGATGAGCTTTGCAAACCGAAAGAGGAAGGGGGTCTTGGCATTAGGAGACTTGAAGGATGGAACAAAGCATCTATGATGAGGCATATTTGGGCTCTATGCACTAGAAAGGCCTCCCTTTGGGTAGAGTGGTGTCATTCTAACCTCCCTAAAGGGAAATGCTTCTGGGAAACCAAGCCACCTGTTGATTGCTCTTGGACGTGGAGGAAATTACTTAAACTTAGAGAGGTTGCACTAAGGATATCAAAGTATATCAAACTTAGAGAGGTTACCTACCAAAACAAAAAGGATATCAAAGTATAATATCGACAATGGGAAATCCTTATCCCTATGGTTTACTAATTGGCACCCCCTTGGTCCCCTAATACCCAAATGTAGTCCAATGATTGCTTATGATGCCGGGCTACCAAAAAATGCTAAAGTTTCAAGAGTTGTGGAAGATGGTAAATGGAGATGGCCTTACCCATGCACATGGGAGCTAAGGGAGGTCATTCTTGAACACCCACCCGATTACTTACCTAGCTCTAACTCAAGTGACAAATTTACTTGGATTGCATCAAGGAATGGGGAGTATAGTGCAGCTGCTACTTGGAAAGCCGTTCGTGAAAGGAGGAGCAAGGTGAATTGGTGTCACTTGGTTTGGTATGTACATCACATCCCTATATTTAGTTTTATCCTTTGGCTTGCAATCAAAGGGAGACTAAATACTAAGGATAGAATGCTTGGATGGGGATTGAATGTGGATCCCTCTTGTGTCCTTTGTGGCCATGGGCTTGAGTCATTGGATCACCTATTCTTTCAATGTCCTTTTGCAACCGAATTGAGAACCATTGTGTTGGCTAAATGCTTCATCTCAAAACCTTGCCAATCATGGGAGGCCGAAGTCTTGTGGGCCTTGGGGAAGTTTAGTGGGAAGCATTTGAGCAATACTCTTTGCAAAATTGCATGGGCCGACATGATCTATTACTTGTGGGAAGAGAGGAATGCTAGAATTTTCAAAGGGAAGCCTTCTACTGTTGCAAGCATAGTGATGAAGATTGAACTAATAGTTAGAGCCAAGTTTTCTTGTCACTTATCAAGCATGGCTCATGTAAATGCTAGACTAATTCATAGTGGGGGGGTTCATGTGTAATCTTCTTTTATTGCACGTTTTGATACTCGGAGGAATGCCCCTCTTGATATTGTACATAAACATTCCCATTAATCCAAAATACACTTACTTACCAAAAAAAAAAAAAAAAAATATTATACAAGTCATAAAAAATATTCGGTATTTCTCAATTATATTTTGTTATATTACTAAAATACTCTACTAACAATAAATTATCGGTAAAAATACTAATTTTAGAAGGTTTCAACATTTTAATATTCATTACTTTCAAACATGCCATCATTTCCGTCATTTGAAGCATCCAACCCTTTATGCTTGTGATATTTTAATATAAATCTTGTCCCTTTTAACAATTCAAACTGCTGCCGCATTTTTAGAACTCAAACTTTTTTTTTTTGGTGGTAATTAAGTATAATTTGAATTGATGGGAAAATTATAAAGTTTACATCGTCTTGGGGGCATACCCTCGTATTACAAGTTCAACCATCAAACAAGGTAGTTCCCAACTATTACAAAAGTCTATTTTCACATTTGGCATATTGTAAAAAATTGGACAATTTGATTGCTCATTAATTTCTTCTAGGGCGCCTCCTTGCCTCACTTGTTTGAGCTAGTGCATGTTTAAGTTTCGATTTTTTCTTCC
This sequence comes from Vitellaria paradoxa, assembly GCA_019916065.1. Classification (NCBI taxonomy): domain Eukaryota; kingdom Viridiplantae; phylum Streptophyta; class Magnoliopsida; order Ericales; family Sapotaceae; genus Vitellaria; species Vitellaria paradoxa. Next base: position 31,040,934 of record CM034238.1, read on the forward strand.
TTTGACTCTTAGAGATCTTGAACTCTCAATCATCAGCAACTTGGTCATTAGGGGAAGAAGGGGCCTCAACAACATTATTGTTCTCCAAGGCTCCAAGTAAAGGAGTGAAGCCCTCAAATTCTAATTGTGGAGTTTGAATTGCTAGGGGAGGTACAGACACTGGATCCTCATCTTCTTGTTTGATGAGGCATTGGAATTTATTGCTTGTTCCAATAATCCTTGGAGATAGTTGAGAACACTGAGCTTCTAAATTGGGGTCCCCATCATGATTTCATTGGCCCTTATCAAAGCCGTGGATTCATCTGCTTGTTCACTTAGAGCCTGTCCATTGATTAATGGATCCCAATCACTGGTGAATTCATTAATATTAAATGTACCCGTGTGCTAGAACCCAAACTCCATGCTTTATCTATCAATAATGACTTCAATCTCATACAAATTGGGATTTGCTCCACCATTCTGCAAAGTCATCATTCCTGAGGACTTGTTTTTTTTTGGTAATTTTCCTGAGGACTTGTTATCTTACCTTTCCTCATTTTTTTTTTTTTTGGCCATGCGAATAAGGATTTCTATCCACTTTATTAAAAACTTGTCATTTCGTACCAACCATAATGACCAAATAACGGCACACACTTCCTTTGATCCATCTTCTCCTCTTCCACCTCCCATAATTCCAATGATCCATTCCTCGAATGTTGGACTGAGAATTTTAAATACAAACTTTTTATTTCAGATGTAATTAAATGCAATTAATTTATTTTATAAGTGTAGTTAAGGTGAAATAAGCTTAGATTGAGAGGTAATAAAAGTTTTAAGTATTTGAACCTTTTTTTTGTTTTGGGGGGGTTGTTTGTGCACTGTTGGGTTTTGAATTTTTCCCACGGGGAAAAATGGCCAAGAAATTGATGTACGCATTCAAGGACATTAATTATTGGGTAAATTGAACATACCACTCATTAATATCTAGATAATTATAATATCTAGATAATTACACTTATTATCAATAACATTTAAAAATTATATTTATCTCCCTTCTTTAGAAATGTTATTAATATTGATCCGTTTTTGATAAAACCAATCATTAAAATTTAATACAAAATGTCGAACTAATCAAAATTTAAGGTATCTTTCATATTTTTACCTCTCCATCTCTTATATCTCATCAATTTTTTTTACAAAAATTCTCAGAAACTTTTTACTTTTACTTAATTTTAACTTATTTTTGGGGGTTTTTTTTAATAAAGAAAATTGACAAAAAATGTGAGAGAATGAAGGACAAAATAGAAAAAAAATCTAAAAGTTTATTTATTTTAATATTTTCTGTTAAATTTTAACAATTGATTTTATCATAAGTGGGTCAATGTTAACAACATTTCAAAATTAGAGAAGCAGCTGTAACTTTTAATGTTACGGGTACTAAGTGTTACAAATGTTAAGAGAGGTAGATGTAATTTATCCTTACACTCCGTTTGAAGACATTTCTACCTTAGAATTGATTTGATTTTAAAAAATTAATTTGATTTGATTTGATTTGTTTTCAGCTTATAAATAAATTTTTATGTTTGAAACATATTTTAAGTTTAAGAATTGAATTGATTTGATTTAAGAGAAACACCAAATTTGACTTTATTAATAAAAAATAGAAAACATGATATATGAGGACAAATTTGTTCACTTACTTATATTGTATAAGTAAAAAATGAATTCTTATCAAATTCTATTATTTTAGATTAGATTTCAACTTATATACAGATCTTAAAATTTAACTTATGAAATAAAATAAAATTTAATTCATAAAATTTTATTTTAATTCTAAATATAAGTATTAGTGAGAATTCTTATCAAATAGAATCAAATACAATCACATTCACTATTTCAAACGGAGTGCTAATTACTTTGTTTTGCACATTCAGATATAAAACACTGCTTTTCTTTTTTTAATTACCAAAAAAAAAACACTGTTTTTATTTTATTTATTATTTTATAAAAACATTTTATCATTATCTTCGTAAAAGCTATTGTAAATATTATATGTACTTTTATTATAAATTTCAATTATTATTACTACTTCTATTATAAACTAATCGAATTATTTAAATTTAGCTCATTTATAATACGTCTGATTTTTTGTTAACTTTAATTTTTTTATGAAATAAATAAATATAAATGAGTTTTTTTGACAAATAAATCTTAAATTATTCACAAATATACTTACCAAAAAAAAAAAATTATTCACAAATAGCTCGCTTTATTTGCAGTATTAACTGGACTATACATTCCTCGAGTGACATTTCTGCTTTTAACAACCTTTTCCTTGTGGGTTATCTGGCACAACGACAATAAAAAAGAACCACTCAAATGTGGGTCTGGTGTGTGTGTACGCACACACACTAATAATAATTCGTACTTATGTAACTCTAAACAAAATTAATATTAAATTTTTTATATAATTAATTACTAAAATTTTTTTTTATATAATTGAAATTTTAAATAAAAATTTAAATAAAAAAATTATGATAATTCATTAGTTTTAATTTTTTCTCCAAAACTTTATGTTCTAATAACTACTACATGTGTTTTGATTTTTTTCTCTAATTAATTTTTGATAACCACTATAAAAAAAATATAAATTATGATATTTTAATTTAAAAAATTTAACTTCTTAGAAATTATACGTGGACGGAATTTAAGTTAGAAGTTTTAACTTGCATATGATATTTATTCTTGAAATATGGTGAAATTTAAAATATCTAAATAATTTTGTGAGATAGATGGTAGTGGAGTCTATTAAAATAAGAATTGAGCAGAAAGTTAAAAATATAAAAATGATCTCTATCGTTTAATAAAAGAAAGATAATTTTTAACTGTTAAATTTTATTTTATAAAAAAGATATTTTAAAATATCGTCATATTTTATTATATATATATATATATATATGTACATTTGCATCTATGTAGTTTATGAGTCTATAATTACTCATATGTGTCTATGTAGTGATAATTACTCATATGTATCTATGTAGTGCATGAGTCTATAATTACTCATATATAGCCGGTAACGTCAGTGGGCGCCGACAAGCAAGAATGACAGAATAATTTCAGATTCATGCACTATTCTATTATGTGGAGAAAAGGAGGAATCGAACAAATCACCGAATTCCATTTGCAACTTCATTATTGTTGCCATGTCGGCAGCGCAACCATGATAACCCTTAGACCACGACAAACGCGCTCGGTGATTTTTCGGGGGCGTTTTGACACGTGGAGAGGAAAATGAGCTAAATCAAGTTAGATAGTAAATTATTTAAATTTAATTTAAAAAATTTATTAAACTCCGAATTATGTTCAAACTCGGTTCTTTAAAATTTCAAGTCAAATTTAAAACAAGTAGCTAGCTAGACTATTTTAGACTTTCAAGTCAAGCTTAATTTTGTTGAGCCAATTTCGACCTATAAATTGTGTTACAAATTGTGATAAAATTTGACTTAATTTTATATTAATTTAATATCAAATAAAATTTTAACAAGCCCAACACATACCATGTTCAAGTTGTTTAATTTGTTTGCTCATCTTACTCATAAATGAAGAGGATTTTAATGGTGATATGATGGATAATTACAACTTGTAGTATATTATATATATGTTTTTTTCCTAGAAAACAAATATTATGAAAAAATCATACTTAAAATTTAGGTGCCATTTAGTATACTTATTTTGGATATATTTTTTATTTTATATTTTTGAAAATAAGAAAAACAGTTAAAAAAATATTTCGTCATTCGTGTTTTCAAAATTTATTTTAGAAAATAAAAAATAAATTTATACGTGAAATGCAAAGGCCCTGTTTGGCAACGTTTTATTTTTTTATTTTTTTGTTTATATTTTCAAAATTTTGTAAACTAGAAATAGAGATATGTTTGTTAAATCTATGTACATTTTTTTGTTTCTAAGAAAATGAAAACTTAAAATAGAAAAACGTAAACAGAAAAAAAGTGTTTTCACTCTTATTTTTTTTTCTGTTGCAAACATTTTGTCAATTTTAATACTTTATCCATTTTTTTTACCTTATATTAAAATAAATTATTTTATTCAAATATTTTATTAAACTGAAATTATTTTTAATAAATAATATAATTAAACTAATATGCAATATCTATTACTAATTTATTTTTAATAAATAATTAAATTAAATTAGTTAATTTTTAATTAATAAGAAATATATATTATAAATTATTTCTAATAAATAATAAAATAAAATATATTAATATAATTTAATAAATAATTTAATTAATATAAATATATTTTATTAAATTATTTTTAATAAATATCATAATTAAATTATTTAAATTAATATGAAATATATTTTGTTCAATTATTTTTAGTAAATAATATAATTAAATTATAATTAATATATTTTATATTTATTGGATTAAATTATTTAATTTTTATATTTTATTCAATTGTTTTTAATAAATAATATAATTATATTAAATTAAAATAAAATATATTTATTTAATTCAATTAATTTTTAAAAAACTAATAAAATTAAATATTTTATGAAAATACAAAATTAGCAATTGTAAACAAAATTATATTCTCAAATGCAGTTTCAATTTTTCTTTCAAAAAAAGAAAATGATAACAGAAAACAAAAAATAGAAAATATAAATATATAAACGTAAACAGAAAAACGACAGTGTTATCAAATGGTTCCAAAATGACTGAAAGTCATTTTGAGTTTTTTGACCCAAAACAAGGAGAAACTTAAAATACGAAAAACAGAAAATGTCAAACCAAATGTATTTTCTGTTTTTCTTATTTTGAGATTTTCAAAACATAAAACACATAAAATATAAATAAAAAATAAAAATGCAAACCAAATGTCATCTTATATATTTTAAAAATAGCCAAACCAAACCAAGCATTTTTCCACTAGGTGGGGTCGGTTATATGGATTTGTCGACGCCAAATAGATCTGTTTAGGGCCATGTCATCTGATAGATTTAGGTAGGCAAGATTATGTTTAATAGTTTCTTCCCAACTTCTCTTGGGTCTTCCTCTACCTCTCTTACTCCTAGCAATCTCCATACTTTCACACATTCTAACAAGTGTCTCCGCTGGACGCCTTCTAACATGGCCAAACCATCTTAATCGATTTTCTCTCATTTTATCTTCAATTGGTGCTATTCCTACTTTGCCCTTAATCTCATCATTCCTAATCCTATCTTTTCTTATAATCCCGCACATCCACCTTAGCATTCTCATCTCCGCAACTACCATCTTCTGACCATGATTATGGTTTACTGCCAAACACTCTAATCCATATAGAAGCGCTGGTTTAAACGCCATCTTATAATACTTTTCTTTCATCTTGAGGGGGACTTTTCGGTCGCACAAGACCCCTAAAGCACTCCTCCATTTGGTCTACCCGGCTTGAATCCTGTGACTTACATCAGTACTAGTTCCTCTATCTTGTTGCACCATAGATCCAAGGTACCTAAATTTGTCTTTCTCTACAATCTTTTGTGTGCCTAAACTTACTTCTATACTACCTGTTATCCTATTTTGACTAAACTTACATTCCATGGGCCCGTTTGGTTTGCCATTTTTTGCTGAAAATCTCCAAAAATCTCTATAAATCTCTGTTAACTTTATATCACATCAATTTTTTCTCTCACTGCACGCATTACGAAATCTCTCCAAACCACAATTTATCTCAATTTATCTCATTTTTTCTTACTCCAAACAAACCCCATATATTCCGTCTTGGATCGGCTTAGCCTAAACCCTGTTGTCTCTAACATTTCCTGCTACAATTCTAACTTAGCATTCACTATTTCTCTCGTCTCATCTACTAAAATAATATCATCTATAAATAGCATACACCAGGGCACCTCATACTGAATATGTTTTGTAATCTCATCCATAACTAAAACAAACAAATACGGGCTTAATACTAAGCCTTGATGTAAACCAATCATGATAGGGAACTCGTTAGTCTCTCCACCAGTCATCCGTATAGATGTTATGGCTCTATCATACATGTTCTTTATCACCTCAATATATGCGACACACACTCCTTTCTTTTTTTTTGAAAGGTAAATAAATTAAATTAAAATAAAGAAAGTCAATGTACAAATACTTAGGGGCATACCCTCGGCCAAACAAATCTCTCACTCACTACATAAATCAAAAATAAAGCAGAGTGAACATTAACACACAAGAAATCCTTACTCCAAAACAGAAGATGGAAGAGCCCAAACTTGAACTAAGTGCCGATTAGTATCACCTTGAGGAAAAGGTTTACAAGACATAAGTCTCAGCCGAACCATGGCTTGAACATGCAACCATAAAGAAACAGCTTCTTGAGTTCCACATCCATAAAGCCGAGCATTCCTCTCCTTCCAAATGAAATAAACTAGTGTTTTAAAAGTCAATCGTCCCAATATAGAAAGTAAAGTAGAACCACGAAAAGTATTAGCTCACCACAATATGACATTTTCCCAAGAAGATACTAAGCATTGGACACCAAGTTTCTTAAGCATCTCATACCATATCCTAGTAGAGTAAGAACACTTAAAGAACAAATGGGAATGGGTTTCAGAATCAGCCTCACAAAGAAAGCAATGTGTAGGCAACATTACACCATGGGATATAAGTTTATCTTGGGTGGATAGCCGCTGACGAATAGCCAACCATAAGATAAAAGAATATCGAGGCACATGATACTTAAACCATACAATAGAATGCCATCTTACCTCTCCATGATGTTCTCTAAGAACTTCCCAGGCTGCCCTAACTGAGAAGGTGCTCCCAAAATCTGATTTCCATATAAGTTGATCATTAATGGAAGTATTTGGCTGAGGCATATCATTAGTAGCTAACCGGAGGTCCATCAATTCATTCGTATTCACCCTTGGCCAAGCCCAACATCCGTCTGCAATAATGGCATCCACTCGGGCAAATTTTGATAACCCAGAATCATAAATGACACGTGTATCAATCGAGTTACAAATAGGCCCACTAGGCAACCATGGATCAAACCAGAGAGATAAGTGATGACCATTGCCAACTTTGTATGTTATGTGGGGGTTAATTAGACGTCTTAACTACAAAATCTTCCTCCAGGCTCACTCCTTTCTTTTCTAATACTCTCTAAAGAATCTCCCTAGGAACTCGGTCATATGCCTTCTCTAAATCAATGAACGCCATATGCAAATCTTTTTGACTTTATCTATACTGTTCCATTAACCTCCTCAAGAGAAAGATAGCCTCCATGGTTGATCTTCCAGGCATGAAACCAAATTGATTCTCTGAAATGTTTGTTGTCCTTCTTAGTCTTCTCTCAATAACTCTCTCCCATATTTTAAAAATAGCCATTGAGCAACAAATCTGGATATCTTGCCATGCCAAGTGATGGAAGGCCTTTGTCTATTCCCCCTTTGACTATTTCCAAACTTGTTGAGGAGAATGTTGAATCAATTATTGGAACAAGCCACAAATTTCAATGTCTCCTAACTACCAAAAAAAATAAAAAATAAAAAAAAATTTCAATGTCTCATCAAGCAAGAAGAAAAGGATTCGGTTTTGGCAATTCTAGACCCACAATCAGAAACTGGGGAATTCACTCCCTTACTTGGAGATGAAAGTGATGTGGAGACCCCTTCTTCCTCAAATGATAAGGCTGTTGATAATTGGGAACTTAAAATCTCTAAAAGCCAAAGGAAGAAAAATTCAAAACTCAAGCAAGCACTAGCTCAAACAAGTGCAAAAGGGAGACATGTTGGAAGGAACTAAAAGGCTCTTATTAGTTGTCCAATTTAGCAATATGCCAAATGAAGGATTAAATTTTGTTAGATCTTTCCTGTTTGATGATGTAACACGGGGGTATGCCCCTAAGAAGATGTAAATTTTATTCTCCCATCAATCCAAATCATACTTAATTACAAAAAAAAAAAAAAAAATAGCCATTATTGTTACATAATGGTGTTGCATAACGTTTTTAAATCCCTTCGTTCATGTTAAACTTTCATTTTTTTTTTTGTTACACTCGTTATTTTTTTGTTAAACTCATTATTTTTCATTACTATTACCCCGGACCGATGCCATTTTTTTAAAACCATGGCACCCTCTCAGTTCATTAGTTTTGGATAAATTACCCAATTTACGTGATTAATTACGGCGACTAAACTGACTTAAAACGTGGAAAAAAATTTAACAGCCAAATCTCGTATGACGCTTGCTCATAATTGACAATTTCCTAGGTTGATTTTCTATTAGATGCACATCACTTGAAGTCTCAAATAAGACCATAAAAGTTAATTACTTATAATTTGGTAATAATTGAAATTCTTAACTTAACAAATATTAGTTCTAAATTGACTGAGATTGGCTATAATTGAAATTAGGACTTTTTTTTTTTGGAAAAAAAAAAAAAACAGATTCCATATCCATATTTTCAAATTTTATTCAATATATTTAATTTCATAAAAATTTGAATTAGGGTAATTTCTTTCTAATTTTGTATATATAAACAGCATCTTATTATTTGCCAAAATTCGTATTACACTTACCTCCAACATGTGCCATTGGCCTTCTTTTTTTTTTTTTTTTTTGGTAAGTTTGCCATCGGCCTTCATTCTTCATTCAGGAGAGGCTATGGTGTTTTATGTTAGAATATTCTATATTAAGTTATAATATATTATTTATATATATTACCTATATTAGAATATTTTATATAAATATTCTAACATTTTAAATCATTTTTTATTTTAAAAATATCAATTATTGGATTTGATGCCCATCCTATCACTAAATGCAAAACCACTTTAGTAATGCGTGTTATGAGGTAGTATTTTAGAGAACACTTCAATCAAGTGACAAGACAAACAAATACAGTGTGGAGAGCAAAAGTCTCTCCTGCCCGCTCATGACTCGAGTTCGAGTCTTTCTCCTCCCTCCTTAAAAAAAAAAAAAAAAAAAGAAAACTTTACCTTTCAAAAAAAAGACAATATTATTATTTCATTTGGCGGGAGAGGAATTCCAGGTTGTTTAATCAAGACTCCAGCAATGAGATTACTTTATTGAGACAGGTAGAAACTAATATTCGAGCTCGGGTTATATCTTGCCGATCTTTCCCTAGATCCGATGTAAACAGGCATTTGGTGCAAGTTTGGTCTCTTCCATCTTCTGTGCTTATAGACTAGTTTCTTGATGGTTGATGTTTAAGGTTTTAACTCCCTTGTATTATTGTTTATTTTGGATGGGATTGTTTACTTTCTTTTGGCCGGGGGTATGCTCCTGAGTACTTGTACATTTAACATTTTAATTAATTTAATTATTTTACCTTTAAAAAAAAATACAGTGAGGAGAGTAAGAGTTAAATTGTGATTATTCACTTATTTGAGGTGTGCCTTGGTGTGTGTAAGTGTCTTTGAGATGTGCATAGTGTGAATAGGTGTCAATGAGGGGTCATGGGGGTGTCTATGTGTATTTTGAAGGTTATAAGTTGTGCTTAGAAGTATTTGAGCTATATATTTTTAAAGTGTATTGATGTGTGTCTAGGTGTCTTTGACGAGTCTTGAGGAGTGTTTTTTTTTTTTTTTTTTTTTTTGTTTTAGGTAGTTAAGTGTTAATTTTATTACCAAAAAATTTTAGATTTACATCGAGCTCAATACTAACCCCAGTGGGTACACTTCCCATTTAAGGGAATCCAAAATACTAAAAACTAACTAACCTATGCTTTTAATAATTCCACTTACAACCCAAGTGGATAGGTTAACAAAATAGGTCTCACATGTAACTTCATCTCCTCCCTTTTTTGTTAGACTTGGAATTTGAAGCTTTAATAAGGGAGATGCTTGCTAATGCTTGTTCTTTAGCCAAATTAAATTTGTAGATACGATCCAAGAGTTGCTTCTTGTTGTGAGCTTGAGAAGAACTTGGAGTTACTTGTGCTTGCTGCGGCTTTCCTTTGACTTCTTGTTGGTCTTTTCCTTCAAGTGTTATGGCTTGATTGTCTTCCATACTTCCTTTTAGTTGCTCATCTTCTTGACAAGTTGATAAAATTTCAAAGATGTTGGATGTTGACTGTGATGTTGCTTTACTTCCTATATTTGGTGCATATACATTGTTGCCCCTTCCTTTTACTTCTTGCCAATCCTCCTCTTTTTGCTCCTTAACCCTCCATTCTTGCTTGACTAGTTTAGCCTCATGCCTAGGTTTAGAAGGGCAAGAGATTGTAGAGTGACCAAAAGCTTTGCATTCTTTACACTTTTTCGGCTGACCGACCCTAAATTGTGTTTCGGGGTTCTACCTCTCAAGTGCAAGAGGGTAGTCGTAGTTTTAAAACTCGGTGAGTCCGAGGTCGAATTCACAGGGAGCCTAATGTTATTTAGTTTCTAGGATGTGAAAGGAATTCTAAAAACTAAAGGAAAGCAAGTTTGGAAATTTAAGTTTACTAAGTTCTAAAGTTCAGTGAAATTAAAGATGAATTCGATTTCAATTAATTAAGATTAAAATAAATAAGAAAATCTGAATTTCAAAAAGACTTAAGCTAGATAGCGAAAAATTAAAATAAAATTAACAAATCAATTATAACTAAAACTAAGTTGGATTTTAATTCAATAGGAATAAAGATCTTGATCCAACATCAAGTCCGGGTAGTTCACTACTTTGCCTTGGGGTGTGTTTGTTTGAAGAACAGGGTTTAATTTGAAAAGTTTTGAAAATGTTATAATCAAAAGTCAGTACCAGTGATCTCAAGCGGATATAGTTAAAGACCTTTGTTTTCTAGAGTTTTTCTATTAAACACCAAAATATTAATAAAAATCTAATTTTTAATTCTATTCAAAAGTATTTGATGATTGGTTACGAAAATCCATACCAGTGATCTCACACGGATTTGGTTAAGGGTTTTCGTATTCGAATGTTTTCGAAATAGGAAAAAAAATAGATTTGTGAAAGGTAAATCCCTTCGCGAAAGGTTTCGCAACCTACACGAAGGGTTTCGTAACCTACACGAAAGGTTTCGTAACCTACGCGAAAGGTTTCGCAACCTACGCGAAGGGACTACGAACACCCCAAGGCTTTTCGTGAACTACCCTTTCTTGATTCGTTGAATCAAGATTAGGGTTTTACGCTAAGACTACTTTAAGCATCTTAAAAACAATCAAATAGCATTCAATCATACGAAAAGAGAATTGAAACAAGCAAAACATGATATTATGAAACAAATCGAAATAAAACGAAGTAGATTAAAGTGCAACTTACAACGTAAAGCGAATGTAAAAGACGAAGTGAAGAATCACTACAAAGACGATGATGAAAGCTCCAACAAAAACCATGAATCCACGCATGAAAGCTTAAAACCTAATCTAAAAACTCTCAAAATTCTATTCTAACGCTCAATTGAAGGTGCAAAAATAAAAAGGGGCTTCCCCTCTTCTTGGCCGTGCAAAAGCTCTTTATATAGATGCCAAGAAACCCTAAAAGAGGTGCTTTAATTCTTGAATTTCGGATACACGGTGGTCCCGACCGTCTAATCTGGGGGTCGGGACCACAGAAAGCTTTCTTCTCAAATCCTATACACTGTGGTCCTGACCATTAGATGGACGGTCCCGACCCCCAAGTGTCTTGATTTCTTGTTTTTCTTCCTCCTTTAGGTTGAGTCTTTGGGCTAGTCTTGGCCATCCAAGGTGGGGTTTGAACCATGACATTTCCTTCGTTTTCTCGGCTATTTCCATAGCTATAAACTTCGACATCCTTGCCCTTTTCTATTCAAATAAACAATAAAAGTATAAGTAATACAATAAAACTAAACTTCAACTTTAATTATTTAAATGCATGAATAAGTGTTGATTTAGGGAGTTTGTAATTAAACTTTTCAAGTGTAATCATCGGCTTCCAAGGGATATCTACCTTGATTTCATAAAGATTGCCATATCCCAGATTCGATTTGAAGGATTTGGGTATATCTTTATCAACTGGTACTTCAATGCATATTCTGGCGAAGGTGAGCCGACTCATCTTTTGTGTAAATTCATCAAGGAAAAGGGGCTTGCCAATTACACTAGCTACATAGCTCAATCCCTCATGTGTCTCAAGTGGAATATTATAGAATTTCACCCAAATTGGTAGAGTTGAGAATTCCTCCTTGTTCAATTGCATACTCGGGTGCCACCTCTTAAGAAGGATTAGTTGATTTCTGCAATAATAGGGACCTTCATCCAAAATTTTCCTTAGTGCATCCTCATCCTTGATATTGAATACGTAAAAGCCATTTTCAAGAGTGACCACATCTTCTACTTCATTTGGCCATTTTTTCTCTGCCTATGTCTTAACATAATGGAAGGAGCTCCATTTGTCAAGAAAATAACCAACTAAAGCATGTTCCCATTAGGCATATCCTTGCTTGGAAATTTCAATTGGAATTTTGAGTTCATCTTTCTTAAAGTCAATATTGAAAAATTTGAGATTGGTGCCCTTACTTTGTTGTTTTGTGCCAAATAAAGTAGACCAAGAGGACTTACAATTGTTGGAAGAGTCATCATGCACTCCTTTAGCTTTGAAATCAGTCTTGCTTGCTGGTTCGGCTCCACTAGTAATATGGCTCCTTGGAGTTGACGAAGTGGAGGTAATCTTGAGGAGTGTTTAGGTGTCTTTGAGCGATCTTGAAGTGAGTCAATTCATTTTTAAGGTGTCTTTGACGTGTACCTAGGTATCTTTGAAGAGTCTTAGTGGTGGCTAAGTGTTTTAAGGTATGCCTAGTTATATTTGAAGTGTGCTTTCGGCGTGACAATGTGTCTTTGAGGTGTCATAAGTTATACATAGGAGTATTTAAAGTTTCTTGATGTGTGCTTAGGTGTCTTGAGGTGTGCCTAAATGTTTTTAAGGGTGTCTTTAAAGTGCACTTATGTGTATTTAAGGTGTGCTTTAGGTGCATCCAAGTATCTTTGAGGTGTGCATAGATGTATTTGAAGTGTTGTGGAGTGTGCTTAGAAGTCCTTGATAGGGACCTTAAGTGTCTTTGAGGTGTCTTTAGGTGTGATCAAGTGTCTTTGAAGTATCTCAAGTTGTGTTTAAATGTTTTTTAGGGTGTCTAGGTGTCTTAAGGTGTGTGTAGGTCTAACACTTGAAATCTATTTTTGGCTAATGATTGAGATTCTTGGCCTTTAAATATTTCGACCTGCTATTTGGTGTTGTTGGTTTTATTTTATTTTCTTAGATCGAGTTAAATCTAGAGTGATGTTTGGACTAGATAAGTAGGGCAAGGGCTCGAACTAGCTCTTTTTCTCTTCTCTTTCTTTCTCTTTTTCCCCTTATTTTCGTTAGTTATTTCTTTTCTTTATTCTCCTAGCAGCTGAACCAGAAGATAGAGAAAGAGAGAGAGAGAACCAGAGAAAGGGACCGGAGGGATCTAGATAATCTCGACATGGTAATCGTTGTGGTGGTGTCTGTTCGTGGTAGTTGTGTCTGAGATGGAAGACTTGAGCTCTTGAATTTTGAGGTTCTTCATGGGTTTATTCGTTTCTTCACTTTTTCTTTAAATCTTTTTTTTTGGTAAGTAAGTGTATATTTGGATTAATGGGAATTTTCTTTAAATCTGAGATAGCAGCACAAACTCTTGTTATTATTATTGTTTATAACATGATTGTAGCAATTTCATGTATTGATTGTTTTTGGTTGATTTGTAATAGTGTGTATATATGTGTGTATATATGTATGTATCCATGTGGTTAGGCAAAGACAAAGTTAGGGGCTTTTAGGGGTAGCTGTGGCCCCCCTAATTATGATATTTTACTTATATCTATGTACCATATTTAATAAAAATAAATACTACATTAATAATGGCCCCTTTCATAAATGAAAAGTTTTACTTCCACATCTTAGTAAATGAAAAGTGTCAGATTCGTGTTAAAAATTACTAGAGCACAAAATTAATTTTTGTGTTTTTAATACAAATTTAAAAATATATATCACTCTCTCCACCAAAGATTTCTTTTTCTTATGCCATCAGTCATTATCTTTTCTGTTAAGGCTAAATTTGTAAATTGGTAAATCTATGATCAAATAGAATTCTATGTACCTTAGACTTAGTGTAGGCTAAGACATTAAAGTCCTAAGTCCTAAGTCGAATAGAAACAGTTTCCGTAATAGTTGGAAATCTTGAAGTGATTCAGAAGTCCTGAAGAGGCTCGGAACTGATTAACGCAGGAAGAGCGCGGGAAGGCCGCGGTTGGTCACGGGATAAAGCCGAGAGCCATAATCAGGGTTTTAGCTGTGCAGGAAGACCGCGGGAAGACCACTTTGATTCGCGGGAAAAGCGCGGGAAGGTTGCGGGAAGATCGCGGGAGCGCCCTTCTCGCGAGGTGAATTTTCTCAGTTTATTTTGACTGCTTCGAGCCCCAATCGCCTTTGTTTTGTTTATATATATCTCCTGGAATCTTCAAAGGTTACTGGCCTAAAAAAGGAAACGCACACATAAAGAGAATATACTTCGTGTTTGTGAGCTTGAAAGTTTGATGATTCTCTCAACAGCTTAGCCTTCATTGTTTGTGTTCAATCCGAAGGAGTTCGGGTTTGGTTTTGCGAGCACTGTGGATTCAGCATGCTAAGGATTCAGCAAAGTGACTGAAGAGTCAGTCTAGTGCCTTCAAGGAGTCAGAGGGTTTTCGCTAAAGGCGTTGGTGCATCGATGAGTTAAGCAAACGTTAACGAGAGTATAGAGTCGAGGAGTCGAACTATCGCGAGGTTGAGTTTGTAACTAATGTTTGTTTATTTTAGTGAAAGTTTTGTTTGAGGTTTCCTTTCGTGGGTTTCCTCGTTTTTGTTTATCTCGCCTTCTACATTCTTGTGTGTGTGATTGATTGATCAATTGATTGGGATCCATAGTAGCGTATTTTTGAATTTTCAATTGGTATCAGAGCAGGTACGTTTTTGAGAACAAAACGTGATCTTGTTATTTGTAATGGATCCTCCTAGAGAAGGAGGTTCGAGCACGAGACCTCCGTGGTTTGATGGCACCAATTACGCATATTGGAAGCTTCGAATGAGAGCGCACTTGATCTCATTAAATGTCAATGTTTTGTTGGCCATTGAAAAAGGTTGGGTAAAACCAACTCACTCTATCAGCAATGAAACGGTAGAGAAGCTTATGGATTTGTGGACGAGGGCTGAGCAAGAGAAGGCAGAGTGGAACTACAAAACTCTGAGTTTAATTTTTTGTGCAGTCTCTGCTAATGAATTTAGAAGAATTTGTAGCTGTGAGATTGCGAAGGAGGCTTGGAAGATTCTGGAGTTGACGCATGAAAGGAATTCTACTGTCAAGAAGTCCAAGCTACAAAAAATAACCTCAGAGTTTGAAAACTTGAAGATGGCTGAAGACGAACTCTTTAATAGTTTCTATGCAAAGCTCAACGACATTGTTAATACAAGTTTCAACCTTGGAGAACCTATTCCCAATAGGAAGATTGTAAGTAAGATTCTCCGATCCCTTCCTATGTTCTTTCAAGCCAAGGTTACTGCCATTGAAGAGGTTAGGGATGTAGATTCAATCAGGGTACAAGATTTAGTTGGCTCCCTACAGAATTATGAAGCCAACATGATCAAACCGAAGAAGATGAAGGGAGTTGCTCTAAAAACGGTGAAAGAAGACGTATCCTCCTCAAGTGAGTGTGAATCAATCCCCTCTCCTGAAGAAATTGCTATCTACACCAAGAAAATTAGAAAATTCTTCAAAAAGAAAGATAGCAAGCAAGAAAAGACGAAGAAAAATGAGAAAGTCAAAGGAGAGAAACCTTCAGAGAAGAAGAAGAAGGAGAACAAGTCTAAGGGCGTGAAGTGTTATGAGTGCCAAGGTTATGGTCACATAGCCCAAGACTGTGGGAACAAGAAGGGTAAGAAGAAGGTTCTCAATGCAACACTCGATGATTCAGATGATCAGTCGAGTACCTCCTCTTCTTCAGAAGATTTTCTAGAGAATTATACTGCTTTCATGGTTAGAACTTGTGCCGCCTCCAATGCATCAGAGTCATCCTCTTCCAAGCATGAGAAAGAAGAATCCACCGAGAGTGAAGTTGAAGAAGATTCAGATGAGGAAGTAGATGTTGAAGAGGTGGATGAACAGCTGTACCAAAATTGTCGAAAGCTCCACAAGCAAAACGAGAAGTTGACGGCAAAGAACAAGGTGTTGAAAAGGGAGAGAGACAGTCTAAAAATTGCTCTAGAAGAATTGCAAACCAAATTTGAAGGTCTTGAAGCAAACAAGAAAACTCAAGATGAATTGATAACAAGTTTCAAGATCAAACTGGATCAAAAATCCTAAATTGAAAAATGAGAGCTTCTCTCTCTAGAATTTTCTCTCTCTAGAATTTTCTCTCTCTAAACTTCCATGGCCGATCCTTCACCTCCTACCTCCCTTACATCTAAAGCTCTCTTGTCATTAGTTTCTTCTTCTTCTTCCTTTGCGAATCCGAGTTATGAAGATGGGAACAAGCTCATTTCGGATAAGCATGACAACCAAGGTCTCCAAGTTGAAGTAGGAAGTTACACGATTGAAGCCAATTTAAATGAAGGTATAGGCTTGGATGATACCTCTCTGCAGATTTCATCCTCTTCTATTCCTTCTATTCCTTCTCTTGGGAGGCAAAATACTTACTTAAAGGAGCAAAGTCAGCAAGCAAGCAAAGTTCCATCCACTTTGGTTCGTTCTCGTAGTATTGACCAGTTGAGAGCTGATATAGCGCAAATGCAAATGCAAATGCAAATGATGAGCCAAGTTGGTAATGAAGTTGATGCTCCCAACTCATTGAAGGAGGACAGAGGTAAGCTTCCCATTATTACAATTGATACACTTCTGCAATCGGGGACTCAAAAATCTGAAAGGTTGAAGAAGGTGCATGGTAGCTCCCTAAAGTTGCAACCACCCGAGTGTTCTTCTTCAAAACTGGTCCAAGCTTTTGACCAATGTGCAAACCCTTCCAAGTCAACCACACATATACCAATACCTGCAACCGGCCAGCCTTTTCATACCTATCCTTTAACCATTGAGCAAAACCCTCCCAAAACCAGTACATACCCAGCAAGCCCGCCCAAACAACCAGATTTAAAATCCAAAAACCTGCTACACACCAAACCTCGTTTTCCTCCAATTCCAACTGAACCGAATGAGGACTTCCCACTACTTACAACAACCAAAATGGAGAATGCTAATCCATAAAGCTTCAACCACCAAGATAACCAAAAACCCACCTGGTCCCAACTTTTTAACTCTAACCGAATCAAAACTAATGGAACCAAATTAGAACACTTTCCAAGCCAACCTTCCAAAGACCAAAACAAACTACCAGTAGACATAACCGTTGAAGAAGTCTCGGCAGAATTGGATAGATGGGATAATGCCATAGTAGGCCACGTCATTGGAGCTAAGCCCCCGTATAAGCTCATGAAGCAGTTTATTGAAAGGAGATGGAGAGCCTTTGGTGCCATTGATATCTTCATACTAAAAGCTGGTCTTTTTATTTTCAACTTCCAAGATGAAGAATCCAAGCTCAAAGTGCTAGAAATGGGACCTTGAAGCTACTATGATAAGCCATTAATTCTAAGGCCGTGGTCACCTAATGAGATGTATAATAGAGAAAGCCCTGAGGTTCTACCAATTTGGGTTAGATTTCCACACTTGAAGCTTCATCTATGGTCAGCCGTGTCCCTCAGCAAGATTGCTAGCCAAATAGGTAAGCCTTTGTTTACGGATAGGATGACATCTCAAAGGCAGAGGTTAGCTTATGCCCGTGTATGTGTTGAAGTGGACAAGAATGCTAATCTCCCATCCTATATTGACATAAAGGACTACAATGGCAAGATTTTCCAACAAGCAGTGGAGTATGAATGGATTCCCATAAAATGTGAAGGCTGTAAACAGCTTGGTCACAGTGCTAATCAATGCCCAAGAGTAGTCAAGAAAGAATGGAGACCTATCCCAAAAGAGAAGAAGCAAGAGGAGCTAAAAGAAGACCAGTGTGAGAAGAAACCCAAGAGCTCTACAAGAACTGAATTACATGATGATAATGAAGTTGAATTGGAAGATGCTAATTGTGAAGTTGAAAGGAAACTAGCTTTATGCATTGTAGAAAAACCCCCCACCGAGCAACAAGTTGAAGTATGGAAATATGACAAGTAGGAGATGCAAGAGGTAAGCCCATTAACTATCATTCCATTGGCCATCCAAAGTCTGAATGCTTCCCAAGAGGATATTTCAGCTTCAAGCCTAAATGATCCCGTTGGTACTCTTTGCAAAGTAGAGGACATCCGAGAAGTCAATTATGAAATGGTACAAGAAGATCTTGAATTTCAGCTATCCCGAAGCCAATGGAAAAAGAAAGCAAAGAAGGAGTATGCAATTCAAAGATGTAAAGCTGTCCAAGCTAAGCACAGCCCCTCCTCTTCATCTCCTAAATGAATTTTGTTGCCTGGAACATTAGAGGCCTAAATTGGCCCATAAAACAGAATGAAGTTAAAAAGTTGATAAAGTCCTCCTCCCTTAACCTGATTGGTCTTTTGGAAACTAAGGCTCAAGGCTCAAATGTAGATAAGGTTTGTAAGTGTATTAACTCCACTTTTGAATACTTTGGGAATCATTCGGCCAGGTTGACAGCTAGAATACTTATTTTGTGGAATCCTCTAGCAATCAAGGCTCAAGTTATATCTTGCACTAATCAATCAATTTTTTGCCATGTAAGTTATCTATCTACCTCTGTGGAATTTTCTGTCACTTATGTATATGCCTCAAATGATAGAACTAGCCGTGTGGAACTTTGGAATGAACTCCGAGCCAACTATGCTATAGCTGGGATTACTTCCCCATGGATAATTTTGGGTGACTTTAATGTTGTTAAAGAAGAATCAGAAAAAAGAGGTGGAAGAAGAGTAGATAAGGCTGCGGTTGGAGAATTTAATGATTGCCTTGAGGCAATTGAAGTGTTTGACCTTAGATACTTTGGTTGCTTATACACTTGGTGTAACAAGCAAGATGAAGGAAATATAATTTTCAGCAAGCTAGATAGAGCTTTGGTGAATGAGTATTGGCTTACAACTTTTCCTAACTCTGAGGCATTCTTTCCTACCCCCGGCATATCAGATCATAGCCATACCATGATCAACATTCGGCCTAAGGATCAAAGTGGCAAGAAGCCTTTCAAGTTTTTCAACTATTGGACTATGAATAAGGAGTTCCTTAAAGTAGTTGAGGAGGCATGGAATGTTCAAGTGCAAGGCATCCCTATGTTCAAGCTGAAGTCAACACCTACCCCCACTAACTTGGATGGACCAAACCTATCTCCATTGGATAATGACCTTCATGTTAATGTTGAAACCCACCCAAATCTGCCACCTATTTATTTAACTGAACTAGATGTCAAATTCCCCTCTCTAAAAGCACCAAAAACCTCAACTAACTCCTTGGCAGGTAACCAAGAGCCTAAAGACCCGTTCCCTTCCACTCCTAAATCTACTTGGTCTCAATTGTTTAACTCTAATAGAGTTAAGTCAAACGGCACATCCCTAGAGTTCATCTTTGGCACCTCTCAAACCGAAGATGGTCTTCCATCCGTAACAATAACTTCAGATGAAGTCTCAAAAGAACTAGAAAGATGGAGTAGTGCTTTGGTCGGATATGTAATTGAAGCCAAACCTCCATACAAGCTCTTGAAGCAATTCGTGGAGAAGAGGTGGAAAGCATTTGGCCACATTGATCTATACATCCTTAAACCAGGTTTTTTCGTGTATGATTTTCATGATGAAGAATCAAAACAAAAGGTTCTGGAGATGGGGCCTTGGAGTTATTTTGACAAGCCATTAGTTTTGAAGCCTTGGTCATTTTCTCAAGCCTATGACAGAACATGCCCAGACAAGATACTAGTTTGGGTGAAACTTCCTCATCTAAAGCTTCACTTGTGGTCTCCCAAAACACTAAGCAAGATAGCAAGTCAGATTGGCCACCCTTTATTCACTGATCGAATGACTGCCACGAGGGAAAGATTGGCTTTTGTAAGGATGTGTGTTGAAATTGATGTTCATTCTCCCCATCCGCAAACCATAGAGATCAAAGACTACAATGGCAGCTCTTTTCAACAAGAGATAGAATATGAGTGGCTCCCAACAGTTTGTGAAGTTTGTAAACAAATTGGTCATAGATCAACACAATGTTCCATGTCCGTGAAGAGGGAATGGAGGTAAGTTAACAAGGCAGCTGAAGAAACTAAGGAAATGCCAGCGGAAGAAAGCAAGCTAGGTCCTAATCACACAATTAATTCAAAGGTGAATTCAACTAGAGGAGAGGTCGTGTGCTCAAAGAAAGTTGCATTGAGAAACAAATCTGTTGAGAAGATGCCAAGTGATGGAAGGCCGTTGTCTAATTCCCCCTTGACTATTTCCAAATCTGTTGAGGAGAATGTTGAATCAATTATTGGAACAAGCAACAAATTTCAATGTCTTACCAAGCAAAAAGAAAAAGATGAAAGCCAATCAAAGAGCACGATTCAAAGTTCAGCCAATTCTTGGGCAATTTTGGTATCACCAAACCAATTTAGCAATCTTGTTGAACAAGAGGAAGTATTGCCACCAATAACCATTTGCTCTTCTCCCTCTAAGAATAGCCGAACTGAAAATCAAATTAAAATGGGAAGTCAAGCTCCCTTGGATCAGGTTGTTGATGAATGGAAAGTCAAACTCTCTAAAAGTCAAAGGAAGAAACAAGCCAAAGGAAGAAAATCAGGTTGCTGAATATTTTTTTTTTGGTAAGTACAATCAAACCCGGGGGGCTGATACAGGCACTTGCAAGCGACAGGTAGAATACTTTTTGTAAAAGTTAATTAATTTGTATGTTTTGATCTCCATGTAATTCGAGGGTATGCCCTCTGGATGATGTAAATTTCTCCCATTAATCCAAATTATACATACTTACCAAAAAAAAAAAAAAAAAATGTTCAAGCTCTTTTCTAAGCTCAAGCTCCTTAAAGCGTCACTTAAGGCTTTCAACCTTAAACACTATGGTGGCATCTCAGTAAAGGTCTCCGAAGCTAAATCCCAATTGGAAGCAATCCAGAAGAAGCTGCAAGTTAATGCCAATTCAAAGCTTTTGGAAGATGAAAGTGAAGCTTTTGACAATTACCTCCACCTTGCCCAAGCCGAGGAAGCTTTTTTCAAGCAAAAAGCTAGAGATAATTCCATTAAGTTAGGGGATCAAAACACTTCTTATTTCCATAAAAAAGTCAAAGCCCATTGTTCTAGAAATAAAATTCTTTCAATTCAAGATGATCAAGGTGAGAGACATGAGGATTATGAGGTGGTCAAATCTGCTTTCATTGAGTTCTACAAACGACTTTTGGGTACACCTTTCCAATACCTGCAAGATGCAAAGGGTTATGTGGACAGCATTATGCAAACAAATCTACCTTCAGAAGTAATGACATCTCTTGATTGCATGGTCACGGATGAAGAAATAAAGAACACCCTATTTTCTCTGCCAAGTCATAAAGCTCCAGGTCCAGATGGGTTCACCCCACACTTCTTTAAAAAAGCTTGGAATATTGTTGGGAATGATGTTCTTGATGCTGTTAGATCCTTCTTCAGGTCAAGGAAACTGCTAAAGGAGGTAAATTCCACTGTTATTGCTCTAGTCCCAAAGACTCCTAATCCAAGCAAGGTGACAGACTATCGTCCTATTTCTTGCTGTACTACAATTTACAAATGCATCTCAAAAATTATTGCTAATAGGCTTAAGGTGTTGATGCCTCTTATAATTAGCCCTTCTCAAGCAGCTTTTGTTAAAGGCAGATCAATCACATATCAAATTTTACTTATGCATGAGCTAGTGCGGAATTATCACAAAAAGAACATATCACCTAGAGTGCATTGAAGATAGATTTGATGAAAGCTTTTGACTCAGTCTCATGGAACCTCATCCTGGATTCTTTGCAAGCACTTAAATTGCCGGGTAGGATTATCACATGGATTAAAGCTTGTATCACCTCTCCTCAATTCTCAATCTCAATGAATGGGACTCTAGAAGGCTATTTCCATGGTGCTAGAGGCCTACTGCAAGGAGACCCACTATTCCCATATCTGTTCATTATAATTATGGAATTTTTCTCAAGGCTTCTCAACAAGATGGTGAAGGGGAGTAAATTCACTTATCACCCAAAATGCTTAAACCCTCTCATTAATCATATTTGCTTTGCAGATGATTTGTTTATTCTATGCACTCCTAATGTCTCTTCTTTCCAGATAGTCCATGATGCACTCAAGGAGTTCCACAAATACTCGGGATTGCAACCTAATGGCACCAAGAGTAAAGCTTATATTTCTGGAGTCAATGATCAAGAAAAGCACAACTTATGCTCCATTCTCGAAATTCAGCTCGAAGATCTTCTAGTAAAATATTTGGGAGTGCCTTTGATCTCAACCAAGCTCAAACATAAAGATTGCAAGGAGTTAATTGATAAGGTCACAAGGAGAGTTAAAAGTTGGACCGCAAAGCACCTATCCTATGTGGGTAGAGTGGTACTCATCAAAGCCATCCTATTTTGTATACAAGTCTTTTGAAGTATGCACTTTGTTTTGCCAAAGAATGTATGCACGGCCATTGAACAAGTCCTTTGGAGATTCTTGTGGTCCGGTGTGGACCTAAAGCAAAGGGGAAGCAAAGTTGCATGGGAAGAAGTCTGCAAGCCAAGAAAGGAAGGCGGCCTTGGAATAAAAAGGCTTGAAGAATGGAACAAAGCTTCTATGATGAGACATATATGGGCCTTGTGTACAAGGAAGACCTCTCTTTAGGTGGAATGGTGCTACTCCAATCTCCTCAAAGGGAAGTGTTTCTGGGAAACCAAGCCACCAATGGATTGTTCATGGACATGGAGGAAGTTGTTAAAGCTAAGGGAAATAGCACAAAGGATTTCAAAGTATAAAATTGGCAATGGAGATTCTTTATCATTGTGGTTTGCTAATTGGCACCCTCTTGGCCCACTCATCCCTAAATATGGTCCAAGGATTGCATATGATGCCGGACTACCAAAAAATGCCAAAGTTTCAAGAATTGTGGAGAATGGCAAATAGAAGTGGCCTTACCCATGTACATGGGAGCTAAGGGAGATCATTCTTGAACATCCACTTGACTACTTCCGTAGCACCAATTCGGGTGACAAATTCATTTGGACTACTTCAAGGAGAAGGGAATACACGGCAGCTTCTACTTGGAAGGCCATCCGAGCAAGAATGAGCAAAGTAAATTGGAGTCGACTAGTTTGGTATGGAAACCACATTCCCAGATTTAGCTTCATCCTTTGGCTTGCAATCAAAGGTAGACTTAACACCAAAGACCGAATGCTTGGGTGGGGATTGAATATTGATCTATCATGTGTCTTATGTGGTAACGGGCTTGAATCATTGGATCATCTCTTCTTCCAATGTCCATTTGCAGCTGACTTGAGATCCATAATGATGGGGAAAGCTTCACCCGTGGCCATCATTGAAAAAAGGATAATGCATGAAGTTAGAACTAGAGTTTCCCAATTTAGAGTCAATTTGGTCAATGTAGATTCTAACTTGCTTGATAGATGGGGAATCCATTAGATGCTTATGTTTGATATGCGGGGGTATGCCCCCAAGATATTGTACATAACTTCCCATTAATCCAAATTTATACTTACTTACCAAAAAAAAAAAAAAAATAGTGATGGGAAGATGCTTTATCTCAAAAGTCAACCAAACATGGGAAGCTGAAGTCCAATGGGCCTTGGGAAAGTTTAGTAGGAAGTAGCCTAGCAATACACTTTGCAAAACCTTATGGGCTGGTATGATCTATCACCTATGGGGAGAAATGAATGCAAGAATCTTCAAGACCAAGGCATCCACGGTTACAACTATTGTGAAGAAAATAGAACAAGTAGCTAGAGCCAAATTCTCAAGTCAATCCCTAAACATGGCTAATGTAAATGTTAGCTTAATGCATAATTGGGGAATCCACATGTAGCTTACTTTGAATGGCTTGATTCGGGGGTATGCCCCCTTGATATTGTACATAAATTTTCCCATTAATCCAAATATACACTTACTTACCAAAAAAAAAAAAAAAAAAAACTGGATCAAAAAGATAATGAATTGAATGATGCCCAAGGGAAGCTAAAAACTATGCAATTCAAGAGAAATACTGATCTTCTCAGCTTGATGACATACTTGGGATGCAAAAGAGCCCACGTGGCAAAAGAAGACTTGGCTACACTGGCATACAGGCGGTCAATCTTAGAGATAAAGCTACCCCCAGTTCCTCAAAGACAACTGCTCCACGAACAGTCAAAGCTCCCCAACCAAAGAAAGGTATCAATCAAGAGCCTATTCTCAAAAGCCTAAAGGTATGCCCCCTAACTTGCAACGTAAATTTGTTCCTATTTGTTTTCATTGTGGTATACCTGGACACATAAGACCACCCTGTCATAAATTATTTGGGCTTCTCGTATCCTATGTTGACACTAGGGATTCTTTGAGATCTAATTTTTAAGTGTCAAATAGGTTTGATCCCTTAAGGTTTCAAAAGTCTTGTTTTGATTTTAAACCTTACATGACTTGGCCAGTGAGGAAAGACAAAAAGGAAAATTTTTTAAAATCCATTGGTCCAAATCCCAAGAATTCCAAGACTCAAAATGCTGTTTCAAAATTAAGAATTGTTTGGGTTAGGAAGAGTGATCTCTATATCTCCCACATCCCTAAGAGTGTTGAAGGGGTGAGCCTTGATATGTAGAGGCAATTTTTTTCATGAACTAGGCTTTGCTTCACTGCTGTACTTTTAGCTAGTTCTATGAATTCATGTAGATTATATTTTTTCTCTAGGATAAGTAATTTTTTTGGTGCAATGTTATTTCTTGTGATTTTCTTGCATGTTCTATTACCTCATACACAATTTAAAATCACAGGATTAAAATTGTTTTTTTTTTTTTTTTGGTAAGTAAGCGTATTTTGGATTAACGGGAAATTATGTACAATGTCTTAGGGGCATTCCCCCGTGGTGCAAATTACATAACAACTAGTGGATTCCCCAACTATTAAGCAAAATAGAATTTACATTAGCCAACATGACATGAGATTGGGATAACTTTCTTCTAACTTCATTTTGGATTCCATGCACAATGGTTGCCATAGGTGTAGATTGCCCTTTGAAGATTCTCTTGTTCCTTTCTTCCCAAATGTGATAAACCAAACCGGCCCAAGCAAGCTTGTAAAGCACACAGCTGGGTTACTTCCCACTAAATTTGCCCATGGCCCAAGCAACTTCCCTTTTCCAAGTTTGTGTGGGTTTGACAATAGAGCATTTCCTTAGAATGATGGTTCTCAACTCAGCCGTAAATGTGCACTTGAAGAAAATGTGATCCACGGTTTCAAGTTCATTTCCACATAATACACAAGTTGGATCAATGCTCATTCCCCAATTAACCATTCTATCTTTGGTGTAAAGTCTTTCTCTAATAGCAAGCCAAAGGATGAAACTATGTCTAGGAATATGTTGATTGAACCAAATCAAGTGATGCCAAGGTACCTTGTTGTTTTTCTCGCAGATAGCATTCCATGTTGCGGCCACGCCATATACTTCATTCTTGGATACACTCCATATAAGCTTATCTTCCAGGGTGGTGCTCGGCTTGTAATTAGGAGGGTGGTCAAGGATTATTTCCCTTAACTCCCAAGTGCATGGAAAAAGCCACTTCCATTCCCCATTTGCAACTATTCGGTCTACCCTTGCATTTGTAGGTAGCCCCGCATCGTAGGCTATCCTAGGACCATATTTAGGAGTCAAAGGCCCAAGAGGATGCCAATTTGAGTACCACAAAGAAATTGAGTTACCTTGCCCAACCTTATGTTTGGATAAGCGAATGACCTCATCTCTAAGTTTGAGTAGTTTCCCCCAAGTCCATGAGCAATCGGATGGCTTCTTGATCTCCCAAAAACATTTCCCCTTAAGAAGGTTAGTGTGACACCATTCAACCCAAAGGGAAGACCTTTTAGTGCATAGTGCCCAAATGTGCCTCATCATGGATGCTTTGTTCCATTCTTCAAGTCTCCTTATTCCTAGACCTCCTTCCTTCTTTGGCTTGCAAATTTCATTCCATGCAACCTTGCTTCCCCATTGTTTTAGCTCAGCACCCGACCATAGGTATCTCCTTAGGACTTGTTCTATGGCATTACAAATTCTTTTTGGGAGTATAAAGTGGATGCTCCAATAAACTTGCAAACTGAACAGAACAGATTTGATTAGAACCAATCTACCTGCATAGGATAGGCATTTTGCAGTCCAACTCTTGACTTTCTTGGTGACCTTGTCAATGAGCTCCATGCAGTCTTCATACTTTAGCTCTGTTGAGATGAGTGGAACGCCTAGGTACTTCACGGGAAGCTCCCCAAGCTGGAATCCGAGTATTGAGCATAGTTGGAGTTTTCTTTGGTTGCTAACACCTGCCATGTAGACTTTGCTTTTGGTCCCATTGGGCTGCAATCCAGAATATTTGTAAAATTCTTGGAGAGCTTGATGAACAATCTGAAAAGAGATATCATTAGGAGTACAAAGAATGAATAAATCATCTGCAAAGCATATGTGATTGATTAGGGGCTCAGTGCACTTCGGGTGGTAAGTAAATTCACTTCCTTCAATCTTCTTGTTGAATAATCTTGTGAAGAACTCCATGGCAATGAGAAAGAGATAAGGGGAGAGTGGATCACCTTAGCGAAGGCCTCTAGCACCATGAAAGAACCCTTCAAGTACTCCATTCATAGATATGGAGAATTGAGGGGTAGTAATACATTCTTTTATCCAGCCCACAAATTTGCTTGGTAGCTGAAAGGCTTGCAAAATATCCATAATAAGGTCCCATGACACCGAATCAAAAGCCTTCATAAGGTCAATTTTGAGAGCACTCCTTGGGGATGTGTTTTGCCTATGATAGTTTCTTACAAGTTCTTGCATGAGAAGGACTTGGTCTGAGATGCTTCTACCTTTAATAAAAGCTGCTTGGGAAGAACTAATCATGAGGGGCATAAGCTTCATAAGCCGATTAGCAATGATTTTAGAAATGCATTTGTAAATTGTATTGCAACAAGAAATGGCTCTATAATCTGCTACCTTGCTTGGATTAGGGACTTTAGGGATTAGGGCAATGCTTGTGGTGTTGATCATCTTTAGCAGCTTACCCGAACTGAAGAAAGACTTGATAGCATTTGTAAAGTCTTCCCCAACAATGTTCCAAGTCTTTTTGAAGAAATAAGAAGTGTATCCATCAGGCCCAGGAGCTTTGTGACTTGGCAAAGAGAAGAGAATGGCTTTATCTCCTCATCCGAGACTTCATCCTCAAGAGAATCTAGGAGTTGTGATGGCAAGGATGTGTGCATGATGCTATCCACATATGCCTTTGCAACTTGCGGATATTGAAAGGGAGTTCCCAAAAGCCTCTTGTAGTAATCAACAAAAATTTCTTTGACCTTACCATAATCTTCAATCCTTATGCCAAGATCATCTTGGATTGAAAGAATCTTGTTTCTTGAACAATGGCCCTTTACTTTTCTATGAAAGTAAGCAGTGTTTTGGTCCCCTAGCCTTATCAAGTTGTCTCTAGCTTTTTGCTTGTAGAAAGCCTCCTCGGCTTGAGCAAGGTGCAAGTAGTCTTCAAGAGCTTTGCTTTTTTATTCAAGGAGATTGGGGCTAGACTTTAGTTGTAATTCATATTGGATGGCTTCAAGTTTGGCTTTAGCTTCATTGACTTTGACCGAGATCCCTCCATAATGTTTGTGGTTGAATGCCTTTAGAGACTCCTTAAGTGACTTGAGCTTGGAAGCTAGCTTAAACATAGGGGTGCCCGAAACTCTTGTACTCCATGCTTCCTCTACCACTTTATTAAACTCCTTGTTCTTTGACCAATAATTGAAGAACTTAAAAGGTTTCTTACCGGTTGAGGCATTGGGCCGAATGCCTATAACAATGGGGCTATGATCTGAGGTACAAGCATTGGGGAAGAAGGCTTCTGAGTTTGGAAAGCAAGTGAGCCATTTTTCATTCACAAGCGCTCTATCAAGCTTGCTAAAAATTCTACTTCCATCTTCTTGTTTGTTGCTCCATGTGTAGTAGCATCTAGAGAATCTTAAGTCAACCATTTCAATAGCTTCAAGGCATGATTAAAGCTATTCACTGCATTTTTATCAATTCCCCTACCTCATCTCTTCTCTTTTTCATCTTTAACTACATTGAAATCACCCAAGATGATCCAAGAAGAAGCTGTCCCAATCATGTCATAATTAGCTTGAAGATCTTTCCACAAAAGCTCTCTAGTTGCCTTATCATTTGAGGCATACACAAGAGTTTCAAAAAATTCAATTGAAATTGCATGGTAAGCAATATGGCAAAAGATTGATTGGCTAGTACTTGCAATAACTTGAACTTTGACAATTGAAGGATCCCACAAAAACAAAATTCTGGCAGGTGTATCATTGGAGTGATTCCCCACATAGCAAAAAGAAGGGTTTATAGACTTGCAAACTTTTTCTACATTACAACTTTGTACCTTGGTTTCAAGAAGGCCAACTAGGTTGAAGGAGGAGTTCTTGATCTACATAGTGGTCATAAATTTGAATTACTTGATGAACTTTAATCCTATGTTTTGTTGTTCCTTGTCATGGTAGTGGTGTGCCAATTGTAATTGCATGAAGTTTAGTACATCGTGAGAAATCTTTTCCACTACTTAATTGTTTTTATAAATTCTCCTTTCTGGACTATTGATTGTGTTTGAGTACAAAATAAAAAAAAAAAAAACTTGGAAAGGGCTACCATATGGAATAGAGTAAAAGCTAGCCAATTGACGTGCGGGTTATCAAAATAACCACCCTCTGGTTTTGACAATATAGGAAGAAGGCTACCTACCCATAAAGTGTGTGAAAGCCACCAAGTACAAATAAAAAGAAAAATGAGGAAAAGAAAAGAAAAAGAAAAAATGGTGATCTTACATTGGAATTCTCAATTGGTATCACATTGGTATTTAGTTGAAAACAATGAATTGAGGAGAATCTAGTCGAAGAACTAACATTGCATATCTTACTCAATTCAATTCACAGTCCAAAGGAGCAATTTTGAAATTCATGCGAGTATGTGAAAAGTGTTAATCATGTTGCACCTAAACTTCATGTCACACACTGTACAGGCATTTGACCATTAGTATGACATGTGTGAACAACTCATGACATAAATAGTAGGGTGATTCTTGGAATTCTTATTTGATACTATTTATGTATGGTCAAAAATTTGAAACTGTGTTTAGTTTTGTGTTTGGGAAAATAGAACTTGGAATGATTTGATCAAGATTACCCATTGTACTTTCATGTTTGTCAATTCATGTCAAAAAGGGGGAGATATATAGTCAAGGGGGAGAATTTTTGAAAATAAGTTTATAGGGATAATTTTTTAAAAAGAAGTTGTTTAACTAAGGGGGAGAATGCATTGAAAAGAGTTTGGTTAATTAAGGGGGAGAATATTTTGTTTTCATCATTCCGTTAATTTTTTAATTATTCTTTGTTACACATGATGCCGTAATGAGTTTGTTGAGTGTGCAGTCATACAGGATAAAAAGTGGAACAAGTTGATGAATGATGGAATAGTTGATGGATAACTTGTTTATTGAGGCTTTGAGCTAGGAAAAACTTCCTTGTAATTTTATTTTTGAGTTGTGACATGGAATTGCCAAAGGGGGAGATTGTTAAGGCTAAATTTGTAAATTGACAAATCCATGATCAAATAGAATTGTATGTACCTTAGACTTAGTGTAGGCTAAGACACTAAAATCCTAAGTCGAATAGAATTCTCAAAGGCCTCAGAGAAACAGTTTCCATAATAGCTGGAAGTCTTGAAGTGATTCGGAAGTCCTGAAGAGGCTCAGAACTGATTAACGCAGGAAGAGCGCGGGAAGGCTGCGGTTGGTTGTGGGATAAAGCCGAGAGCCATAATTAGGGTTTTAGCCATGTAGGAAGACCGCGAGAAGACCGCTCTGATTCGTGGGAAGGCTGCGGGAGAGCCGTTCCCGCGAGGTGACTTTTCTCGGCTTATTTTAACTGCTTCGAGCCCCAGCTGCCTTTGTTTTGTTTATATATATCTCCTGGAATCTTCAAGGGTTAGTGGCATAAGAAAAGAGACGCACACATAGAGAGAATATACTTCATGTTTGTGAGCTTGAAAGTTTGATGATTCTCTCAACAGCTTAGCCTTCATTGTTTGTGTTCAATCCGAAGGAGTTCGGGTTTGGTTTTGTGAGCGCTGTGGATTCAGCATGCTGAGGATTCAATAAAGCGATTGAGGAGTCAGTCTAGTGCCTTTGAGGAGTCGAAGGGTTTTCGCTAAAAGAGTTGGTGCATCGAGGAGTCGAGCAAACGTCAAGAGAGTATAGAGTCGAGGAGTCGATCTATCGCGAGGTTGAGTTTGTAACCAATGTTTGTTTATTTTAGTGAAAGTTTTGTTTGAGGTTTCCTTTCGTGGGTTTCTTCGTTTTTGTTTATCTCGCCTTCTACATTCTTGTGTGTGTGATTGATTGATCGATTGATTGAGATCCATAGCAGTGTATTTTTGAATTTTCATTTTCATATTCTCCTCTTTTTTCTTTTTTGGTAATTTCATATTCTCCCTTTAGTTCATCTCTTTATCATTTTCACCTTCTATGCTTCACTATTCCTACTCTAACTCTCCACAAAACATTTCTCTCCAGCAATCATAACACTAGAAAAAAAATTTCTAGTTCTATTTATCTTTGACAACCATAACACCTAAAGAAATTTTTTGATTTTGGTGAAAAAAATTTCGAATAAAAGGTTAGCATTTTTTTTCTTTTCACATTTTCATTTTTAGTTGTTTTTCTTCTTGAGAAAAGGCTTTATCATCGTATAGTCATCAAATATACTAAATTTTTTTGGCTCCCCTACAATGAAATCCTAGCTTCGTCTTTGTTTTTGGTAATTAAGAATATTTTGGATTAATGGGAATTTATATACAATATCTTGGGGGCATACCCCCTTATAGCAAAATCATTACAAAGGAAGGAAATTAGCTACATTTGGATCCCCAACTTCTAATTAAATTAGGATTCACATTAGCCATGCTATTAATAGGAAATTGTGAGAGTTTAATTCTAACTTCATAATCTATCCTTTGTACAATGGAGGCAATAGATGAGGAGAGACCCTTGAATATTTTGGCATTTCTTTCCTCCCAAATATGATACACCAAGCCAGCCTAAGCAATTTTGCAAATAGAGTTGCTAAGATGCTTCCCACTAAATTTACCCGTGGCCCATAAGACTTCATTCTTCCAAGGTTGAGGTGGTTTTGTGATAGAGCACTTTAGCAAGATTATTGCCCTTAATTCGGATGCAAAGGAACATTGAAAAAACAAATGGTCCATAGTCTCAAAGGCTAACTTCGTCCCTGTGGTTAGGTATATATAGGATCTTGATTCTTTGTGAATTTTGTTGGATGATCTTTAATGTATGTTGAGTTATTATTACTTGTGGGTTCGATTCTAGGCTTAGAGTTCTAAAAAACGAATTGAGGAGGGCCAACCTGAGCTGGATTCAGCTCAGATCTATGCCGTAGTTTGTAGGAATGAGCTTTTCACGAGGCATGCTACTATAAACTCTACTATCGGTATTTTTTGGGAGTTACTTGGGAGCTTCACGCAAGTATTTCCATCTTAGATGTAGCTATCATTATTTTCTTGTAGGCCACAAATGAGGTGCCAGTGACACCTAATAGGGTGTTAGTGACCTTCCCACGAGGACAGTTTGCTGGTTTTTTCATGTGTTATTCAACCCTATTTGGATGGTATACTTTATATGGCATGCATATAGTTTGACTTGATATATTTCTGAATGATTTGGAATGATTGGATACTTTGAGTATAGCATGCCTTTGTTATATTATTGAGAGATATTATCATAAATAATTGAGCATGTCATATGTGTAGGGCTAGGATTGCAATATCTAGTTCGTATTTTTATATCAATTGGCCAAGTATACCATATTGTTAGTATTGATATGTTGTAAGTATAATTATATGTATGAATAGGATCTATCATTTTACGAAGAATGACAAAAAGAGATTTTTCTAAAATGTTGAATGATCTTAAGTTGATATGTATAACTAGAGATTAGTTATTCGTATTGGGAGATTAATCCTAAATTATATTATGATATGATTATTTAGACTACAGGTGAATTTTGCTTGAGTATAACAGATACCTTATTAGGATATAACCTGATTCCTCAGCAGAAGGGTTAGGGGGTATAGCACGATTCTCCTGAGTCTTACACAAGTAAATAAATAACACAGTTCCCTATGAGTGTTATATTGAGATATACATTTACTGTGAGTAAAAAATAGTATGGTTGATGACCTTGTGCACTTTGCTATGTGTCATCAATCCAAGATAAGGTTGGGATAGATGGAGATTAGAAATTGTATTGGCCTAGGACTTGTATCTCGCATAATTTATTTTATTAAGATTTTTGTAAAAATTATATCATATATTTGAGTATTTATAGTTGTTTACACATGCGGTTCTATCTACTGAGCAATAGTGTTCACCCCTTCCTTATCATATATAACCCCTCGAGAGCTAAGAACAGTCACCTCGAACTTAATTGAGACCCATGGTTACTACTTAGAGGCTTTATTGTTATTTTATTTAGATTAGTATATTTTTATTTGTGCAACTTGGGCACTGTTTGGAGTGTCAACAAAAATAAAATAAAATAAATCTCCAACAATCTCTATAAATCACTAAAACTCTCTATTGCACATTTACACTTTCCCAATTTTACTAATTTCAAAAAATTTTAATAGCTAAAAAAAAAAAAAATTCGGAAGGAGGTAAATCGAGTGCGAAAAATTTTTTTGACAATCATATTCTTCAAGTCGAAAACTTTTAAACGAGTACCATTGCGCTATTTTATATGAATTCTTTTGAATCTATTAAAATAGATTTGAAAAACCGTTCTAACGGTTTAGTGCAAAAGAGAGAGAAAAAGAACTACTGTGCAGAACATCGAGCTTCATTTTTTCGAATATGTTAGAATGGATTTGGGAAACTGTTCTAATGGTTTTGGTAATGTTTATCTCTAAAAAATGCAGTTTGAAAGAAAACACCAAATGCTATTCTTTATCCAAAACCACGTCTTATCTTATTTTTTTCTTATTTTTTATTACTCTAATGTACACTTGATGTGTGGGTCCCAAACTCCGATATTGTAGCCAGATCCATGTGTTAGGTAGATGCAGGCTGTGGGCCTAAATTGTGAGTAGTGGGTTCCAGATCACCCAATTAAGAAAAAATGATTTTTATTTGAAATAGGATTAGGCGTAGAGACTTAGACTCCCTACCTAAGTTTTGATTTTAGTTTAAAATGTATCCATTATGCTTTTAAAAATGTGATAAAAGACCTTTTTTAGTGATTCGGACTGATCAGTGCAATCAGAAATAGTGAGCTTGGGGTTTGACTATGCATATAAATCATTATATCTAAATATCCAGGGATATCTAGAGTCTTTTTCCACTCTCATAATTATAATCTCACAAGATAATGTCTGGTTAATAATAATCAGTACAACAAAACCCCCAAAATAACGCTTATTTACCCACAAAAAAAAAAACCCCAAAATAATTAAAAAAGCATACGACGCATGAAAATATGAGACAGTCGTACCCTACAAGGTTGCTTATATATCTCATAGAGAATTATGCCGATTGTAGTCCATATGTGCGAATGAAATGATATGTCAAGAATGTTCCCATAGTTTTTTTGAAAGGTAAATGTAAATTTTTATTAATGATAAGAAATAAAGGGGCATACCCCTTAATAGCATGGCCGAAGCCTACAAAAGCAACAATTAATCCATCAAAACAGAAAGGGGAAGGGACCAAACATGAACTAAATGCCTATTAGTATCTGTCTTTGCAAAAGGTTTACAAGATATGATCCTAAGACGGACTGTGGCCTCAACTTGTTTTTTTTTTTTTTGGTAATTACTCAACTTGTTTCATTAAAAGAGCAGCATCCATTGAACCTTGATCATGAAGTCTAGCATTTCGCTCACGCCAAATGTAATCAACCAAAGCAGCAAGTCCCAATCTTCCTAAGAGGTGAAGGAGAGAATTACCCGAAAGGTTGTTCGTGCACCATTTAATCACTTCATCCTAGCTAGTCTCAAAGCATTGAAGGCCCAATTTTCTCATTAGTTCAATCCATATTCTCTCAGTGTATGAACATTGAAAGAATAGATGAGAGTGATTTTCCAAATCATGCTCACAGAGAACACATTTGGATGGTTGTAGTAATCCATTGAAAGAATGTTCCCATAGTAAATGTAGACTTTTGTAGTAATTGGGGAATTCCATAGATGATGTAAATATGGAGGTATGCCCCCAAGATGATGTAATTATTATTATCTCACTAATCCAAAATACACTTAACTATTAAAAAAAAAAAAAAGAAATGATATGTTTGCCTATCTAGCAGTAATTTTTCCTAAGGAGTGTTGGTAAAGGCCATTTTTTACTTTTAAACTGAACTAATCCTTATATCTTGATTACACTTATACTCTTGATGTGAAAATCTTCCATACTTTAGATGTTTCTATGCATAGTGTTCCGATTTGACTTGACCGTTTAATTTGTCTTTTTTCTTTAGCTGGGGACATATTCATCATTTTGCTAAATAATTGCTTGTGTTGAATTCTAACACTTTGACATATCTTATGCTCATGAAATGTGATCAATAGCATTTGTAGATGAATATAAGCATAATTTAGATATGGGTTTCTAACATTAGTGATGTCTTAAAATTACTCAATTAAAAAGGGTAGAATTGGAATGTCTACAGATATATATATATATATATATTTTGGTGGTTGTATAGGCCAACGTGTTTTATTTTTTTTGATAAATAAGCATATTTTAGATTAATGAGAGAATTTGTACAATATCTTGGAGGCATTCCCCCGTGTAACAAATACAAAGTAACTAGTGGATTCCTCAACTATTAAGCAAATTAGAATCTACATTAGCCAATTTGATATGAATTTGGGAGAACTTAATTCTAACTTCATGCTCAATTCTTTGCATAATAGTTGCTATAGATGATGATTGTCCCTTGAAGATTCATTTTTTCTTTATAGGCCAACGTGTTGGTTGTTAGTGTGCAACTTTTAGGCTATTATCTCTAGAATTCCTTGGAATCTAGGGTTGCGATCTGATTTCTTCATGGTGTCTAATGCAACTAAGGTTGAATCAAGAAAGTGCACCAATATCTTCATGGCATCTAAAGGATCTTTGCTGGATTCTTCAAGGCAAATGTTTGATTCCCGTCCTCACGGAAGTCAGCAAGCTAACATAGAAGGTAGAACTATAGAGGTGAACGATGGCTATGAAAAGGGTGGTATAGGTTTGGATGAGTCTTCTTCTATCCCACTTTTGTCTAGGGAAGAGAAGTTTGGAGCAGTGTTTATGCCTTTCTTCTCATTACCAAGTTCACCAGTTACCAAGCCGAAACGGTGTATAGAGGAGCCTAGAGCTGATTTTTTGAGGATGAAAAATCTTGCTTTCAAGATGGATGAGATTGTTGGGGCTTATTCCTCAATCGAAGCTGGGAAGTTTGGTGATGATGAAGAGACTCATCAGTCCAACGCAACTTCATTGCCAACATCCCCTGTGAAACCAAATCACTGTCGAAATATTGATGAACTTAGGGCAGAAATTGCTATCTTGAAGAACTTATCATTTGGAGGAGAAACCAGCAACAAAGGAATGGCCATAGATGAGGAATAGCTGAGAAAAATATGGAAGGAGAATACCTGCATACGTGAGGTGAAAACAGTTTGCTCAAGGGAGAAGACATGGTAAGCTTGAATTCCAATGAAGGTAAGTCCACTTTGAATTCCATACAAATGGAGGAAGCTTCCTCTTTTATAGAAGATAAAGGAATGGCAATCCTTGGAAGTTCCATGAAGAGCTCATCCTCATCTTGTGATGGAAGCATGAAGAGGGAAAACTCAATTGGAGGTATCATCCGTGGCCTCAAAATTCTTACGAGTCTCAAATGGAAATACTCTGCAAACCAACCTGCCGACCTTGACGAAGGACCACCATAAGGTGCCTAGTCCTTTGGAACACTCCTAAAATTCCTCCCAACCGGTCCATGCTTCATACCTGTGTGAAATACCCAGTGATACCTCCCTCCAACCGGTTCATGCCTCAAACCCGAGTGAAATACCCAATGAACAAAGTAAAAAGCTGCAGCCAACTTTGACTTGGCACCTTTGGAACACTCCTAAAATTCCTCCCAACCGGTCCATGCTTCAGACCTGTGTGAAATACCCAGTGATACCTCCCTCCAACCGGTTCATGCCTCAAACCCGAGTGAAATACCCAATGAACAAAGTAAAAAGCTGCAGCCAACTTTGACTTGTATACCAACTCTTGTGTCATCCCAACGACCACCATGTAATAACCTTGCCGAGCTGCCCTCCCACTTTCAAAACACAATTGAATTGCCGCCTGAAAGCCTAAGTAAACTAGAAAACCCCCCTTTGATTGGAACCAATTTACCTAACTACCCCTCACATAATAACCATGCCACGGGTGAATTAAACTCGATTAATGAAGCTAGTCAGGACAAAAATCAATCTACACCCAAGCCTTTAGCTCCTGCCATCATATTCCTACCCAATATTAAGACAAAAAACGTTGGGCAATGCTCTTCCAATTTGGGTAATGACCCAATTAACCCGCCCAAGTCAAATACCTTGAACTCAAGTCTCCAGCTTGACTTCAAATCAACAGACCATGATCTCAACTTCCCCTCCATCAAAGATACCAGCGCGGGTTGCTCTCCTTCAATAGCTAACAACTCCTCTCCAAGTCACACAGCTACGTGGGCCCAACTTTTCAATTCTAACCGTGTAAAAATCAATGGTACTGCTCTTGAATTTATTCCCTCACCTAGCAGTAAAGATTCTTCCAAACTTGTTACTATAACTGAAGAAGAAGTTGCAGATGAGCTTAAAAGATGGGATAATGCTATAGTTGGTTATGTTATAGGAGCCAAGCTTCCGTACAAGCTCATGAAGTAATTTATAGAAAGAAGATGGAAGGCATTCGGGTACATTGAACTATTCATCTTAAAGGCTGGTCTGTTTATGATTAAATTCCAAGATGTGGAAACCAAGCAAAAGGTTCTTGATTTGGGTCTTTGGTACTACTATGATAAGCCATTCATCTTGAAGTCATGGTATTCTACTGAAGTATATGATAGAGAATGCCCAGACACCCTCCCAATTTGGGTAAGATTTCTGCACTTGAAACTTCATCTATGGGCTGCCAAAACCTTAAGCAAAATTGCAAGCCAATTAGGCCGACCTCTCTTTACTGACAAAATGACAGCCTTAAGGCAAAGGCTTGCCTATGCTCGGGTATGCATAGAAGTTGATAAGAAAGCAACACTCCCTTCCTTCATTGAATTTTTTTTTTTTTTTTTGGTAATTAAGTGTTAATTTTATTATCAAAAAATTTTATATTTACAACGAGCTCAATACTAATCCCAGTGGGTACACATCCTTTTAAGGGAATCCGAAAACTTCTCCATTGAAATTGCTGACTATGATGGGAAAATCTTTAATCAACCAATAGAGTATAAATGGATCCCATCCGCCTGTGATGCTTGCAAGCAAATTGGCCACAAAGCCAACTAATGTCCAAAAAATGTAAAGCAACAATGGAGGCCAATTTCCAAGTCAGTGGTGAACCCAAAAGAACAAACTAAAGCCCTCTGGAACTCTAAGCCTGGTCTCTCAAATTCAAAATGATCAAGACATCACTAATTCTTTGGAGAACTTTGCAACACCAAGACAATTTAACAGCCTTATCAAGCAAGAAGAACTGCCACTAAAAGCTAAATATACTCCACCTTCTACAAATCCTGTGGTTAGCCAAGACAAAGAGGTTGACTGCTTAGGACTAGTGGAACAAGCAACAAATTTCAATGTCTCACTGAGCAAGAAGAAGATGATCCAATCCATGTTTCCCCATTGGCTCCCTAAACTCCAGATTCCTCTCATGTAGCTCCGGATAACAATGATGACGATGAGGCCCCTTCTTCAACTAGTGATTAGATCATTGATGATTGGGAGGTCAAACTAACCAGAGTCGAAGAAAGAAAAAAGCAAAGACTATGCATGCTCTAGCTCAACAAAGCAAGAAAGTGAGGCACATTGGAAGGAATTAAAGTCCAAGATTTGCAATATGGAAGACTGCCTAATATGAAAATAATTTTTGTAATAATATATTTTGATGCTTAAACTTGTAATGCGGGGGTATGCTCCCATGATGATGTAATTATTTTATTTCTCCCATCAATCCAAATTATACTTAATTACCAAAAAAAAAAAAAAAACTTTTAGGATATTATTATTATTATTATTATTATTATTTAATATTATTTTATACGAGAATCAAAGACGTGATCAGATACTCTAATTGATTGGTTAATATGACTTAACCTTGGATTAAGTTTTAATTTAATTCAAATTAGTTCACGTAATGCCATGTCGTCTATCACGAATGCTTAGGTTAGGGATACTAGGTGTCTTTGAGGCATTTTGAGATGCACTTAGGTGTCTTTTAGGTATCTTAAGTTATGTCTAAGTATTTTTTAGGGTATCTAGATGTCTTAAGGTGCGCCTAAGTGTCTTAGAGTAATTACAAAAAAAAAAAAAAAAAAGTGTCTTAGAGTCGTGCCTAAGTGTCGTCGAGGGATCTTAAGTTGTATATCTAGGTATCTTTGAGGGGCATTGAGGTGTGTTTAGTGTCTTTGAGGTGTCTTAACATGGGGCTAGGTGTCATTTTTTTTTTGAAAGGTAAATAAAGTAATTAAACTAAAATAAAGTTAATGTATAAATACTCAGGGGCATACCCCCGGCCAATGAAACCTCACTCATTAAATAAAGAAATACAATTTTGAGGAAACAAGAAATGTAAATGAAGCCTATTTTAAGGTTGAAGCTGGAAGTGCCCAAACTTGAACTAAATGTCTATTACATTCTGTTTGAGGAAAAGCCTTGCAAGACATAACTCTCAGCCATACCATAGCCTCAATATGCCTCCATAAAGTTGTTGCCCCTTGAGAAGAATTGTTAGATAGCTGGGCGTTACATTCTCTCCAAATGAAATAAACCAAGGCTATAAAAGCAAGACGTCCCAGAACATGAAGCAATGAATCACCCGTGAAAGAAGTAGTATACCATGAAACAATCTTTTCCCAAGAAGATGCTAGACATTGGAGGCCAAGCTTTTGAAGCAACTCATACCATAGCCGTGTGGTGTAGGGGCAATTGAAGAATAAATGGGAATGATTCTCAGAATCGGATTCACAAAGAAAACAACGAGAAGGTAGCATAACTCCATGGGATATAAGCTTGTCTTGGGTGGATAAATGATGTCTAATAGCAAGCCACAAGATAAATGAATACCTGGGTACATGATACTTGAACCATACTATGGAATGCCATTGGACCTCGTCATGATGATGCTCTTTTAGCACTTCCCAAGCAGCCTTAACCGAGAAAATGATTCCAAAAGATGATCTCCAAATAACTTTATCACATGTTGATGCGTTAGGCAAAGGTATGGCATTAGTTGCTAGCTGAAGGTCCATCAACTCATAGGTGTCGACCCCCGGCCAAGCCCATTTCCCTTCCTTAATAATGGCAGCAACTCTAGCAAATTTAGATAACCCCGAGTCATAGATTACCTGAGCATTCATGGAATCACAAATATCACTATTAGGTAACCATGGATCAAACCAAAAGACAATGCAGCTCCATTATCAACCTTGTAAGAAATATATGGCCTAATGAGGGATCTTAATTGTAGGATCTTCCTCCATGACCAAGAACAATCCCAAGGCACCTTAGCTATCCAAAACTGACTTCTTACAAGCAAGTTAGAACGAACCCATTGTGCCCATAGAGAAGTAGAATTAGGATCACAAAGTAACCAAACATACCTTGCCATGGAAGCCCGATTCCAATCTTTTATCTTTTTAATACCGAGGCCTCCTTCCTTCTTTGGTCTTGTGACCTCCTCCCAAGCCACCTTTGCACTTGTGGTAGAAAGAGAAGTACCCTTCCAAAGGAAAGCACACAGTTTTACTTCAAGGGTCTTCACCACATTGGCTGGAAGTATGAAGTGAAAACTCCAGTAGGATTAGATACTAAACAGCATAGATTGAATAAGTTGTTGGCAGCCAGAATAGGAAAGGAACCGATTAGTCCAAGTCTTTAACCTTTTGAGAATCTATTTTCCAGCTCAATGTAGTCTAAAGCCTTAAGCTTAGAAGAAAAGAGAGGAACACCCAAATATTTCATTGGAAGAGAGCTGCATTTAAAACCCATTAAATCTATGATAGCACATTTAGAAACATCATTAACACCAGCTATAAACACATCACTTTTTGAAAGATTAGGTGTCAATCCCGGGAAGGAAGAAAATGTATCAAGTGTCTTTTTCAGTACTCTAACAGAATCGATATCACCATGAGAGAATAACATCAGGTCATCAGCAAAACAAAGGTGGGTAAGATTGGACTTCCCACATCTCCAATGAAAACTAAACTGAGAAAATAATTCAATCTTCTTCTTAATGATACGAGAAAGAGCTTCCATACAAATAACAAAAAGATAGGGTGACAAAGGATCACCTTACCTCAAGCTTTTCCTTCCTTGAAAATAACCAGTAAGCTCCCTATTAATACTTACAGAGAACATAGGAGAAGAGGCACATGCCTTTATCCACCAGATGAGTTTGGAGGGAAAACCTAATAATTGCATAGCATCCCAAAGGAACTCCCAATGCACCGAGTCGAATGCCTTCATCAAGTCAACTTTAAAAGCACACCGAGGGGGTCCTTTATTACGATGATAACCCCTTATTAACTCTTGAGCAAAAAGAATATTATCAGAAATATGATGGGCTGCAACAAAAGCAGCTTGAGATGGATCAATAAGAGTAGGCAAAACTCTTTTAATTCGTTCAGCCATAATCTTGGTAATACACTTGTAAAGGGTGTTACAGCAAGATATGGGACGAAAATCTTTAACCTTAGTAGGATTAGAAACCTTTGGCACTAAGGCAATAATGGTAGCATTGGCTGCTTTAAGCAACATACTAGAGGTGAAGAATTCTTGAATAGCAGCAATAATATCATCACCTACAATATGCCAAACCTTGGGGAAGAAGAATGCGTTGAAACTGTCAGGTCCAGGTGCCTTATTAGGGTGCAAACTGAAAAATGCCACTTTAATTTCATTAGCAGAAATAGGATCTTCCAACATCCTTCTAGCAGCATCATCCAAAGATCCATATAAGAAAGTACTGAAGAGAGTTTTACCCGGGTAGCTAACTGAAGATTCACATCCCAATAGATTTTTGTAAAAAGACAGAATCTCACCCTTAACAAAATCAGGCTCAGTAAGCATGGTTCCATCCTCCTTTTGTAGACAAAGCACATTGTTAACATTATTTCGTGCCTTAATAGAATTGAAGAAAAAGGAAGAATTCTGATCACCTTCCTTAAGCCACTGAATTCGACTTTTCTACTTAGCAGAACTTTCCTCAATGTGCAAAGCAGATCTCAATCGTTCTAGGCAAACAGCCTCTTTCTGAAGCAATTCATCAGAGGGGCCATGGAAAGCAAATAAAGTTCGGAAAGAAAACAATTCCTCCCTTAAGGCCGAAATGGATGAAGAATGAGCCATTCTCTTTTGATTGTACAACTTCTTTAAGGCCTTTTTGACTTCCTAAAGCTTTTGGTAAACTTGAAACATCTTGTAGCCATTAATGTTAATACTCCAAGCTTTCTCAACAGTAGGTAAGAACTCTTCATAATCAGCCCAATAGTTGAAGAACTTAAAACTCTTTTTCCCAACCTTCAAACCAACCCCAATATGCACAAGAATAGGGGAATGATCAGATACACCATAGGGCTGAAACTCAGCATAGGAGTGAGGAAAATCTGACATCCAAGAGTTATCAACTAAAGCCCGATCAAGCTTAATGTATTCTTAAGTGTCCTTTAGCCATCTTAAATTGTGTCTAAGTGTATTTAATGGGTCTTAAGTCGTATTAAGGTGTGTCTAATTGTCATTTAGGCGTCTTGAGGTGTATTTAAGTGTTTTGGTGTGTATCTAGGTGCGTTTAAGGGGCGTCTCGATGTCTTTTAGGTGTCTTAAGGTGTCTAAGTTTCTTTGGTAGGTGTTTATGTGTCTTTTAGGCATCTTGAAGTGTGCCTAGGTGTATTTGAGGTGTGTTTTAGGTGTGCCAAGGTGTCTTGAGGAATGCCTAGGTGTAATTGAAGTTTCTTGACCTTGCTTAGATGTCTTGAGGTGTGCCTTATATTTTTTAAGGTGTCCTAGACTTACCTGATGTGCACCTTAGGTGTGCCAAGGTGTCTTTGATGTGTGTCTAGGAGTATTTGAAGTGTCTTGAGGTGTGATTCAGAGTCCATGGTGGGGTTAGGTGTCTTTGAGGTGTACCTAAATGTTTTTAAGGTTTCTTGAAGAGTGCCAATGTGTCTTTGAGATGTCTTTAGGTGTGCTTAAGTGTTTTTTAGGTATCTTATGTTGTGTCAAAGTTTTTTTGAATTCTAAGTTTGGCATAAGGTGTGTATAGGTGTCTTTAAAGGATGTCTAGGTGTCTTTTAAGGGTCTTAAGGAGGTGTGCCTAAGAATCTTTCAGGCATCTTCAGGTGTGTTTAGGTGTCTTTTAAGTAACTTAAGTTGTGTTTCTTTTAGGTGTCTTAAGGTGTGTCTAGGTGCCTTTGAGAGGTATTGAGGTATGCCTAGGTGTCTTTGAGAGGTCCTGAGGTGTCTTTAAGGTGTCTTAACATAGGTCTAGGTATTTCTAAGGAGTGTGTAAGTGCCTTTGAAGGGTCTTGATGTGTGTTTGGGCATCTTTAGGCGTCTTAAGTTGTTTGTCTTTAAGAGGTGTTTAGGTGTCTTTTAGGCATCTTAAAGTGTGTCAATGTGTGTTAACTCCAAACTTAAAATTAAGTTAATTTCAACTTTGAAAAACACCCATAGCCGTCAATGGACACAGAATAACATCAAATTGGCACTCACTTATTACTTAACTTGTTAGACACCTTTAAACTCAAGTAAATTTTAAGTCTGAAAAGTCCCCCAATTATTGTAAATGGACACAAAATAGCATCAAATTGGCACCTATTAATAACTTAACATGTTAAAGCCCTCCAAACTTAAAATTAAGTTAATTTCAACTTTAAAAAAGCCCACAGTTGCTACTAATGAATACAAAATAGTCTCAAATTAGCACCTACTAACCTTTCAAATAAAAAAAAAAAAAAAACAAATTAGCACCTACTCGTTACTCAACTTGTTGGATAGCCTCAAACTCAAAATTAAGTCAATTTTAACTTAAAAAAAGCATTATTTGTTGTCAATGGACACATAATAGCCTCAAATTTCTCTCTCTAGAGTAGAGATTCTAGGGCTCTGATTTTCATGGCGTCTAACAAGTTTCAACGTGATTCTTCTTCTTTGTTTGGTGATCATTCAAGGGTATCCACGGCTAGGGTTTCGCGGGAGGAAACCATTAGGGTTTTTGCCGATTGGAGATGGTGTTAATGTTGATCGAGTTCATGATGTAGGATTAAGTTTGCATGGAATTTCAACTGCTATTCATGTGCAGCTAACGAGGATTGATGAGGACTCCCGGAATAGGGTGAGTGATGTTTAAGCGGCTAGGGTTTCCATGAAGCCGGCGGCTAGGGTTTTGCATGGCAACAATGGTGAAGATGCTAAACCGAGTTCTCATGGTATTTCTTCCCTTCTTTTGCGTAGAGATCGGCGGGTTG
This sequence comes from Vitellaria paradoxa, assembly GCA_019916065.1. Taxonomy (NCBI): domain Eukaryota; kingdom Viridiplantae; phylum Streptophyta; class Magnoliopsida; order Ericales; family Sapotaceae; genus Vitellaria; species Vitellaria paradoxa. Next base: position 31,084,922 of record CM034238.1, read on the forward strand.
ATGTTCATCTTGAGGATGGTGCTGATGTGAAGAGGGGTGTGCATGATAGGCAAGGGGCGGCTAGGGTTTCTAAGCATAATGAAGGGGCAGCTAGGGTTTCAAAGGAGGAAGGGGCGACTAGGGTTTCAAAGGAGATGGCGACTAGGGTTCGTATGGCTATTTTTCGCGGAATATTGGAGATACTAAACCAAGTTCACAAGATGTTTCTTCGATGCCTTTGCGTGGAGATCGACGAGTTGTTGTTCCTTTACATGGAGGAACTGATTTTACGATGGATTTGAAGGATGAACAAGTGGCGGCTAGGGTTTGTATGAGTGAGGTAGGTGTTTCTTCTAACCCTAACGACTCTATGGTCTCTTCTTTGATGAATGGTCAGATGGCTATTGCTTCTAAGGTAGATGGGATTGGTTCGGCTAGGGTTTTGAAGGAAGATGGAAGTTTCGTTTTCAATGAAGATGGTGGCTCTCCTCCTAAACCTAATTCTACAGATTTGGAGGGGGGTAAGGATATTTCCTTTGCTTCCAAATATTCTAATTCTTCTTCTTCTCATTCTGGTTTCTTGGATGGTTCTATTGCGGAGAATGTGTTGCTCAATAATATTACCATTCGGAACTCTTCATTGGTGGGGGTTGTGGATGGTGATGGTGCATTACGAAGTTTGGAGGATGATTTGAGTCATGATGAAACTCTTATTCGTCTTGTTAAGGATGCTATTCATATGAAGGCAGCAAGCTCTATGGACAATCTGGTGGCTCATTTGAAAAATGTTCAGAGTAGAGCCTTAAATTCTGATAAGGAGTCAAGGTCTCCAATGATAAATACTCCTTCTCCAGCAAGATCATGGGCGGATCAAGTTGAGGATGAACTAGGCCATGAGGTTGATACTAGAATTGTTTTGTATAAAGGAGATATGGAGGCTGATTTAGAACATGGTGAGTTTATTCCATCTCCATCTTCTGTTATGCATGAAGCTTCGACTCATGATATGAATGGTCCAACAAAAGGTAATGAGGAAGTTAAAGGAAATTGGGCTTCGGTTGTTAAACAAGGTGCTGGTGGAATGAAACTTAATTATATTAAGCCTTCTCCTTCGGAGGGTAAGATAAAAATTAAACCACCTCCTTCAGTGGTTCAAAAAGGTGCTGCTAGGTGGGAAAATACAGTTGTGGGTTTCTTTTTAGACAAGTTACCTTTCTCTTTGGTTCAGAATCATGCAATGAAACTTTGGGGGACCAGGGGTTTGCTTGAAGTCTTGTGTAATGGTAATGGTTTATTCTTTTTTCGATTTTCAGATAATTCAAGTGCTAAATTTGTGTTAGGTGGGGGGCCTTGGTATTTTGGTGGAAGACCTATTTTTCTTCAACTTTAGAAGATGGGATTGAATTTATCTAAGGCTGGTTGTAAGAGAGTTCCGATTTGGGCTCACTTTCATAATGTTCCTCTTGAGTATTGGTCGAACGAGGGACTTAGTTATATTGCAAGTGTTGTTGGGAAACCTTTGCATGCTGACCATATGACCGAATCCTTGAAAAGAATTAATTTTGCTAGAATTTGTATTGAGATTGATGTTGATGATACTCTCCCTGAATGTTTTGATATTGAGTTGCTTGATGGGTCTTGTGTTGAAATTAAAGTTGAATACAATTGGGTGCCTAAATGGTGTGGGGTGTGCAAAGAATTTGGACACATTGCTAAAAATTGCAAGAAGATCAGAACTTCGGAATGGCGACCTAAGGATGCTCCTGCTCAAGCCCCTTCTCGGCCAAGGTCTGCTGGGGTATCTGAGTTAGGGGATAATGTTGCTTCAAAAGATGTTAATGGGCCGAAAGAGGATGGTTGGCATGAAGTGAAGAGGCATGGGAAGGCCATTGTTGTTGATATATTCCCTCCTGTTGTTTCGAAGGCTCAATCTACTTGTAGTCTTAGTAATGTTTTTGATGTTTTAAAAGATAGTGTGGAGGATGAGGAAAGTGACTCTTTAGCTCTTGTCACCTCTAATTCGATTAATCCTTTGGAATGTTTAAATTTGAATGGTGATGGAGATGCTTCAACTAATGTACTTATGGTTAGAAAGCAAGTGGATGTTTCTCCTTTACAAGTGGCAAATGAAGGTTGGGTGGATAAGGGATCTACTCCAAATTCAGAATGTAATTCTATACCTATAAGCAACCCCTTGTTTGAAAAGATTAACATGGTGGATGAATTAGAGCAAAAGCTTCGGAATAATCCTAAGAAGAAGGATAAGAAGAGGAATGGGGGTGGGGGTGGCCCCGAATCTCTCTTAATTCTTATGATTAAAGTTGCAACTTGGAATGTCAGGGGATTGAATGATCCCTTGAAACAGCGAGAAGTTCGAACTTTTGTTTATGAGCATAAAATTGCTTGTGTTGCGTTGGTGGAGTCTAAGGTGCGTAAGGTGAATATGGATCAAATTGGTCTTAATTTGCTGAACGGTTGGAAGTATTTTGTGAATTATGATTGGGATACTTCGGGAAGAATTTGGGTGTTATGGAATCCTCACTTAGTAAATGTTAGTGTCCTTGGTTTTAATGATCAGAATGTGCATGCAACTTTGTCTACTTTGGATGGGGAGCTTTGTTTCAATGCTTCCTTTGTATATGGGTCAAATGATTATATGCAGCGACGAAGATTGTGGGGGGATTTGAAGATGAATGCATCTTCGTTCAAAAATATGCCTTGGCTCATTCTTGGTGATTTTAATGCAGTGAGGTATAGGTATGAAAGGAATGGTGGGACTGAAGATTGGCCTCCGTATATGGAAGAATTTGATAAAGCCGTGTGTGCAGCTGGACTTGAAGACTTGCGGTTTAGTGGATGTCTATATACGTGGCATAATGCTCGGGTAAAAGGGCATATTTTGAGGAAATTAGATCGTGCTCTTGTAAATGCATCATGGCTCTCCAAATTTGAAGCTTCATGGGCAGAATTTCTACCGTTTGGTGTATTTGATCACTCTCCGATTGTAGTGGATGTTGGAGTTCAACTTACAAAGGTACGTAGGCCTTTTAAATTCTTTAATCATTGGGTGGAGTATGAAGAATTTTTTCCTTTAGTGGAAGAAGTGTGGAAAATACCAGTCCAAGGGTATGCCATGTTTAGAGTTTATAAAAAGCTTAAGATGTTGAAAGAGGCTTTGAAAGCTTTGGTTATGAAGAAAACTCAGAGGGGTAATACTTTGGAGATGGAATTAAGGAATGAACTAGCTACTATTCAAACTCGGATTGCTAATGGGGGTTCTTATGATGAGCTGGGGGAACAAGAGAGATCTTGCTTAGCTAGATTATTTCAAGTTTCTCGTGATGAGGAGAACTCAATGAAACAAAAAAGTAGGGTCCAATGGTTGAAGGATGGGGATCATAATTCAGCTTTTTTCTTTCACTCAATCAAGAAAAGATTGAATACTAATAAAATTTTGAGGATACAAAAGGAGGATGGTTCGGTGCTAAAGGAGAAGAATTTGATTTCTGAGGAGATTGTTAATTTTTATAAGGGGCTTCTTGGTTCGGATTCAAATATACCTTATGATGTGGGTGCTGAATTGAATGCATTTGTTTCTCCTTCGCTTAGTGAAGACCAAGTTACCCGCTTAGTTGCTGATTTTTCTAATGAGGATATCAAGGCCGCTATGTTTAGTTTGCATCCAAATAAAGCTCCAGGTCCAGATGGTTACAATACTTTTTTCTTTCAAAGAGCTTGGCATATTGTGGGAGAGGATGTGGTGCTTGCTGTTAAGGAGTTTTTTACTTCCTCAATTCTCTTGAAGGAATCAAATGCTACTATCATTACTCTGATTCCTAAGACCCCTAATGCTTCTAAGGTAAAAGATTTTAGGCCTATTTCTTGCTGTAATACTATTTATAAATGTATTACCAAGCTTCTTGCTGGCCGTTTAAAAGAGGTGCTTCCATGTCTTATTAATGAGGCCCAAGCTGCATTTGTTCAAGGAAGGAGTATTGGGGATAATATCCTTATGGCACAAGAGTTAGTAAGGGGATATCACACTGCTTCTTCTACTCCTAGATGTGCTATAAAGGTTGATTTAATGAAGGCCTATGATTCAGTGAGATGGGATTTTATTTGGGATGCACTTTGTAAATTTGGATTTCCTATGAAATACATTCATTGGGTGCGTGCTTGTGTGTCTACTCCAAAGTTCTCAGTTTTCATAAATGGGGAGTTGAATGGCTATTTTGATGGAAGGAATAGTTTGAGACAAGGGGACCCTCTTTCACCTTATCTTTTTGTTATTTGTATGGAGGTTTTCTCTCGTATACTTATGAAGAAAGCTGCTCAATCTTCTTTATTTCACTACCATTGGCGATGTGGGAAGATGAAGATGACACATCTATGCTTTGCTGATGATCTGCTAATTTTTTGTAGAGGTGATACTGGTTCGATTGGGGTTGTGAAAGAAGCACTTGAGGTCTTTAAAGTCCTTTCTGGGCTACAACCTAATCCTTCTAAGAGTAAAGTTTTTCTGTCTGGGGTGGAAGAGAATGTTCAGAATGATTTAGTGCAGCTTCTTGGGTTTCGGTTGGGGAATTTACCTGTGAGGTATCTGGGGGTGCCACTTATTACTACTAAGTTGCGAATGGTTGATTATAAGGTTTTGGTGGATCGAATTGTTAGCAAGGTCAAGAGCTGGACGAATCAGTTCCCATCTTTTGTAGGACAGCTACAGCTTATTCAGTCTGTTCTGTTCAGTATACAGTCATTTTGGTGTTCTCATTTTGTGTTACCAGTTAAAGCTATCAAGGCGATTGAGAGTGTCTTGTGTGCGTTTCTGTGGAAGGGTACTTCCTTGGATTCACATGGTGCAAAGGTTGCTTGGGAAGAGGTGACAAGGCCGAAGAAGGAGGGAGGATTGGGTATCAAGAAGATTCGAGATTGGGACTTGGCTTGCATAGCTCGGTTAGCTTGGAGTTTATGTCAGCCTTTGACTACGTCTCTATGGGCTTCTTGGGTAAAGCAAAATCTTCTTAAGGAGGATCAGTTTTGGGTAGCAAAGGTTCCATGGAATTGTTCATGGACTTGGAGGAAGCTTTTGAAAATGAGGGATAAGATTAGGCCCTTTATGTGGATGCGGATTGGTAATGGTTGTCATACTTCGCTGTGGTTTGAAGCTTGGATGCCTAGGGGACCAATATGTAACACAAGCCGAGCACGTGTCATCTATGATTCAGGACTATCAAAGGATGCTTTGGTGAAGGATATTATTATTGATGGTAGGTGGTGCTGGCCTTTGGCAAATTCCCATGAGCTCATTGATCTCAAAAGGGAAAGTGAATTACTTCTTCCTCCTAATGTTATTCGGATGGATACCCTTGTGTGGCGGCATAATGGAGATTGTGGATTTTCTACAAAACAGGTTTGGAATTCCTTACGCACACATCATCCACAGGTTGTTTGGTTTCCTATTGTGTGGTTTAAATTTCATGTTCCTCGGCATTCTTTTGTTCTTTGGTTGGCGGTTAGGAAGAAATTGGCCACTCAAGATAGACTTTTATCCTTTGGATTGATATCTCGTATGAGTTGTTTTTTCTGTAGAAGTTCTTTGGAGGATCATGATCATTGGTTTTTTAGATGCCCTTTTACTGCTAGGGTGTGGCAATCAATCTTATTGGAGTGTGGTTTTTCCACCATTCATATTTCTTGGGATGATGTGGTTAATTGGGCAAGGCTACACTTTTGTGGAAATTCTTTGCTTTCCATTATTGGCAAACTTGCTCTGGCTACTTGTGTTTACGTTGTCTGAAAAGAACGGAATAAAAGGAAGCACGAAAATAGCTACTTAGATGAAGTGACAGTGCTTAGAACTATTAAGAACTTGGTGCGGCTTAGGTTGATGGGATGCTCGGGCTTTCCAAAGAGTGATCGAAATTGACATTTGGTGCAACGGTGGAATTTGCCTTCTTCAGTGTTAAACATGTAGTAGTGTTGGAGTTGTTATTTTTCCTTCATTTGGTTGTTTGTTTATGATTTGTGAAGAGATTTTGCGTTGATGTATTTATTTTTCGGGGGAATGCCCCTGAGTGATTTGTACTTTAACGTTTATCTTTATTAATAAAATTTTATTTCACTTTTCAAAAAAAAAAAAAAAAAACCTGCTAAACACTTTAAAACTCAAAATCAGGTCAATTTTAACTTCGAAAAGGCCCCCAATTGTTGTAAATGGACAAATAAGAGCATCGGATTAGCATTTACCACTTAACCTATTTGACATTGTTAAACTTAAAATCAAGTCAATTTTAACTCTGATCCCTAATTGTCAAAAATGGACATAAAATAGTGTCAAATTTGCATCTACTCACCACTCAACCTCTTGGACACCTCCCAAACTCAAAATTAAGTTAGTTTTAACTACAAAAATGCCCCCACTTGACATAAATGTTCACAGAATAGAGTCAAATTAGCACTTATTTACCACTTAACCTATTAGACACTCCCAAACTCAAAATTAAGCCAATTTCAACTCTGAAAAGGTTCTGAATTGATACAAATGGACATAAAATAGTTTCAAACTCTCACTTATTCACCACTCAGCCTATTGGGCCCCCAAACTCAAAACTAAATAAATTTCAATTCTGAAATGGCCCCCAATTGTTGCAAATAAACGCATAAGACTTTCGAATTGTCAACTATTCACAACTCAACTTGTTAGACCTCCTAAACTCAACATTAGTGTTGACTAGATGTCAATTTGCAGTGAGTAGGTGTTAATTTGCTGACTAGATGTTAATTTTTTTTAATTACCAAAAAAAAAAAAATTTTGCTCTGAGTGTATTACCACACCTTTGCATTACAAAAACTATTTTTTTTTTGTTTGGTTCTAATTATGAATCGATTTCAATTTCTGGTGAGTGTATCACAATAATTTTTGCCTTGGAGATTAATAATCTTTTTTTGCCTTTTTGGGTATAGTGGTATATTGGCGTCAATATGCTTGGAATATGAGTAGTTATCGATTTTTAGTGAATGTATCACCACACTTTTTTTTTTTTTGGGGTAAGTTATCACCACACTTGTGCCTTGTAAAGATTATATTTCTTTTTTATTTTTTGCTCCAATGGTGAGCGGGCTTCAGTTTGTGATTACGTGTATCACCGTGTAAAAATTATGCTTTTTTTTTTTTTTTTTTCTCCAATGGTAGTGGGTGTCAATTTATGGTAAGGGTATCATCACAGTTTTGTCTTGGAAATTAACATATTTTTTGGTCTTTTAGATGCTAATTAAGGTAAATTGATATCAATTTAATTACCAAAAAAAAAAAAATGGTATCAATTTGCCGTAACTAAATATTATAATTTATCTTCTACTCACGTTTGAAAAATGGGTGACCGGTTGTACATATCGTAAGATTCGAACTACAAATCTAACTGTTGATATTTATTACAATAAAAAAAAGAATCAATTTAAAACGACTGTGTTCTAAAATCATTTAAGAACACAAAAGAAAAATCACCATTCATACTAGTCACTCTAGAATGGTAATGTACTCTTTTTTTTTTTTTGTTGGAAAATTGGTAATGTACTCTTTAGTAAAAGGCAAAAGAATAGTTTGCTCTATGCTCGCCGCGCAGCTGTATGTCATTCCTTCACGATATCGGCACCGCATGAGCCCATCTAAACTAGTTAGAGGGACAAAGACAGACACGACCATCGTAATGTAATGTAATTACCAAAAAAAAAAAAAAATGGTAATGTACTCTATTTAAGAGTTAAAAAACTAAAGAAAAATCACCATTCATACTAGTCACCCTAGAATGGTAATGTACTCTATTTTAGAGTTAAAAAAAATAAGTTATATCAAATCCCAAGAGCATCAACCGTGGATGCAGCATACTGATCATACGTAAAACGAAGAATAAAAGAGAAGATTATGGTAAAATTAGGCGTGTATCAGTTGTGCTCTCTGAGGCGGCACACAACCGAAAGTTACGTACAGTTAGTTTCCTATGGCTATGCAATTTGACTAATTGAAATAGTTTTTCACTGTAGCAATGCCACTTCTCTTTACACGAAGACTAATTAATTTAATAATTAAGTTGTTATTGTAAAAAATAAAAAAGAGATCGGATAAATAATCATTTAATGTTTAGAATTTGTATTTGTGTTTGAATAGAGGGTTTGTAAAATAGAGAAAATATTCTATTTATTGTATTTTAGAGAACCTACTAAGAGAAAACATTATAAATGATCTAGAATTACATAAAACAGTGTTTTGTATTGTAGCACTCTACTTTTAGTTTTTTTAAGAATTTTTTAACTACATTCTCTTCCCTTGCTATTTTTTTAGATTTTATGAGTATTTTTTTCTTTTAGGAAAATAAAGGGTAAATTACATTTACCTTTTCTTAATATTTGGCCAAGCACACTTAGCACCCTCAACATTTAAAAGTTACAATTGTCTCCCTTATTTTAAAATATTGTTAATATTGACTTCATTCGATAAAATTAACAGCTAAAACTTAACAAAAAATGTCTAAGTAATCAAAAATTTAGATATTTTTCTTATTTTACCTACCCTCCTCTCACATTTTGTCAAATTTCTTACAAAAAACTACAAAAGTTTTCGTTTCTACTTATTTTTAGGAATTTTTATAAAGATGTTAGAGAGTGACTTACCAAAAAAAAAAAAAAAGAAGTTAGAGAGCCTAAAATTTTGATTACTTTGACATTTTCTGTTAAGTTTTAACAGTTGATTTTATCGGAAGAGAATCAATATTAGTAAACTATTGTATTGCCCTGTGGTACGTCCACATAGGCATTGTTTGATTCAAAGAAGAACACTGGATAAGTTCTAGTGTTGGGATAATTCTATATGTATAAGAGATAAGGTTGACCTCTTATTTTGAATAGTTAAGATAATATCTAACTCTATCCTTTTAGTGGTTGAAATGAGTTAGGGATCTCACTATTATATATAGACACAAACTAGTATTGGTGAAATACAACAATTAATATTCCTCTCCCTCTCCATATATTCTCTCTTGGTTTTCTCTATGGTACCATCTTAATCCCTAGGGTTTTGGTTCGTGTGCTTTGTAGATACTTTGGTAGTATTCTATAAAAGCGAGAAAAGATCAGTTCATAAATCTGCGTACGTGATAAAAAAGCTCCTAAAACAAGTGAAGATCTTGAATCAAAAGTTTTTCGCATCAAAAGGTATAATGAATTTTATCTTCATTGATCAAATAATTTTTTTTTATTTCTTACAGTGGTATCAGAGCTATAAAATTTGTTTTTGCTCCATATACATAGATCTAATTTTTAATTTGTTTAAAAATTAAATCACATATAAATTGCAGTCACTTATTTTTTTACGCAAAAAAAAAAAAAAAAAAAAAAAAAAAAAAACTTTGTTGGCTTGTAACACATATATACATTCTGTATGTATATATTTCATAGTATTTTTCTATATTGGGCAGAAGACTAACACTATAATTTTTTTCCAAAAAAAATAATTAATTAATTATTATCGAAGCCGCACTTGGCATCGTAAGCCAATGACTCGAGCAGGGGTGCTAAGGTGACTGAACTTGGGCAATCTTGACTGTCGGGTTTCGCGGCTATTTGATAACCAACTCGGTGGCTATTTGCTAACCCGCCCAATCCAAGTGGGAAAGGGGCCTTAAGCCACATGTACTCCTAGAGTGGAGGGCATTTTGTGACACCAACAATGTTAATTAATTATAAAAATAATAATAATTTTATTGTTGCTTGTGCACTTGGTAGAATACCCACGTTTGGATTTGTTTTTTTATATAAAAAAAATTTTAGGGACTGTGCAAGCCTATTAATGCAATTAATGTTGTTTGTGGCATTAACCTGCTTTAAATTGCTTGCTGAATTAAACTTGTATGGTGGCACCATTTAATGTTTTTAAAAGTCTCTACAAGTATTATACTCCATCATCTGCTGTAGCAATTGCTTTACTTTCTGGTAAATTTTTTTTCCAACACAGAAAGCACAAAACCTATATAAAATATGTATATACGTTTTGTATGTATATATAGTTTGGTCTCCTTGATTTTCTGGTGGGATAATGGAGAGCTTCTCACTCTACTTTCTCTCTCTAAAGTTCTTCCATCTTTTCTAAGCATCTATGGCCAATCCATAACCTATTACTCTCACGGTTCAACCTCTCAACACAACATCTTAGCTGGTTTGGGTTCGAGTGAAGAAGAGGAAGGAAAGTCAAGTTCCACTTCCTTAATCGCACCATCCATTTCAAGTAAAGTTTCAGATAGTAGTTCCAATGGAAGAAAAATAAAGGATGGTATAGATTTGGATGAGTTCATGTTATTGGATTCATCTTCTTTTATTCCACTTTTATCTAGGGAGGAGAAATTAGAAGCCGTGCTTATGCCTTCCTTCTCATCACCAAGCTCACCAGTTGCCAAGCCCAAACCTCATGCTTGCCGGAGTTTAGAAGAGCTTTGAGATGAAATTTCAAGAATAAAAAATCTCACTTTCATGGTTAATGAATTCGTTGGGGCATACTCTTCAACCAAATCCCATGGAATAGATATGCTAGATGAAGATGACTATTGTTCTTTAGAAGAGGGACCCTTCGAAGGAAGCATGAAGAGAACGCTTAAGGAAGAAGCAATAGCGGTTTCAAGGCCTAATGAAGGGTTGGAAACGCTCGGGCAAAGCATCTCCTCTTGCTGCAGAGAAGTATCTGAAGAACTCGAAGAAGAATCTCCTCTTGCTGAGGAGAAACACCCAAGTACGCCTCTCATGGAAGTGGCCTCAATAGCGAAATCAAAAAGTAAGCCGACCCCTTCAGATAATTTGAAATCCAAGCCATTAAAGGAGGTGCATGGTAGTCCTCATAGTCTTTTTTTGAAAGGTAAAAGTAAATATATTAATAGAATTTAATGTACAAATACTCGGGGGCATACCCCTAGAAATTACTTCACGCCAATTTGAATGAAAATTCAGAAATAGGCAAACTAAACATAATGAATGTTCAAAAGGAATAGACACTACAAATCACATTCAGCAAAGAAATAACCAATCAACCAATCAGCGAAGGTGAAAGATGCCATAAGTGAATCAAGTGAAGATTAGTGGGATTAGTTGGGAATCCCGTGCAGTCCAATAACCTCAATCTAACCAAATCCGCAATCTAGTTAACCAATGTAATTTCATTTCGAGAAGGATTTCCATGCATACGAGAATTCCTTTCCTTCCATATTATGTAGACCGTGGCTGCCAAGGAGATTCTACCAATGAAAGAAATGAGTGAAGAGCCTCTGAAAGTAGAACAAGCCCAATGTATAGTAGAAAACCAATCAGATGGGACGGCTTGAATAGCACATTTAGCTAGAATAGATTGCCACACCCAAAAGGAGAACTCACACTTGAAGAATAAGTGATCATGGCTTTTAATATCATCCCCACATAAGTGACAAGTCATATACTGAAGCAAACCAAAGGAGCAAAGACGATCTTATGTTGCTAATCTCTTCCGGATGGCCAACCATAGAAGAAAGAAATGTCTTGGAATAAGCCATTTATACCAAACCAAATGATACCAATCCACCTTAGATGAAGGAGATCTAAGGACTTCCCAAGCTGATTTAAGTGAGAATTCTTTACCTCTATTCTTGTTCCAAACAACTTTATCACTTCTCTCACAATTTGGGCTCGGCAAATGCAAGGTTTCTTCTTTCAAATCAAGAAGCTCATTAGAATTTGCTACAGGCTAACTCCATCTATTCGAAGAAATAATAGCACTTACTTTGGCATCCTTAGGCAAACCTGAATCATAAATGACCCGAGCAATAGGAGTAGAACAACTAGGACCACGAGGCATCCAAGAGTCAAACCATAAAGAGGTATGCTACCCATTGCCAATACTAACCGAAATAAATGGTTTAAGCCTGTCCCTTTACTTTAGAACTTTTCGCCAAGTCCAAGAACAATTCCAAGGAACTTTTGCAACCCAAAAATGATTCTTATGAAGTAAGTTGATTTTGATGCAAGTAACCCACATAAATGTAGAAACGGGTTAGCAAAGTAGCCAAATATACCTAGACATTGCAGCCATTTTCCAATCCTTTATCTTCTTTATGCCAAGACCACCCTCCTTTTTAGGTTTAGAAACATCCTCCCAAGCAACTTTAGCCCTACGTCTCCCCAAAGACACACCAGACCAAAGGAAAACAGTAAGGATGCTTTCAATGGACTTAGAAACTTTTGAAGGGAGAACAAAATAAGAACACCAATATCTGTTTTGTCCAAACTTTGATTTGCTTCAAAATCCGATCCTCCAACTCCTTACAATCACTAGCTTTAAGCTTAGTGGATATAAGGGGAACACCCAGGTACCGAATAGGAAGATGGCCCAATGAAAACCCTAATAAAGTAACCATATCAGATTGCAACTCCTCATTAATTCCAGAAACAAAAATAGAACTCTTAGCCGAATTACGTTGCAAGCCCAAGAGAGATGAAAATATATGAATGGCTTCTTTCACTACCTTAATGGAATCCAAATCTCCTTTACAAAATATCATAAGATCATCCGCAAAACAAAGATGTGAAAGTCTAGTCTTACGGCATCTCAAATGAAATTTAAAGAAGGAGGACCGCGGAATGCACTTATCAAGAATACGAGAAAATACTTCCATGCAAACAACAAAAAGATAAGAGGATAATGGATCACCTTGCCGTATGCCCTTCTTTCCTTCAAAGTAGCCTTGTGGCTCATCATTAATTGAAATAGAGAACCGTGGAGAGGAAACACAAGCTTTAATCCAACTAATGTAATTTGAAGGGAACCCCAACAATGCTAAAGTATCCCACAAAAACTCCCACCGAATAGAATTGAAGGCTTTCATTAAGTCTACTTTGATAGCACAACGTGGTGAAGAAGAGGGTAAGTGATATCCTCGCACCAATTCCTGAGCCATGAGAATGTTATCCCCAATATGTCTATCAGAAATAAAGGCGGCTTGAGCTTCATTAACAAAAGAGGGAAGTACTTGCTTCAACTGGTTGGCAAGTAACTTGGTGATGCACTTATAAATGGTGTTACAGCAAGAAATTGGCCGAAAGTCCTTCCAGCGAGAAGCATTAGGCACTTTCGGTATAAGTGCAATGATTGTAGCATTAGTTTCCTTCAAAAGAATAGAAGAAGCAAAGAATTCCTATACAGCTTGTATAACATCTGATCCCACAATACTCCAAGCCGTTTGAAAGAAAAATGCATTAAAGCCATCAGGACCCGGGGCTTTATTTGGATGTAAACTAAACATGGCTTCCTTTATCTCCAAATTTGTAAAAGAAACCGAAAGCATCTCTCTTTGAGCATCATTCAAGGAAGAATCCATATAATGCTTCAGGGTATCAATTCCTGCATAAGAGGCAGAAGACTCCATGCTAAGAAGATTCTTAAAAAATTTAACTCTCGAATCAGCAATTCCTTCCTTATCCTTGACCCAATCACCATTGTCTTCTTGAATAGAAAGAATTTTGTTGACGTTAAGCCTGCCTTTGATGGAATTAAAGAAAAAAGCGGTATTGTGGTCACCTTCTTTTAACCATTGCACCCTACTTTTTTGCCTTGCATAGCTCTCCATGCCTCTAGTAGCATTAGAAAGGCAAGCTAGAAGAGATCTCTCCTTCTCAATCAAATTAGCATCACCCCCATTCCTCACTATTTCAGATTGGATCATGTTTAATTCATTGCGAAGAGATTCTAAGACTCTATTAAGCTCTTTGTTTTTCCGAGCACTAAGCTCGTTAAGTGCCAATTTAACCAGCATTAGTTTCTTATAGACTCTGCACATAGCAAAGCCTTGAATTGGAGTTTTCCAAGCTTGTTCAATCGTTGGCATAAATTCCTCAAACTGAGCCCAATGATTGAAAAATTTAAAAGGCCTCTTGAAAGAAGACAAAGCAATTCCCAAATCCACCACAGCAGGAGAATGGTCCGAAATACCATAAGGCAAAAACTCCACTAAAGCATTAGCAAAAGAATGAAGCCAAGAGGAATTAGCCAAAACTCTATCAATCTTACGCAAGATATGTCCATGAGCTCTTGAATTATGCCAAGTGTAAAGCAACCCACCAAATCGCAAGTCATCAAGATCGGCTTCTAATAAAGTATCATTGAATTCATCCATAAAAGAGGGCCAATCAGATGAACCACCTCTCCTTTCATGTCTATACCTTATAGCATTGAAGTCATCCATAATCAACCAAGGCAAATTTTCACTGAGAGAAGCTGACTCCTTCAAATTACTCCATAACAATCGACGGGCAATAAAATCATTAAATCCATAAACAAAGGATGCAAAGAATCTAATCCCCAAATTGACAATCAAAACCGAGAGATGAACAATTTGGTCATGCACAGAAAGGACTTCCACGTCAAGATTATGAGGATTCCACCAAATCCAAATTCTACCATGAACATCACAATCATAATTTGCAAAGCATTTCCAGCCTCTAATTAGACAATTCTCAAACCTTTCCTTATTACAAGGCTTAACCTTAGTCTCAAACAAAGCAATACAAGAAAGACCCTGAGAATAAATCAAATGACGTACCTCATTTTGTTTCAAGGGGTCATTCAAACCCCTTATATTCCATGAGGCCAGCTTAATCATAGAAAATTAAGGGGAGTGGCTGCCTGGGTTGCCTAAAGACCCCTCTCTTTTCTTTTGACTTTCTCTTTTCTTCAAAGTCTTCTTGTTTCTCTTATCTAGCTCATCAATCATATTAAGTTTTAAGTTTCTGAATAAGAGGATTATGCAAGGGCACATAACAACAATCCGAGAATGGAGTAGAAACATCCTTCTGCAAATCCATATGATCATCTCTTCCATTGACATCCCGTAATGTAATATGCTTATGTACCCACTGACCATCCTCCAGAGGAGAAGAGGGAACAAAATCTTCACCAAGAATATTGTCTATCGAATTATTCTTAGTAAAATTGGGTGCACTCCCTTCCATAGTAGAAGGAACAAGAGCCAAAGCCTTTCCCTTATCCTCGGGATCATCTTCAACTGGAAGAACATCAAAGGCATTGCTGGTGCTACAATTTGCTGTGATATGAACCTCATGAAGTGAATTGTCACAAGGTGGAGGAGTAGAATCAATAATAATTTCCTTGCCATTACGTTTCACTTGTCTCCATTCACCATCCAAATTAGAAGTGGTAGCAAGTTGAGTCGGCACCTCGGGAACCCAATCTTGATGTTTAGTCTTCTTACAATTGTTGGAAAGATGCCCGAACTCCTTACAAAACATGCACTTCTTGGGAACCCAATTGTATTCAATCTGGATTTCCAAGGAAGAGCCATCATCCAATTCAAGATAAAAAGCTGTCGGTAGAGAATCATCAATACCAATTTCAATGCAAATTTGTGCATAGCTTAATCTCTTTAGTTCACTTGTCATTTTATCAGCAAGAAGTGGCTTACCCACGATGCTAGCAATATGACTAAGTCCTTCATCCGTCCAATACTCAAGTGGCACATTATGAAAGTGTACCCAAATTGGAACACGCTTGCAACCAGCTTTGGAAAGGTTCAAGTTAGGTTTCCACATTTGGAGAAATACCAGCCTACCACCAAAATACCATGGACCTCCTTCCAACACCTTCAACATACAATTGTTAGAAGAGAACTTAAAAAAGAAGAACCCATTTCCATTGCTAAGGACTTCAACCAATCCTTGAGAGCCCTAATGTTTATAAGCTCTGTTTTGGACTAAGGAAAATGGCAGTTTGTCAAGAAAAAATCTCACCAAAGTAGTCTTCCAATTGGTTGCACCCTTCTGAGCAATCGAGGGAGGGAGTTTAATCTTAACCTTACCCTCCGAGGTTAAAGATGAAGGCTTAATGTAAGAAAGTTGCATGGATGAACCAGTAGCTCCTTTAACTATAGAGGCCCAATTGCTCTTCCCCCCCGAAGCAACTTTTGAAGCCTTATTTAGTTGAACCAAGAGATTACCATTCCGTTGCTCCTCTTCAACATGATCAGCCCAAGAACGAATAGAAGAGCGTGACTGTGGAGAAGAATCCAATCGTGAAAGCTTCACTGTTGCATCTCCCTTATGGTTAAGAACCCTACCCGAATCAGCCACTTCAGTTCTAGACCGCATATCATCACCTTTAGAATCAGCCGTCACAACCTGAGAAACCCTAATCAAGCCACCTTTGTCAGATTTTGAAGAAACCATTTTGGCATGTGGATACGCATTAGCATTCATTAATCCGTCTCCATGCAAGTCAACTCCATGCATATCAGAAGTGGCTTGTCGAGTAGTAACCCTAGCCGCCACATTAGCATGCTCACCAGGAAACTTAGAGCCGAGATTAATCTCCTTTGCACCAATCAACACCCTAGTTGAGGAAGATAGCCCGTTTCCATCTCCAACTTGTTGAGGAATACCAGTCGCAACAGCTCCTGTATTACCCTTCAAAAAAACCCTAGCTGCCACATCTAGGTCTTCCTTAGTCGCTTCATCCATGCAAACCCTAGCCGTTGCATGCTTGCAACCCGTAAACACATCATCAATTGGAACCCTAGCCGTACTATGAGTAACACCATGCGAATCAACTTGAATTGCTACACCCGTAGAACCTTCATAGGTAGCCATAGTAGTTCGTTTCCCATTTCCATGTATGGAGCCGCGATGAAGACTAGAGGTATTCATTATCGAATGAACCACTTCTAGCTTTGAATCCCTAGACGAATCTAAGTGCTCAAAACCAGAATCATGTCCAATATTACCATGAGTTGAAGTAATCTTGGAAATCATTAGAAGAAACCAGAATTAGAGTCTAGAGAGAGAAACTAGAGAGAGAGACTCTCATCATCCCCTGGGTCTTCCGGTAGTCCTCATAGTCTGCAAGTAACAAATCAAACTCTCCGTTACCCGGGTAAAACCTTTACACAAAGTAAAAACCAGCCTACATCTTCTAGGCCTATGCATCTTATACCTGACACCAACCACCCGGTCAACTTCCATGGTTTAACCAACGGCCAACTCTCTAATACTATGTGCAATACCCAAGTCCGCCCGCCCAAGCAAACAAGCTTGAATTTCCGTGGCCAGCTATCCACTACTTATAAAAAAAAAACTCTCCTTTAGAATCTGACTATCCAAACATAAAAGAAACCAAACCGGGTTCATTTTCCTTAGAAATTAATCCTTCCTCTGTAAACCTGAAGCCTTCATGGCCCCAACCTCAGCTATCCTCTCTTCCTGTAGCATATGAACCAAATATTGATTTCCCTCCCCTTATCCGAACTAAATCGGAGATAAGCCCACTAGAACACAAGCATCAGGTTAACATTTTATCCCAACCACTAGAAACCGATTCCATTCCTCTAAACCAGCCTGAACAAGCTTATTCCATTTCAAGCTCAGAGGATGGAAAGAATTTGATGAACCAATCAAACCCAGCTCAAGTCTCATGGGCTAATCTTTTCAATGCAAATAGAATTAAGACAAATGGCCTAAGGAAGGCTCATTGCCCACCATCTCTGTTGCTTTTCATGAAGTCCAAGAAGAGATTGGCAGATGGAGTAATGCCTTATTGGCTTTGTTATTGGTGCTAAACTGCCATTTAAACTGATGAAGCAATTCGTGGAACAAAGATGGAAAGCCTTCTGCCAAATAGACTTGTTTGTTCTGAAAAGTGGTATGTTCATCTTTGATTTTCAAGACGAGGAAACAAAACTTAAGGTTGTTGAAATAGGTCCATGGAGCTATTATGATAAACCACTTATTCTCAAGCCTTGGTCTCCATTATGCTCTTATGAAGATGAAGAACCGATACTTACCAAAAAAAAAAAAAAAGATGAAGAGTCGAAATCTATTCCCATCTGGATCCGTTTTCCTCATCTCAAGTTACACTTATGGTCTGCTAAGATTCTTAGCAAAATTGCAAGCTCAGTAGGCAAGCCTTTATTTTCAGACCGTATGACAGCCACGAAACAGCGTCTCTCCTTTGCTAGAGTTTGTGTAGAAGTCTCACCAGATGCAGATTTACCACAAGCCATTGAAATTCAAGACTTTCAGGGTAATTCCTTTCTCCAGTAGATTGAGTATGAATGGACTCCTAACCGTTGTAAACACTATAAGAGCCTATATCATAGTGCCAACAAATATTCAAAAGTTGTAAGGCAATAATGGAAACCTAAGAACCCTCAAGGAATAGCAACCAAAAAAGAATCTCAACCACAAATGCAAGTGCAACAAAGCTTCGATTCTCACATTCTACTAGCAACTAATAAGTTTGATGTGCTGAAGGAACCCGAGGAGAATATAATTGAATCAGAAGTCAAGCACCCGCAAGAAATTCCATCATCCTCAAATGCGGATGATCCAAGAACAAACAATGATGAACTGGCAGTACAATCTAATGAAGAAGGAATGTCATTCAAGCTACAAGAAGGAGGAACCCTTAAGCAGTATGAAGCTACAATCTCAACACTTGTTGATCAAGAAACTGAAAATGGGAGCACATACTATCAAAAAGTCAAAGGAAGAAGAAAGCTAAGCTCATGCATGCAACAGCACAAAAGAACAAGGCCTCAATTGCCAAATCCTCTCCTAAACGCCACTCCAAATGAATTAAGCATCATGGATGATCTAGAATTTTCTTTTGCAAGCTTTATGCAATGTACCTAATGTGAAAAGCAGACTTTTGTTTGAATTGTAATGTGGGGGTATGCCCCAAGATGATGTAAACATTTTATTTTCCCATTAATCCAAATTATACTTAATTACCAAAATATATATATATATATATAGTTTGTATAATTATATACTAGTAATTTATTATAGCAAGTGTAGTGTATTTGTTTCATTGACAGGATTCAAATTTTTTTAAAATTATTTTTTTGGTAATTTTTTTAAATTATATTTATTTCACTATGTCAAATAAAAATAATTAATTATTATTTTTTCAAAAATAGTGAAATTAAATCCCTACTTACTTGCTAAGATGGTTTTGTGCAATTGGGTCTCATGCCAATATGTGTTCTAGGTATTTATGTAATGTTTAATTTTATTTTAATAGTTCATGCACGGATAATTAATTTGTTTAATTATGTTCTAATAGCCTATGAATAATTAATTTGTTTAATTATATTCTAATGGCACATGAATAATTAATTCGTTTAATTATATTCTAATAGCCAATGAATAATTAATTTGTTTAATTATATCCAGTAGATAAATAACTTGTTAATTTGCATGAATGAATATTTAGTGTATTCATCCAATTATGCCATATGGGCACGTGTTTTGACACCTTGAAATTTTTTTTTGGCCATAAACTAGTTCTTTTAGATGTGAGCTTAGTAATCTCCATTTAATATCATTATGTATGTTTTGTATGGAATTAAATAAATAAATAAATAATTGGTATCATCTATGATGCTTATGAATTTTATTGTTATTTATTTTATGTTCCAAAATAATTGTTAGAATACAAAGGAGGTGCAGCATCCCCATTTATTTATGTTTATTAGTGTGACAGGTTTATTTTGGCAATGTAGAAAGGATGTAATTTTTTGGAAGCCTTGTAAGGGGATGTGTTTCACATCAAATTTGTTAACTTTGAATCATTTTGGCATAAGCATTAGTTATACGAATAGAGTCTTATGGGACTCACATTATTTTTAATGTATAATATGCATGTGTTGTATAAACCTTGTGGAAAGTGGGAGTCGTTTCCATATTTTATTTTAAAAATAATTAGATACTTTATTCTAATTTACATTATAAGAGATGATTACTAGCACCAAAAGTATAAAATTTTCGATCTTATAATGTGGAAAAGAATTTGGGAGTCTAATTAATTTTAAAATAAATAACAATAATAGATATGTGCCTAATTAAAATTCCTTACACAAATTGTATGTAGTGAAATGGCCACAAAGAACATTATTGCTGAACTTAACAAGGGAGAGAAACTTGATGGCAATAACTATGACATATGGCATAGGAAGGTTCAATACATCCTTAATGAGCAAGAATTGCTCGACCATTTAACCAACAGCATGGTTGCATCTACTGAATGTACAACAGCCCAGCATCGCCGTGAGCAACAGGCTTATCAAACTTGGTTCAAAAGAGATAGAAGTGTGCGCTTTACTTTGTTAAGCTGCATGCATGATGATCTCATTGGAGAATTTGAGAAATTCTCCACTGCTAAAGAAATGTGGGATCAATTGCGCCTAAAAGATGGTGGTACCACTATCACGAGGCTACATGCCTTAACCTTGAGGTTCAACCAATATACAATGGACACCAAATACACCATGGCAGAGCACCTTAGGGTAATGTCTGCCATGATTAGAGAAATGAAAGCAGCTGGCAATAATCTCACTGAAGAGCAGCAGATTTTGGCGGTTCTTAGGTCTTTACCTGAGAATCAATGGAGTCAGGTGAAACTTGTGCTTACACACAATGAGAGCATCAAAACTTTTGATGATGTCTCATGTCACCTTGAGCTTGAAGCGGAGCGCAGGGATGCAAACCGTGGTGCTGCACTTGTCGCTCAGGTTGGATAGAGTAAGGGAAAAAGGCCCCAGCGCAAAGGACAACAAAAGGGAGCAGGACAAGGCAAACTCCAAAATCTTGCGCCTCAAGTTGGCAAGGGAACCAAGCGCCGTAAAGGTAAGCGTGGTGGAAAGAAAGACAAGTCTAAGCTCAAATGCTATAATTGTGGTCGCAAGGGTCACTTCACTTCTGAGTGTAACAAGCTAAAGAAGGTAAACCCTTCTCCCAAAAAAAGTGATGGATGCAATTGAGCAAACATTGAGAAGATTCTTGTGGTCGGGATCGGAATTGAGTAGATGGGGCTCTAAAGTAGCATGGAATGATATTTGTAAACCTAAAAATGAAGGGGGACTTGGCATTCGCAACCTATGTGAATGGAACAAAGCATCAATGATGAGACACATCTGGAACCTCTGCTCTAATAGCTCATCTCTTTGGGTGGTATGGTGCAAGAATTACCTACTAAAAGGTAAATGTTTTTGGGAAGTAAGTACTCCTTCGGATTGCTCATGGACTTGGCGGAAGCTACTCAAGCTAAGAGAAGAAGCAAAAAGTATCTCCAAATACAAGGTTGGCAATGGGGACTCCATCTCGCTTTGGTATTCAAATTGGCACCCATTAGGCCCTCTTATTCCTAAATTTGGCCAAAGAGTTGCTTATGATGCTGGTTTGTCCAAGAAAGCTAGAGTTTCACAAATAATACTTAATGGAAGATGGAAATGGCCTTATCCATGCACTTGGGAATTAAAAGAGATTGTAGATGCTTTGTCCTCTCTTCACTCCCCGAATCCCCAAGTCTTAGATGAGTTTATATGGACTGCATCAAGGAATGGAAAGTATCAAGCTAAGGCAACATGGAACTCAATTCGGTCAAAGGTTGCTAAGGTAACATGGCACCACTTATTATGGTTTCCAGGTCATATTCCTAAGCATGGGTTTATTTTGTGGCTTGCAATTAGAGGGAGACTCAACACCAAAGACAAAATGATAGCATGGGGTATGAATCTAGATCCCAATTGTGTACTTTGTGGGCAAGCTCCTGAATCCATAGACCATTTGTTCTTCCATTGCAATTTCTCAGCTGAGCTAAGGGAATTGGTTTTCAAGAGATGTCTTCTTGTCAAAGCTACTCAACCTTGGAAGAGTGAAGTATTATGGGCTCTAGGGAAATTTAGTTGGAAGAGTTTTGCTAGCAAACTACGTAAGATTGCTTGGGCGGCATTAGTCTATCATCTATGGCAAGAGAGGAATGCAAGGATCTTCAAGAACACTACCTCTTCGGTTGGGAGTCTAATACAAAGTATTGCTTATGTAATTAGAACTAAGCTCTCTAAATTTCCTGTTGTTAAAGATGTAGAGGAGAATGTTAACATATGTACTAATTGGAGGATCCCATTGTAGCCTACTTTGTATGTTTTGATTCGGGGGTATGCCCCCTTGATATTGTACATAAAATTTCCCATTAATCCAAATATACACTTACCTACCAAAAAAAAAAAAAAAAGAAGGTAAACCCTAGCACCAGCTCTTTCAATTTTGTTTGCTCATATGTTTATATTGCTCATTCTCTCATTGGTTGGATTGTAGACTCAGGAGCAACCAAACATGTAGCAAAGGATCGAGCTAGATATGTAGATTATCGTCGGGTCCCAGTGGTAGATATACAATTATAATAGGGAATGGAGCACAGGAAGATGTCTTGGGAGTTGGCACCTACTAGCTCAAGATGTGCACTGGATGGACTTTGCTCTTACATGATGTACTTTATGCATCCACTGTCCAATGTAATCTACTTTCAGTTTTAGCATTGTTAAACTTAGGTTTTTCTTTTCATTTTGAAGGTAGTGGTTTGTCCATTTATCTTGATAGGACACTTTATGGTCATGGTAGTTTAAGAAATGTTGTATCTGATTTTGTTAAATGGCATGCTAGACTGGGTCATATAGGGTAAGAAAGGATGGCTAGATTAGCTAGAGAAGGGCTTTTGGGCTCTCTCAATAAAGTAAGCCAGCCTACTGGTGAACCTTGTTTGGCTGGAAAGTCATCCAGAAAGCCTTTTGATAAGGCTGACAGGGCCAGTCATCCTTTAGAGCTAGTCCATTTAGATATTTGTGGACCAATGAATGTAAAGGCACGACATGGCGCATCCTATTTTATTACCTTTATAGATGATTTCTCACGTTTTGGCTCAGTATATTTGTTAGCTGACCGTTCTGAAGCTTTGGATTGTTTCAAACGCTTCATAACTGAGGTTGAGAATCAGAAAGAAAGAAACTTAAAAGTCCTTCGTATTGATAGAGGCCGAGAATATCTTTCTGATCAGTTGAAAGGATTATGTGAGAAAAAAGGGATATGCAGACAATTAATGATTCCAGGTACTTCGCAACAAAATTGTGTTGCAGAGAGACAGAATCGTACTTTTTTTGATATGGTTAGGTCAATGATGGCACAGGCAAATCTCCCGATAAGTTTTTGGGGAGATGCTCTCTTGACTGCTGCCTACATACTTAATCGAGTGGCTTCAAAATCAGTTCCTTCCACTCCATATGAGTTATGGAATGATAGAAAGCCTAATCTAGAAAGCTTACGTCCATGGGGCTCTACGGGATATGTTCACAATACTTCCATAAGTATGGGAAGTTAGGCCCAAGAACTAATAAGTGTGTCTTCTTAAGATACTCTAAATACTCGAAAGGCTACGTTATATACGGTGAACACCCAGATAGAGGATTGACTGAGATAGAGTCACGCGATGTGGATTTTCTTGAAAATAATTTTACAAGTATTGGTGAAGTTAAAGGGGATCTTGAACTCTGTGAGTTAGAATAACTTCAAGAAGATGTACCTTTATCTCATAGGCAAGATGAGGCATCACAACCTCATCCTATGGTTGCTAGAGATAGTGGGAGCATTTCCTTACCTAGTGGAAGTACGCCACTAAGAGACTCTTAGGATTCACAATTGCACAGAAGCAGTCGTGGAATAGTTCCCCGACGATGCTTTGAGATTGAAGGAGAGTCCTTCATGACTGCCTCCGTGGATGCTGATGAGCTTGCCTCCTATGAGAAAGCCTTGAATTCACCTGCATTTGAAAAATGGATAGCTGCTATGAAAGAAGAGATGACCTTAATGGCTAAGAATCATGTATGGGAGTTAGTTGACCTTCCACCTAAGCGCAAGGCCATCGATAACAAGTGAGTTTTGAAGGTCAAGCGCAAAGCGGATGGGTCAATTGACAGATACAAGGCCCGACTCGTGGCGAAAGGCTATACCCAAAAGGAGGGCATGGAATATGAGGAAACATTCTCTCATGTGGTGGGATTTGCCTCCATTTGCCTCATTCTAGCTATTGTCACACATTTAAATTTGAAATTGTTCCAAATGGATGTGAAGATAGCATTTCTCAATGGAGAACTAGACGAGGAGATCTATATGGATCAACCAAAAGGATTTTAGGTTGAAGGACAAGAGCGCAAGGTTTGTCGCTTAAAACGTTCTATTTACGGCCTGAAACAATCGTCTAGACAATGGTACATTCGATTTCATCAAGCCATTCTCTCTGTGGGATTTATGATGATTGAAGAAGACCATTGTGTGTATGTCAAAAGAGAAAAAGATAAGTTTCTTATTCTTTCACTTTATGTGGATGACATTTTATTAGCTGAAAATAACATGGAGATGATTGTCGCCACTAAGAAGTGGTTGTCCTCCACATTTGAGATGAAGGACATGGGTCAGGCAGATTATGTGCTTGGAGTTAAGATCTCCAGAGATCGCTTTAAGAAACTTCTTAGTATGTCTCAGCAGACTTACATAAAGAAAATCCTAAAACGATTTGGTATACACCATTCAAAACCCATAGACACTCTAATGGAGAAGGGTCAAACTGTTAGCATTGATCAGTGTCCTAGAATAGAGGAAGAAAAGAAGAAAATGGCCAATGTTTCATACACCAGTGCAGTTGGTAGTCTGATGTATGCTATGATGTGTACTTGACCTGACATATGTTTTGCTGTTGGTATGGTTAGCCGATACCAAAGTAATCTTGGAACTACCCATTAGGTTGCAATTAAAAGGATATTTAGATATTTGCGAGGGACTGCAGACTTCGCTTTACGCTATCAAGGTGGTAGTATGAAACTAGTTGGGTATAGTGATGCAGACGGATCTGCTGATAGAGATGAGCGCAAATCCGCATCGGGTTATGCTTTCATACTTGGAGGAGGAGCTATTTCATGGTGTAGTAAGAAACAACAATGTGTTTCTTTATCCACCATAGAGTCAGAGTATATTGCTTGCACTGTTGTTGTGCAAGAGGCTTTATAGTTAAGGAGATTCTTGTAGAGCTTGAACATTATAGGGCACTTGGGCGAGGCTGTGGTGGTTCATTGTGATAAAACAGCTGCCATAGCTTTTGCAAAAAATCCAAAATACCATGGTAGATCCAAGCACATTGATACTTGTTACCATTTCATTAGAGACATGGTTGCGCAAGGTCAGGTTATCCTAAAGTATCTCACCACCATCGACATGGTTGCTGATCCCATGACTAAACCCATATCGAGAGATATTTTTCATAGACATGTTATGGTCTTGGGTTTACGTAGGGTTTGACATTTTTTGTATGATGGACATTTTTTTATGCATTAATAAAATATGTTTTTGATTGCATATTATTTTGTTTAATTAGTGCACATATCTAGTCATATGAGTAAAGTCACTAGGTTTTGGTCAGCCTACTCACACGGGTGATCGCCCTGGCGCTTGAATAGCGAGTAGGATGAGACATAGATGATCACACTATGAAGTAGTGATCTCCATGGCGCTTCGAAAGCGACAAGGATTAAGTTATCATAAGTCGCCTTAGCATTGAGCTAAGATGAGACTACATTAGTCGAACAAGGAGTATATTCACGTCTCCATGAAACCTGAGAATAGATGAATGTGAGACTCATAAGAAGGCACTATTAAGTGATTGTCTCAAGAGGCTCAAGTTAGGTGCTATGAGAAGCGACTAGGCTAAGATTCGTATGGTGTTAGAGTGTGACTAACCCTGAGTGGGAGCTCCACCATAGCATACACATCATACTGTATGTGCTACTAGGTGACCGTGATGAGTGACAAAATAAATCCCTTTCTTCGTCACTATGTGAGACTTCTGGACTATTAGTTCCATCTCATACCCTTTGGGGCTCAGACTTTTGTTTTGAAGTTGAGACTTGATGTTACTACTTTAGCATGTTATCCAAGGGCCATTAATTATACGGTCCAATGGAGCATGTCTAGGAAAGCAGTCAAGTTTAGATGGACGGACATAATGTATAAGGAAAAGTCATTTGATACCACACTGATATTTTGTAACTCATAGCCCGGGCGATTATGTCATTGTTAGTCTTTTGATATAATCATGCGTGCAAATATAATGTGAGATCTAGCATGACTCTATATGTGTTACAAGAGGGATTAGAGGTGCTAGATCTAGTGTGATTTGATGATTTGGGGTATACAACGAGACTAGGAATTGTAATGTTATATTAGTGAGATGATAACTTAATATAACATTTCTCATTTTGGACTTTCTCGTTTTGGTCGCACGATCCATTACCCGTATGAAGAGATGAACAGGATGAGTAAATTTTGGATGAGAGATATATATCCCCTATGTGTCCGAGTGGAGATGTTGTATTGCCCTGTGGTACATTCACATAGGCATTGTTTGACTCAAGGAAGGACCCTTGATAAGTTCTAGTATAGCGATAATTTTATATGTATGAGAGATAAGGTTAATCTCTTATTTTGAATAGTTGAGATAATATCTAACTCTATCCCTTTAGTGGTTGAGATGAGTTAGGGATCTCACTATTATAATAAACACAAACTAGTATTGGTGAAATACAACAATTAATATTCCTCTCTCTCTCCATATATTCTCTGTTGGTTTTCTCTAGGGTACCATCTTAGTCCCTAGGGTTTTGGTTCGTGTGCTTTGTAGATAATCTGGTAGTATTCTATAAAAGCGAGAAAAGATCAGTTCATAAATTTGCGTACGTGACAAAGGAGCTTGTAAAATAAGTGAAGATTCTGAATCAAAAATTTTCCGCATCAAAAGGTACAATGAATTTTATATTCATTATTTCTATTTTTTTTCCTTACAGGAACATTTTAAAATAAAAAGGACAAGTGTAACTTTTAAATATTTAACAAAAAAAAAAGTGTAACTTTTAGATGTTGATAGTGATAAATGTAATTATCAAAATGTTAAGAGGATGTATGCGTAATTTACCTAATAAAATATCACCCAACCATTGCTTGTATCATAGCTAACCCTCTCACGAAAAAAGGGAGGGCTAACATCATGTGGAATGTCAATTTAGGAACAATCGAGTTTCTTAAAAATATATAAATGTGTTTAAATTATTAAATTTTAATTCAATAATTCCAAATTCAGTTTTCACCGAATTATTAGCATGCTTGTTGTCAACTCCCGAATCCCTCTCATAAGCTTCTTTTACCTTACCTCTACCGGCTTCCCTAATAATACATATGGACGGGGGGCTTCTTGCCATTCTAATAATATATACAAAAACAATATTATGAACCTCGTCTTGTGGTTGTGTATTTATGAAGGTATGGATGATGGCCCTGTGAAGTATGGAACAACATTATTAAGAAAGAAAACTGACAACCCATAATTTAAACTGCCCTTCCAGCTCTATCCTTGACCCTTGAAGTTGTTTTTTTTTTTTTGATAGTTGACCCTTGAAGTTAACTAGGTGCTCTTGGAATGAATACATATCATTGCATCCCGCTACAAATCTTTTTTTTTTTTTTTGGTAAGTAAGTGTATTTTGGATTAATGGAGATGTTTATATACAATATCAAGGGGGCATTCCACCGAATGTCAAAAAGTACAAGAAAAGGAAATTACAAATGAACCCCCGACTTTGAATTAGTCTAGCATTTACATTAGTCATACTAAATGATTGACAAGAAGGCTTAGCTCTCGCTATGACACCATTTTAATGCCCTTAGCATGGATGACAGACCGAGCAAAGGGCTAGCAAAAAAAAAAAAAAGAGCAAAGGGCTAGTGGTGATCTGAAAAATTACAAAGATTATTAATTTTGTTTTTTTTACTTGTAAATTTTTACTGTTGTTCCTTTATTATTAAACTTTTATACTTATTGTGTTTTTACTTTTATCTTTATTTACTTTAAAAATATAATTTTATCACCACCACCGATTACAAATTCTACGTCACCTTGGGCCGAAGCATGTTTTGTCTGCTTTTACGGATTTTCTTGAGACACATCATTTCATGGATTGAATTTCTTATTCAATTCCTGCCTGGTCCAACCATCACATGAAAAACTGAACTCATTATGTATATATATATATATATATAATTTAAAGCCCACCATGAGGCAGGCCATCATTTGCAGTTGATAATTGCTGGGTCACATTCATGGAATCACTCTGACCCTCCCAACCAGCATTAGATCAGAAGATAAGGGAAAATGGCTAGAACCATACAAGCAATCTTTATAGTCGTGTCTCTTTCAAAAACCCAGCTGAATGAAAATGACAGATGGAATAAGTAGGGTCGTCCTATTCTTAAAATATTGCAAAGAAATTAAAAAAAAAAAAGAATATTATTATGTTCTTCCATTAATAATAATAAAAGGGCATTGTGCAAACTGATGCAGTTGCACTTGTGTGATCTCAACCATCTATTTTTTGGTCATGCAAATTAAGGATAGTCACGAACCAAATAACTAGTGAATTATACTAACTCGAGTTTGATTCGTCGCGTCAAATAAGTCAAATTCAAACATTTTCTATAATTCATTTAAAGTTCCAAGCCGAGCTCTAAATATTCGGCTCAAAAAATAATATCTATATTCATTATAATATTTTTGACAAAACAATGTCTTTTTCAATTAGTAAAACTAGTTATTTTGAATTACGATATTTTAAATCAAAACGACGTTATTTTGACTATCCAAATTATTTACAAGCTAAATTCAAATCCAAATCATTTTTTACCGAGTTGAACTCAAATTTTTACAAACGCTTGAACTCAACTTTAATTCTAATATTATTTGTTCAAGCTAAGCTTGAATAAGTTAAAACTCAGCTTAATTTGAATAGAATCTACTCTTAACTCAAACTACCGAGATTGTCTAGTCACAATTATGCACAGCATTTCTCATGGTAGAAATAAGGAAGGAATGTGCAAATCAAGTCTTTTAAGAGGTGATGATACCTTCATAACAAAATTGCATGAACCAAAAAGTCTTCACTGTCTTGAGCCGTTTCTCAATTTCCAGATTTGGTGGTTTCCTTTAGCAGTGCGTGCAACTTCCAGGTCTCGGAAAAAAACAGATTCCCTATCGAACAGAGCTGAAACAATTGCAATACCTTTCAGGGTTGGAGTGCTTATTTCCATCACAGAACGAGCATTCGAAGCTCCAATGCCGCCTATTGCCACCACCGGTAACTTGGAAGACAGACACACAGCTTTTAACCCTTCCAATCCAACAGTGATGTTGTTTGCTCTTGTATTCGTTGGACAGATGCCACCGCAGCCAATGTAGTCAGCGCCATCGATCCATGCACAGTGAGCTTCGTCTGGCGTCTTGCATGATACACTGATGATGTTAGATTTATTTTTTTTTGGGTGTCCTTAAGAGCATATTTTTGTTATGACATTTCATTTAAATTTATTTTTTTAGTTAAGGTAAAATATTTATTTATTTAAGCATACATTATTGTTCTTATTTATAAAATATGTGATTTAAATATTGAATATAAGATATCAATATAAAAAGATTTAAATCACAAGTTTTATAAATAAAAATAAATTTACAATTATTAATGAAATGGACATTTCATTATGATTAAAACTGTAACTTTTCTATTTATTAATTAGGTGATTTATTTTAATCACTAAAGTGATGATTTTGAGTAAAAAAGTTAATATGCATATGTAATATACATATTGAATGAACTGTTGTAAATTATGATTTGATTAATAAATATTTTTAATCATAATTTATTTAAGTTTTAATAAATTTAATAAACTTTAGTCTTGAGTTTGTAAAAGACTTACATTTATAAATTAAATCTGTTTGAGTTATTACGAAATGAGATCTTATAAATGATTAAAGTCTCGATAACTTACATAAGGTGAAAATGAGAGCTTCTCTCTCTAAAATTCTCTCTCTAAAAATTTCACATTTTAAGCTTGAATTTATGGGGAAGGCAGCTCGGGTGAAGAAAAATTCGGCAATCAAACTCTCTCTCAAAGAGTTTCATGCAAGTTTGGTCAAGGAAAAGTTAGTTAAAAATGGTGGTTCAAATGCTCAATCATCATGCCTCCGTGCTCATTTAGATCTTTCAGATTTGGATGATGAAAGGTGTGTAGATGAAAATTATTATGATAACTTCCTTTGTTATAGTCCCCCAGGTAACCAAGTTCAAGTGGAGGAGCAATCTCCAGAGATTATGTCCAAAGTAGCCGAGAGGCTAAAGAAACTTAAAGCTGGTTCTATCCCAAAAGGGATGGCTTCGGATGTGAAGAAGAAGAAGGATCAACATGTAGCCTTCAAAGACAACAAGCAACAAGTGGGTATTGAAGATCCGCAACCAGCCGGTGATACCAAGTTAATTGCAGCAAAAGTTGACCCGAGTAAAGAGAAGAAAACAATGGCTTATTCATCGTCTTCAAACTCACCAGTCAATGCTTCAATTAATCCATGTCACTACTACAATAATTGATAAAGATCACACTAAGAAATTTATAAAGATCACGGTTTTAGAAAAAGCGTGATAAAGATTTGTGAGTTAAACTTTTTATCTCAGTCTAATTAAAAAACTGGGATAAAAAGTTACTTTTAATACTTTTTATCTCATTTTTGTTAAAACCGTGATTGTATTTAAAACGAGATAAAAGATCAGTGGAAACTATCTCAACAAAAAACTGAGATAAAAAATTAGTGAAAACTATCTCTAGAAAAAATTGAGATAAAAGATCAGTGAAAACATCTCTAAAAAAATTGAGATAAAAAAGTGAATAAAATTATATCTTAAAAAAAGTGAGATAATTAAAAGAATGAGAGATAATATTGTTATTTTTTTCTTTATATCTCTCTGAAATAATTTTGTTTATCATCTTATATGATTTAAATTAGATTTTGTAAACTTTATTTTAACATTTATTTATTAATTTTAATTAATTGAATATGATATAAAAACTATAATCATAGATCAATAAACAAAAAATTTTTAAATTAATGTTAAAACTAAATTTATCATATCAAATTTAAATAACGCTAAATATATGATTATTATTTTTTTCAGTAAATATATAGAAGTAGTCTTCATAATTTGTATAACTTATAACGAGGTGAATATTAAATATTTAATATCTAATAAATATTTAGTGTATCTTTAATATTATTTATATTATTTATATTTATTAATTTTAATTAATTGAATATGATATAAAAACTATAATCATATATCAATAAACAAAAAAATTTTAAATTAATGTTAAAACTAAATTTATCAAATCAAATTTAAATAACGCTAAATATATAATTATTATTTTTTCAGTAAATATATGGAAGTAGTTTTCATAATTTGTATAACTTATAACGAGTTGAATATTTTAATATTTAGTATCTAATAAATATTTTGTGTATCTTTAATATTATTTATATTAAAAGTGACATTATTTTATATTTTGTTGGAAGTGATAAAAATTTACAAATAAAAATAATAAAAATTTTCATTTTTTTGTTTTTTTAGAACTAATTTTTGAATATAATCATTGAAAATATTTTTTGTATTACAAATCAATTTTTAAAATAGTTTTCAAAAATTTTGTTTTGAATAATAATTTTCTAGAACTAAAACTAAACGTGACCTAATTACTTTTAAAAATATAATACAAAATGAAGAAAAATATATTATAAATAGTGAGTTATGATTAAATATATGCTATACACAAAGAGTAAAGGAAAATAAAAAAAGATTTGAGATTATTTTTAATTAAATATAATAGATATTCATAAATTATTTATTAAGTATTCACATTGTTTTATATATTACTTACAATTTCAAGTTGTTGCAAAAAGTTAAAATAATTAAATAAAAGTAAATTTTTTATCATTTTTTCTGATCAATTGATTAGGAAAAATGTAACTTTTAACTACTAATTGGTTGACAAAAGTCATAATAAATTATTGTAAAAACTTAAAATAATATAATTTTATTATTTTTAGTAACCCCTAAAGTGATAAAAATTTGTTTATATATATTAATATGCAAAATGTATATATAAATGATAGGTTGGACTAGCGGTCAACTACACTAACTTCCAAATGAATGGTAGGGGTTCGATTCTCAGCAGTAACAAAAAAAGCTATAATGATAAGTGGCAAACGGTGCTATGATGGCGTGATAGTAGGTTGCCATGTGGATTTTTATTATTTTTAAAATTAATCCATTTTTTCAGCATGATTATTTGTTTATATTTGATCACGATTTTTCAAAAAAAAGTGAGATCAAAATACATAAAAGATCATACGAAATTTCTTTTCATCTCAGTTTTTACCATAAAGATCACGTTTTTAGTGTGTGATTGTTGTAAGTTTTCGATCACGGTTGTAAACTGTGATAAAAAAGAGGTAACTTACAATCTCACCTGGATCAATCACGCTTTTGTGACTGAAATAAAAAGTGAAACATCACGCTTAAAAGTTGTGATGTTTATGCATTTTTGTAGTAGCGTGTGAAAGAGATGTGGGGGCTTTGGAAGATGATGGAAGAAGCCGGCACCGTCTGAGGAGCAACTTGGGTTCAAGCGGGATTCTTCCCGCCCATTTGGGAAACAAATTTCAGAATTTTCAAGGTACCGGGCCCACCTTTGTCCTTGCATCTGGAAATCTCCTTCCAATGGATGACACAAACGTGGTTTCAAAAGTTAATGGCGGGACCCCCTCTGTCCTTCCACATGTAACCGTGCAAAAAGATGGTGGAGTTTTTAATTGCCTAGAGGGTAAAGACTTGCCAAGTCAATTCTCCCTGCCCGAGAGTACTGATGCACCACCCCTTTTGTCTCCCGCCCAGCTGGATGACCAAGTGATGAATATAATAGGAAGCTCGGAGCCCATATTTGACTATGCAACACCACTAGCTGAAGAGTCCCAAAGGCAAGCAAAGTCGACTTTGGTAACTAACGAAAGAGGTGGCCCCGCCTCTGCCAACCAATTCCCAGCCGAGCAAAGTAACAAAGGAGGCAACCGTGAGCCAAAGTGTAACGAGCCAGCTGGAACTAAATTGAAGACCAGTTTGATTCCAAGTCAAAAAGTGGGCCCACGACAAGCTTTATGTCTGAGGATTTTCCTTCTCTCCAGCCGTGTACAACTCAACTCAAGAAGGAAACGGGTAAAGCAAATTACATCCCATCTACATCACCGAATCAAGGGGTCAACAATGCAAAGTGTGCTAAATCAAGTAAGTCTTCGTGGTCTTCTTTATTCGGCTCAAAGGAGGAAAAAAAGGCCGCAAATCTCAAAATTTTCAATGTTGATCTAAATGAAAATGAACTTAGAATTCCAATTGAAATATCAAAGCAAGGTTACATCCAATGGGAGCATGCTCTAGTAGGCTATTTTATTGATAAATAAAATTCCTTCTATTATGTTAAAACATGGGCAATGTAAAAATAGGCTGAAGAGGTTGTCACCCTTGAAAATGGTTTCTACATTTTTAATATAAAAAATGAGGATGCATTAAGGACAATATAGATGGGGTGCCTACTATTGTGATAATTGGCTAATTCTTATGAAAAGATGGCAACCGAGTAAGCAACTGAGCAAGGAGGAATTCTCTTCACTACTCATTTGGGTGAAATTCTACAATGTTTCACTTGAGCTCTGGACTAATGAAGGTTTGAGTTATGTAGCTAGTATAATTGGGAAGCATCTTTTCCTAGATGAATACACACAAAAGAGAAGTTGACTTACTTTTGCCAGAATTTGTATTGAAACACAAGTTGACAAAGACATACCCAAATCCTCCAAAATTAATTTGGGATATGATACTCCATATGAAGTCAAAGTAGAAGTTTCGTGGAGGCTAAAAAAGTGTGAAGAATGCAAAGTTTTCGATCACTCCACTTCCTCTTGTCCCTCAAAGCCTAAAAACGAAATTAAGCACATCAAACAAGAGTGGAAGGTCAAGGAAACTAAGGCGCAATAAGTGGAGGAAGAATGGCAAAATGTGGGAAATAGGGAAAGAAGCAATTTGGCATTGGATGATGGAATACCACTACCTTCATCCAACATTTTTGAAGTACTTTCATCATGCCAAGAAGAAGAGCAAGTAAAGGAAGAAGAGGAAGGCAAGCCAACTAGAGAGTCGAGGGGAGATGATGAGCAACCAAGAGGAAGTGTGAAAAGCAACCAACTTGCAGCAAAAGATGGGAAAAGTCAGCAAGAATTCGAAAAAGAACCGAAGCATTTGCAAGTAAGTCCAAGTCTCTCACAAACTCAAAACAAGAAGCAATTATTGGATCGTATCCATAAACTTAATTCAGCTAAAGAGCAAGCATTAGCAAGCATTTCATTTATCAAGAAATCAAGCCCTAAATCAAGCAATGCAAGGAAAAGATGAGGCTTATTTTGTTTAACTTATCCACTTAGGTTGTAAGTGGTATTACTAATGGATAGGCTAGATAGTCCTGTACTTTGGATTCCCATATATAAGGGGTGTACACTTAGGGGTTTGTTTTGAGCTCGTTGTAAATCTAAATTTTTTGATAATAAAATAAACGCTTAACTACAAAAAAAAAAAAAAAAAAAAAAAAAAAAACCTCGATAACTTAAAGATTTAATTTCATGAATCGTGGGAACATATAGTTACAAGATGGAATCCATTCTGATATGCTCACTTAAGCTATTTATCTTTTTGATCATTAAATCTGTAGCCGTAGTTTATTCAAAAAATTGTTTATTGAATAACAATATTTATTTTTAAATTGTTTACAAATATGAAAATATTGATAATGATCAAAATATAGGTAAATAGTGACTTAGGGTTGAATATTTAATTAAGGGGTTCGACATTTAGCCTAACTTAATTACGAGCTTATAATGGAGGGTTAATTAAGTGGATATTATTAGTCTAAAACCAAAATTCATTTTAGTAAAAGTTATTTTAATTAAATGAATTTCAACATGGACTACTAAAGTGCAGTTCAAGGTTTTTAGTGGAATAACTCTGGGTTAATTTAAAAGATAATAGGTTGTCATGAGATGATAAGATCCAAATATCTTTTAAGTTGGAGCTAGGAATCCATGGGCTTTCAGTCCCCAAGCTAGCTCAATTTTATCTTGATGGATTAGGTCTAGTTGGCTAATTATTTATAATTTATTTGTAAAATAAATTATAGATAATTAATATATATTTAAATAAGATAATATGGTTGGGAGATTTTCCCAAGATATCATATCTTCTAAATATTTATTAGGATAATATATATAGATAAGATATATGTGAGAGTGGTGAGAGATAATCTCTAGAGTTAGATATCTTCTCTGATACAAACACTATATCTCTCTCTATATAAATATCTTTTATATATTTATGAGCCACATGAGATCTGAAAAAAGTGACCACACCCAACTAGAGAGAGTGAATTGAGAACAGTTTGAAAGGTCGAATCGCTGAAAGAAGGTGCTTCCGCTGTGCATCAGAAAAAATTTTAAAAAGTTCATCCTTTCATTCAAGGTATTTTTCTCAAACCTATGCTATAAAAACTAACAATTGGTATCAGAGCTTTTGTTAGATTTATAGCATAGTATTTAATTATGCATAGATGTGCCATCAAATGTTATTTCTCTCTCTTGTGTGGATGAATGAACCCTTAATTCACAGTAGATCTTTATTTATTTTCAAGGGTGTAACAGGAGGGGTGGTTAATTTTTGGAACCATGTTTTCCCTCCTGATTTTATTTTTCTAGATTTGTAAATCTCTGTAATTGTTTGATTTTAGATTTTGCAAAATTCTTTTTGGATCTGTATTGTTTCTTTAACAATGGATTGATACGACTCAGATAAACACAACGAAAGGAGATCCAGAATTATCCTCACAATTGGTTTGGTACCGCGGGCGTGTAAAGACACTGCTTCACGCTGGCCTCACAGGTTTAATTTTATATTAAAAAAAAAAAAAAGAAATGAACCCGCAGGCTGCGGGTTGTAGAGACAGTAAACAGGAAGCTGTAGGAACCTGCAGCGGGTGTGGGAGCTAAGATCAGCCGAACAGCAAATAAATAAATAAAAAAGGCTGCAGGAGCTGCTGATTAGGCAGTCTACCCGCGGCTGTGATGTTACGTAGGAGGGTTACCCACCCCTCTGTTATGTAGGGCACAGGCTGGCTGAATACAAACCTGCAGGGCAACCCGCGGTGGGTGACAGGAAGCATAATAATAGCCGACCAAAGGGGCGGATCTCTGAACTTGCTAGCGGCTGGCAGTGGCAACCGGTGTTGGTTGTGAAGCAACCCGTGGCGACGACGAGAACAAACGCAGCAGTCCGCGGCAGCAGCATGGGAATCTGCTGGCAACCACGTTGGTGGCACAGCAGTGGGAGCTGCACGGAGCAGCGGCAGCCACGGGTCCGCGTCGGGTTGCAGTGAGGGGGTTGTGGCAATTGCGAGGCAACCCACGGCAGTTGATCCAGTCGCGGGTTGGGTGGAAAACTTGCCGGCGACTGCCGCAGTGCAGGTGGCGGGAGCTGGATGTCGCAATATATGTGCGGCGGATCTAGTTTTTTGGTTTCCCTTCACTACAAAATCCATGAGGCCACACATGGCTGTCGGATTTCAAGAGGATGTCGTCGAAAATTTTGTTTTGGAATCTTACAGAGTGTTGCACAGGATTTGATTTGCGAAGAGGGCTTATTTGAAAAGTTTTTGGGATCCCTGGGGCCATTTTTGAAAAATCTTTAAAAAATCTTTATATGGGTTTAAAAGAAAGAAAGGTTTCAAAATTACCAGGGTGAAATGGAGATTTCTCAAAATATTTAACTTTAAATTTTTCTTAAAGTGGCTGGGCAAATTTTTGAAAATTATGTTTCAGCCCACAAAAATTTTTATTATTTATAAAATCAATTTATAAATTTTGAGAAATGTCAAAAATGCCCTCAACTCAAATTCAATTTAAACTCCAAAGGCCAAGGAAGCAAGAAGAATCAAGAGGAAGTAGCAGGAAGATGGACATGGACTACAAGAAGACTAGATTAAGTTTTTTTTGTCAATGTAATTTTTTAGGAAAACTGTGAATTAAGGGTTATTTATTTATTTTTGGTTAATTTATTTATTATGAATGTTTGTTTGAGAACATGTCATATAGATTTTAAGGATGTCACATCACATGTTCATGCATAATTAATGTTCTATGATTTTAATATTCTAATGTGATTAGAATAGAGTTAATGTCATTTATTTAATTTAGATAATATTTATATTCTAATGTGATTAGGATATAGTAAATATTATTTGATTAATTTTATTTTATTTTTTGGTAAGTAAGCGTATTTTGGATTAACGGGAAAATTTATGTACAATGTCTTAGAGGCATTCTCCCGTGGTACAAGTTACAAGATAACTAGTGGATTCTCCAACTATTAAGCAAATTAGGGTTTACATTAGCCAACATGACATAAGATTGAGATAGCTTTCTTCTAATTTTATGATATATATTCTAATGAGATTAGAATATGGATAATATCATTTATTTAAAATTTGTTAATTTTTAGATTGACATAACTAATTAATTTTTTATTTTATAAAATTAGATATTAATGGTTAGAGAGTCAATTAATATTTTTCTTAAAATATTAAATTAACAAAATTAAAAGCTCTAAGTTATAAAAATTGAGTGGGAGAGGGTTTTAGGCATAAAACCCACGGCTCCACTGTTAATCCTATAGTAAGATGGATTAATATCTTGTTTCAAATCTTGTGAGTTCTTTACGGAGGATATTAATCGGTATTGGTTACTAGATAGGATTTCCTTAAAGGATAAAATTTTGAATATTACTAGATAGAATTGATTGTCCTACGGTAGCTTTTTTATTTGGGAAATATGAGAAATTGAAACAGTGGTTGTACACTTAACTTAGAATATTTGATATCCTCCCTACGGAGTTCTTGTTAAATTAATTCTAAGAGGCTACAAATATCGGTAATTTATTATTATTTAGATATGAGATATCTAATGAAAATAATAATAAATAAGTAAGTGGACTTATCTAATTAGTGGCAATATGACCACCTTACGGCTGCATATTTAAAATGGAATTAGATTACCAATGCATCATAAAGTAGTTATAGAGTTCTACTTATACATACATATATTTTTATTATGCATTTTATTATGCAAAAGTTTTATGTTTTAAGAATGTATGCTTATTTAAATTTATTTGTTTTATTTAGAAAAATGTCTTTCAGCCCACTAGCTGCTCTTTTAAGTTAGAATAAATTAACTGGACCTAATTATACGGACTGGAAAAGGAATTTGAAAATTGTCTTAACTGCGGAAGAGCATAGTTTTGTTTTGACTGAACTATGCCCTCCTAAACCTGATTTAAATGCCCCTCAAACTCAACATGATGCTTATAAAAGGTGGGTAAAGTCTAATGATATGGCAAGATATTACATTCTGGCTTCCATATCAAGTGACTTGTCTAAATAGCATGAGATGATGCCCACTGCTGCTGAAATGATGTTAAGCCTTTCTGAGATGTTCGTTGAAAAGGATAAGACTCAGAGGTTGGCTGTCATCAGTGAGATAATGAACACTCGCCAAGCCGAAGAAACTCTAGTGTAGGATCATATGCTAAAAATGATTGCACTGTTTCGGCAAATGGAGGAATTGGGTGGAACATATAATGCTGAGGAGCAAATAGATATGGTTCTAGTCACCTTGGCTTCCTCCTTTAAGCCATTCAAGCTCAACTACACAATGAGCAAGAGAGATTGCTCATTGACTGAGTTGATGAATGAGCTGAAGGTGGCAAAATCAATTCTGAAGCCTGCACCGAGTGTTTATCTAACACATGGGGCATCTTCTTCTACTAATCCCAATCCTAAGAGAAAGGGAATTAAGAAGAAGAAGAACAAGCCCAAGAAAGCAGCTAAGTTAGAGGTGGCACAAGAGAGACTTTCTCTCTTCTTTCTCTCTCTAGTTTCTCCTGAGATTCTAGGGTTTCGTTTGCTGGTTTGTGAGGCATCTATGGGTTCTAAACTGATTCTGGTTCTACATGGAGATCACGCTAGGGTTTCCTCTTTGGACAAACTTCCTAATGTGGCGGCTAAGGTTTTACGAGAAGGAGGTGTCTCGCAAGAAGATCGTGATCTTGTTGCTGGGAATGGGTCCGAGACAATTGTTGATGCTCGTAGAGATGTTTCAATATGGAATGGTTCTCTTCCAAGTGCGGATTCGAATGTGGTGGCTAGGGTTACAATGGGGCAGCCAACTAGGGTTTTGCATGGTTCCATGCAAGCCGTTGATGTGAAACCTATTGCTTTAGGTTCGCCTACTATATTTGCTACGTGGAAATCGTTGTTTTAATGGATCTATGAAGAATGGGAACAGGATGGAGGAATCTCAAATTCATTTGCAACATCCGAAAGTGGTGTCGTATGGGTTGAGGGAGACGGCTAGGTTTCTATGCTTGCAGATGGGAATGTTCGGGAATCTTCTTCTCAGGTTTCGGATTTTTTATCTACTCCTTTCGAGTTTGCTGATGGCGGTGTGGGGAACCAGGTGTCAAATGTTACGGTGAGGAATCATTCTTCACATAATCTAGTGGATGGTTTGGGTGGTTCTCATAGGGTTGATGCTACTGCACTACATGAGGGCGACATTATCAATCTAGTGAAAGAAGTGCTTAAAGTGGAAGATGATGTTCCTTTAAACAATCTGATGGTTCGACTAAAGGAGGCACGGGAAGGTATTTTGACTACATCGGATAAGGTTTCTTCCCCATTTACAAAACCTTCCCCGGCTCGCTCTTGGGCTGATTGTGTTGATGAAGAGGATGAAATGGAAGCTCCTATGGATAATCAATTGGTTTTGTATAAAAAGGATACAGGACCTGAATTGGAACAAGGTGAGTTTATTCCTTCTCCTTCACCAGTTTGTGAGACTGGGGATGCATTGAAAATAGATTGGGCATCAGTTGTGAAGCAAAAAGAAGGAGGCATGAAGTTGAGATATAATAAGCCTGATTCTTTGGAAGGAAAAATGCGGATTAAACCACCACCCTTGGTGGTTAACAAAGGTGCAGCAAGGTGGGAACACACGGTGGTGGGATTTTTCTTAGATAAATTACATTTTTCATTAGTTCAAAACCATGCTATGAAGTTATGGAGCTCTAAAGGCCTAATTGAAGTTTTAAGTAATGGAAATGGATTCTTTTTCTTTAGATTTTCAGATAGCACTAGTGCGAGAAGTGTTTTGGAAGGGGGACCTTGGTATTTTGGTGGTAGACCTATTTTCCTTCAACTATGGAAGATGGGGTTGAATTTTTCACGGGCTGGGTGCAAAAGGGTTCCTATTTGGGTTCATTTCTACAACATCCCATTGGAGTATTGGTCGGAGGAGGGGTTAAGCTATATTGCTAGTGTTGTGGGGAAACCTTTGAATGCTGATCATCTTACAGAGTCTTTGAAGAGAATTAATTTTGCACGGGTATGTGTTGAGCTTGGTGTGGATGATGCTTTGCCAGAGTGTTTTGATATTGAATTATTGGATGGATCATGTGTCGAGATTAGAGTTGAATATAATTAGGTTCCTAAAAGAAGTATGATGTGTAAGGAGTTTGGGCATATTGCCAGGAATTGTAAGAAATTTAAGGCAAAGGAGTGGTAGCTAAAGGATGTACCTACTTGTGCTCCATCTAGCCCTATGTCTCCTATGAAATCTGATTTAGGGATGCTTCCTAAAGCTCAAATGGAAGGTGGAGAGTAGAAAGAAGATGGGTGGAAGGAAGTTCGGCGTAATGGGAAGGCTATTGTGGTTGATAAGTCTTCTCCTATAATGCCTAAGGCTCAAGCTTCTTGTAGCCTTAGTAATGTGTTTGAAGTTTTGCAAGATAGAGTTGATGAAGAACGAGTTGATGCTATGGATCCTAGTCCTCCACGGGAGAATGGGGAAGCTTTAGATTTGGGTGAGGTAGGTACTTTATCTTTTCAAGCTCTTATGGTAGTGGAGAAAGTTTTTTTTTTTTGGTAATTATGGTAGTGGAGAAAGTTAACATCTCTCCATTACAAGTGGTGAATGAACATCAAGGGGTTGCGGGTAACACTCCTATCTCTTAGTGTAATTTGGTACCCATAAGTAATCCGTTATTTGAAAAACTTCATATGGTAGATGAACTTGAGCAAAAGCTTAAGAATAACTCCAAGAAGAGGGATAAAAAGAAGAATGGTAGAGGGGGTGTCCCCGAGCGTAAAATTTATTATTAAATTCCTTATGATTAAAATTGCTTCATGGAATATAAGGGGTTTAAATGACCCCTTGAAGCAACGTGAAGTGAGATCTTTGGTGTATGAACAAAATTTGGTTTGTTTAGCATTGGTGGAAACTAAAGTGCGTAAGGTGAATATGGACCAAATTGGTAATACAATGTTGAAGGGTTGGAATTATTTTGTTAATTATGATTGGGATACCTCTGGAAGGATTTGGGTGTTGTATATTAGATGAAGATAAAGATGGGTGAGTTGAGAGCTTCTCTCTCTAGAATTTTCTCTCTAAAATTTTCTTTACATTTCAAGCTTGAAATTATGGGGAAAGCAGCTAGGGTGAAAAAAAATTCAGCAACTAAGCTTTCACTCAAAGAATTTCACGCAAGCTTGGTCAAGGAAAGGTTAATTAATATTGGTAGTGGTGATCCTCATGGTCAATCATCATGTCCTCGTGCCCAAATTGCTCCATCAGATTTGGAAGATGATAGGTTAGTAGAAGATGATATTTATAATGATTATGATGATTATCTTAGTTGTAGCTTTGGAGAAGATGATGTCAAAGTTAGAGCCCCTTCCACGGGTTCTTCCATCCAGCAAAAGCCAAGATGGTCGGCTACTCAAGACCCCATGGACTCTTCCATTGGAGCAAAATGCCAACAAAAACCAAAGTCGCCGGGAAGCAATGTACAACAAGAGCATACACCAGAAGCCATGGAAAGGGTTGCTCTTAGGCTAAAGACAGTCAAGGCTGGTCAAATGAATGTCATGGAAGATTCCACCCCACGGTAGCCTTTGTGTTTGGGAAAATTAGATAATAAAAGAAGACTTGAGCACCAATTATCAGTTAAGGAGATGAAGCAATCCAGTGTCCACTCAGAGGTAGCACAAGGTCCCTCCAAGAACGAGGCAAAGGAAGGAGCCACTGGAAGTTTGGCTTCACGCGGCTTTTTCCCGCTCGGTTGGGAGACGAAAATGTGAAGGACAAGTTGAATTTTGACTCCACGTCAAGTGGAGGGACCCCCCTTGTCATCCCATGTGAAGTCGTGCAAACTCACAAAGGAAGAAGTGTTAGTCCAATGGGTAAAGGCCAAAACTGTCAATCCCCGCTGCTCGAGGTCACCAAGTCATCTACTTATCTGCCCAAACCTAATGAGGTGCCCAAAGTCAAGACAAAAAGTAGTGGTAGGGCTCACCCTCGTGCAATTAAAGACCATGCCAGCACAAGCCATCTCTCGGAAGCGGAGGGGTTGCAGTCAGGGTTGACTGCAGCCACTGCAATCAGTCAAATACGACGTTGTTTGAATTAATAGAACGGCATCATTTTGATTTTGTCTGAAGCTGCAATCAACCGCTTCGAAACTCACGTGCTTCGCAGCCTCCTTTCTCCTTCAACCACACACAGCCAGTTCAAAGATTGCAGCAATTGCAATGAAACAACACTATTTTGATTTTTTTTAGCGCTGCTTTGAAGTTTTTTTGTTTCCCACGTTGTCTTTTGCTTGTCTTTTTTGTTTCTTTTGCTCAGTTCTCAACTTTTGGGTCTCTAAAAAATTGAGATTTGTGAATCATTTAGAGTTGTCTTTGCACTTGTTAGAATACTGCTGTCTTCTTCCTTTACCCTTCTTCACTTTTCTTGGACAAGAAATTGATTTTATAGGAACATTCAAAGATGACTTTTGCGGATGAAAATCAACCGATTTCAGAAGAACACTTGGATTTTCTTAATCAATCTACAGTGAATAGTGAATTCATTACCTGGTAACCCTATATTTGTTAAAAAAATTTTTCACCGAAATTTCTTGACTAGAGATTTAGCCTAATGTATTCGGATGCATCCAATGTGTATCTAGATATACACCTTCCAAGCTCTCCCACATTCAAATACAGAGCAGTAAATGGATATGCCATTCTATATCTTAATGTGCTACAAGATCTAAATGCTATTTTCCACATTCGAATACTTTGAATTTTGTTACATAGTCAAATATGTAACAGCATATTTGGACATATATCAAAATAAGATGTATTCAAATGCGATATGCTATATCCGAATGCGTTGAAGCTTGCCGTGCACTGGAGGTGGTTGGCTATTCCTAACTGTAGTTTAAGCCTATTTTATTTAGATTAAATTATTAGTTTGGTTTTAACTTAATTTTTCCATCTTTCTTTAGCTGCCTTAGCTAATTTTTTATACTCCTTTCTTTTGAGTTTGTCCAAATAAGAGTTACAGAGGTATGCCCCTTTTTACATTTCTTTATTTAATACAA
This sequence comes from Vitellaria paradoxa, assembly GCA_019916065.1. Taxonomy (NCBI): domain Eukaryota; kingdom Viridiplantae; phylum Streptophyta; class Magnoliopsida; order Ericales; family Sapotaceae; genus Vitellaria; species Vitellaria paradoxa. Next base: position 31,128,295 of record CM034238.1, read on the forward strand.
TTTATTCACTTAGAAAAAAATGTACAATTGTGAAATACAATGTATGTCTGAAATGTCTTATAGCTAAATTATTGTTTATAGAGAAAGAATTCTAAAAATTTACCTACTGTATAAAGTGCCTGCTATATAAATAATAGGAAAATCTTACAACTACAAATGTGATAGGTAGTGTAATATTTTAATTTAAATGACTTCATTTTTCAAAATTTCAAGCTATAAAAAATTGTGACTTACAATTATATTGTTTAATTTTATTGTAGATACAATGAATGCGGATGGTTGGGATAATTGTTACATTGAGGATTTGTTTGAAACAGATTCAACAACATTGAGTGAGGATTTATGTGAGAAGGCTTCGACACCACCACGGGAGGATTTATGTGCAAATGCTTCAATATTGTTGGATTTACATGAAACGATTTCCACACCATTTGTTGGAATGAAGTTCGATACATTGGACACAAGCCTTACATTTTGGAACAAGTATGCACATGACAATGGATTTGGCGGCCGAATAACATTCTCAAACAAGAGAAAAAGTGATGGAGTCATAAGATCTAGGATGTATGTATGCTCTCGAGAAGGTGTAAAGGCAGAAGATCCACGTCGCAACTTTTCCAAGCATCGTTCAGATACTAGATGCGGATGTGAGGTAAAAATGGCAATTTCTTTGAATGATAAGGGGAATTACTGTGTGACATCCTTTATTGGAGAACATAATCATGTATTGGAGGGTAAAGAAACCACTCATCTTCTTAGAGCACATCGGGCCATCAATTCAGTCCAAGCATGAGCTATTTCCATTGCAATAGAAGCCGGGCTTGGCCCAAAAATAATGCATAGATATATGAGCATAGAAGCTGGGGGATTTGAAAATGTTAGTTTCACTAAGGAGGATGTGAAGTCACATTTACTTATTAAGCGAGCAAAAGATTTGGAATTAGGGGAGGCGACAATAATCTTGGAGTACTTTCAAGAACAATCTAAGATAAGTCCATCATTCTTTCACGATCTCCAACTAGATTGTGATGGACAAATTACTAATATTTTTTGGGCCGATGTGAAGATGTTGGTTGACTATCAATGCTTTGGTGATGTGGTTATGTTTGACACTACTTTTGGGACTAATAAGGAATCACGCCCTTTGGGCATTTTTATCAGGTTTAATAATCATAGACAAACTGTGGTATTTGGGGGTATGTTGTTGTTTGATGAGATGGCTGCATCATTTGGATGGTTATTCAGTACATTTCTTCGATGTCATGGAGAAAAAATGCCAATTACAATTTTCACAGACCAAGATACTACCATGAAAAGTGCATTGGAAGTGGTTATGCCCACGGTTCGTCATGGACTTTGTACTTGGCACATTTTACAAAATGCAACGAAAAACTTAAGTGGCATTCTTGGGGCTAAAAAAAAAATTCTTCATACGAGAACTTTCTAAGTGCATGTATGAGTATTTCGACATTGATGAGTTTGAGCAAAGGTGGAAACAAATGGTAGAACAATTTGGCCTAGTCGAAAATAAATGGCTTCTAGCACTTTATGAAAAGAAAACCTAGTGTTGTATTGCCTACATGAAGGACACATTTACTGCTGGGGCATGCAGTACACAATTGAGTGAAAGTGTAAATGTAAGGGTGAAACAACATTTGGGAAATGGGAAGGACACATTTACTGCTGGGGCATGCAGTACACAATTGAGTGAAAGTGTAAATGTAAGGGTGAAACAACATTTGGGAAATGGGCTACAAATGAAGAAATTTTTTACTGGGTTTGAGATGTTTTTAATGGATGTACGAGAGATGGAAATATTGAGTGATTGTAAATCTCGACAAACAACTCCTCACCTAGCAGTTGCTACTTCAAGCATTTTGAGACATGCTATACTCCCAATTTGTTTAAACTTTTCAATGAACAATTTTTACTTGAATTTAATGTTTCATTGGATAAGAATGATCCAATTGAGGTTCCGCACATTCGAATTGTGCATGAAGGAGGCAAGGCCTACAATATACACTTTGATCCATCTTCTATGACCATTACATGTTCTTGTTGTTTGTAAGAGATGTTTGGTTATGTTTGTTCACGTATTTTGAGGGTTTTTAATGTCCTTCGAATTGGAAAAATTCCAGATAAGTACATACTTAAGAGGTGGACTAGGCACGCAAAGAGTGGCCTATCAAATGCACTGCCAAGCCCATCTACCAAGTTGACAAAGTTGCAAAAGCTTGATATATTGTGTTCGGAATGGTTGCGGGTAGCATACCGTGTATTCGGAAATGATGAGTTGTTTGAGCACATTCGATCCCATATAGGTGAGGCTTACTCCATCATCAATAAGTTTGAATTGACATCGAGTGATGGTAATGTTTTGAATTCACCTATTTCATATGAGTCGACGGATGTTAGAGTGATGGGGTTAAAGAAGAAAAGTAATCCTAAGGCAATTGGGAAACGTTGTATCAAATCATGCTTGGAACGAGTGAGAAAAAGACAAACATCTCAAATATCTTCTCAGGTATAAATAGTTCAATTTTTGTTTAATAATTTATTGCAAACGAATGGTTAGTAACTTGATTTGTTCATTTTAAAGGTCATCAGAGAGTAGGTTGATTATGACAATGAAGATGACATTCGTTTGACACTCTAGTCATCAAGCAGTTGCTAGTTAATTTGAGGTTATTTTGTAATTTGAAGTTAGTTTTTGTAATTTAAAGTTAGTTTTTTTGTCATCAATGTACAGTTGGCTAGAGAAAGGAAAAAAGATAGAGATCTTTAATCTTTTGCAGTTTGTTAATGGTTTTGACTTGTAATTGAACTTGGGATCCTTTTGCATTTTCTTCATGGTTTTAATGTATTGACCTTCTATTAGGAAAAAAAAAATCTCATGTCACATGTATCAACACTTTACTGACATGGTTTTGGGTGTGCCTTTTAACATTGCACCTTATGCCCTTTTGTGGTTTGTTTACAGAATGGTCTATAAGTTTGTTTTAATCCTATTTGGATAGCTTATGTCTTTATTAAAATCAACTCTATTGAACACAATGGTTTTGGATGCATTTGAATTAGTTTCTCAGACCAAGTACAAATTCCTTGGAAGTTTGTTATGAAAATAGCTACTTTTGTTATTGTGAAAATAAGAATGGAGCCTTTCTTTCTAGTTTTATTTATTTATTTTTTCAGCAGTTGATAAAATGTTCTTAGTAAGATATGCACTTGGGCAACAACCTGTTAATTCTCTTGCTATTTTTATCCTGTGAAATGCTTAGTGTCTGAAATCCTAGTCTGAACTTGGTTCACTAGACCAAGTCTTTCATTAGGAATGATTGTTTTCTTATTCTTAGTTTTTTCTTAATTTTTTCTTCTTCATAGTTTCATGTCTTATTATTATTTTTTTCTTCATGATTTCATGAATTGGAATGTTTGAGTTGCTTATCCTCTATCATCTTCCATTTCAAAGCAGAAAAAGTTTCAATTTTGAAACATCCAAGTATAATCTAGTTGAGTGATAAAAAAAATTGTAAAAAAATTACTTACAATACCTTCTTGTAAGGATTGTGCAAATAAATGACCCAAGGATAAAACGGTTATTTTACAATTCAAGTTGAAATTGGGTCAAAATTCTCTTAACTACTAAAAAACCTATCAATAAATGTTTTTTAGGTTTTTGGGATGTCTAAAATACGAATTTGGCCTCAAAAAGAGAGGTAGGGGCAAAATAGCCATTTTATAGTATGAATTTTGATTGGATTGAAATTTTTTTAATTATTAAGAAATATGTCAAGAATAATTTTTTTCGCCTTTTGGATAGCTTAGAATATGAATTTCGATGAAAATGACCCAAGGGCAAAACTATTATTTTACAATTCAAGTTCAAATTGAGATGGCATTTTATTAATTATCAAGAAATATATTGATATATATTTTTAACTTTTTGAGAAGCCCAAAATATAAATTTGGTGAAAAAAACGAATGCATGGGTAAAATGGTAATTTTACAACCTGAGTCTGGATCGAATCAAAATTCCTTTAGTTATTAAGTAATATAAAATAATAACTTTATCAGCCTTTTAGAAACCTGAAATATGAATTTGAAAAAGAAAAATAGATCAAGGGTAAAACAATCAGTTTACAACCGAGGATCAAAATTAGTTCAAAAATAAAATTAAGAGGTACAATGGTCATTTTACAAACTGAGAGAGTAATTGAGAATTTTTTTTTCAATTACAGAGTAGTTGCTTGTTCTTCTTTCACTTTTCCTTGTTTTCTCGTTCCCTTTCTCCCTAGTCCAAACAAACTTAGAATTTTGAGATCTAAGAAGAACAGTAATAGAAGCCACCAATTGCCCATGTTCAACTCAATAAGCTTTTATAAAATAAATAATCATAATACAATGAGCATATTTGAATTCTTGGAAGCAAATGCCACCAATGAATAACAATACTAATAATACAATGAACATCCTTCAGTTCTTGAGAGCAAATATCAACAATGAGTTTTCAAGAAGAAGAAGCAAGCTATGACCAGTCGCGACCTAACAAAATCTAAGCTTCATATCCACAAATGTTGTCACAACCCATGTAGTCTTGGTTTATCTTTTTAATCATGTTGAATATGCCAACAACACTTGCCAGTTTATTCTTGTTTCTCCCTTGGATGTTATTACTCTCCGTCCTCTGAATAAGTTCATCGCTTCATATGCAAACACTCCAACAGTCACAGAGATTTGAAAAACAAAAAGGGGAAGAAATCATTCAACTTGATGAATTATTGTCCCCACAATGACTCTCCACCCAAATTTCATTTCCTCCAAAGAACCTAACATGGCGCCCCCAAATTAAAAAAAAAAAAAAATTAGGATAGATGGAAATGTAGAAAGAATAAGGAACATGCTTACTTTGTTCTACACACAGATCACTTTCTAATTCAACATTTAGTTGCTTAAGGAGCCCTACAAATCAAGAACAAATTCAACCACATTAATATACTTGAGAGTCATCTTTTCTATTTATTTTGTGCTTTATAGTTATGAAAATTCCATTGTTTCTCTTTGAATTTTTTTTATTTTCATTTGTAAAATAGGACGCAGAGGACAAAACATATAAGAAATTTGCCAATTAACACACAGAGTATTCCAACAAATCTAATAACTTCATGTATTGCATTTGCCAAAATAGTCCACATTTGCCAATTATAACACAATTTGGCTCTTTGTCCATGCAAATATCAGTAACTTCCATCCCCATCAAATTGCAAAGAAGAACACTATCACATTCAAATACATTTAGCATTAGTAAGGTGCTTCATCACAGATAACAACATTCTCAACCCCCCCCAAAAAATTCCAACAAATTCAAAGTTTACTGTTCTATCATTATAATTTTTACTAAAATAGCTCCAAATCGTCCCAAAGTAAATGAGAAAAATTTCAGTACAATATTTCTCGGCAGTTGTCCACACAATCCAACCAAAAAAAATGCTTTGAAACAATTTTATCTTTGAAATTCTTTAATTATGTGGTCTATTTCATTCACATAGATGATTTAAGAAAATTAATGCACTGCCAATTTTCACTTGAATGAATCAAAATGAACCATAACTGAAATTTTGCCCTTGCTACTATTGATCGCCAATCAATCAACAAACACAAATAAACAATCATATGCAAAAAAATCTCCACTATGCACAACTCGGTTGCAAAGAGGACCATGTTGGTATATACAGTGTACACTTCCTAACCCTTGAATGCAACAATTACAGTGGACGCCTTCACCAACATACAATGAAGAATCTTTACCCATATGTAATGAAGATCACCATTGAACTCCTTCGAAGCATTCGCATAACATGTTAAAAAAAAATCTTTTGGGGCTAAGTTGAGAGAAGTCTCTTTGAAACTCAATGAATGAATATAATCTTCTTTCATGCTTTAGAATCCTAGGAGAAGGTCATTTGTCTAGAGCAAATGTGTATGCAATCCTTAATATGGCTCAGAAAATGACCAAAACGTAAAATAAAAGCTCCAAGAAGGATTTGCACTTTCATATTGTGAGGGTAGAGTAAGTTTCAAACAATTTATAAATGGTCATGTATTTGTGAATCTCATACTAGCAAATGTTAAGTTCATGAAATAACTTTAGTTATGCAAATAAAAAATAATAAAACAAATAGGAAAAAAAAACTAAAAGATCTTAGAGATTATGCATCAAGAGTGTATAAGAATATGAACCCTGCTAACTGTTAAATAATCCAAGAGCTAGAAGTTTACAAATTGGTTCTTCATTGTGGGGATAATATTAGGTTTATTAACCTTCATTTTTGGCCATTCAAAAACACTTAGATTTTATATATTTCATTTGATTCTATTGGGAAGAAGCAAAATCTACTCCAATTGTGTCCCTTTTTTTTTTCCCCAAACAATGATTCTAGCATTTGCACTTCTAATACGAAACTTAAATATGGGAACATTGATGGAGGATATATAGCTAATTCTTTTATACAGCGTATAGGCATGTACCATGCTTATGCTGAATTAAATATTGGGGTTATACAAACTGTAAAATGAGGAAGTGTAAAATTTAAGGTAGATAATAATGTTTATAGAAAGCTTGAAAACACAAAATCTTAGTTAAAACAAAAATAAGAAACAAACAGAATCATGTGGCTCCCCAACACTGGGGTATGTCTAATTATTGCACTGACAAGGTGGCTAACACTTCTTTTTTTTCGCATAATAAGGTTGGTTCACATTATTGGACTTGTAAACTTTATTCACACCTTAAAATTGTGTCCGCAATAGCCAGTAAGAAAAGGAAACAGACATATATGTACATATGCAAACACACTTGTGTACAGAGTTATTGGTTAAGCAACAGAAGCGCAATGACAACAAATTTCAGGTTTAATTTGATAATAGAAAATGAGTAAATAGATGAAATAAAGCCCAATTTCGCTATTGATAAAGCAAAACTAAAAAACAAATTGATAATTTGATTGCACAGTTTCTTGTTTCTAGCATTTATAACCATAAAATGACCACTAGGAACAGAAGTAGACCATCACAGGTTGGATACAAAGCAAAGATAAACAAATAGCACATTTTTTAAATAAGCTCTTATGTAAGTAGCAAACAGATAAGAAGACCCCACATCCAAAGACAGATCCATTAGCTATAGGTGGATTCACACTTTGAAAATTCTATACCATAAAATCTGATCCTTCAAAAATCCACTGAATTTCCATTTCTTTTCTTCGCAAAGTAAACAAAGCCTAAATGCAAGCAAAAAGAACCAATATAATCCAACTCGGTTACTTAAAAATTCAAGAACAATTTTTTTAGCAAATGAAAACCCCACCAACCTCAGCTAAATGATACTGACAGAAATACTCAAGTCCACACTCAAATCGAAATTGAAAATTTCATTTCTGAAGCAAAGATTCTGACTTTTTAGTCCACTTTGCAAACCAAATAGCGTATAAATTAACAAAACAAAAATCCACAAATTTGAAGGAAAAGAAACTGCACTTTTCCGAACCAAAATTTTCCGTAAAACTCCCAGAACCCAAAAACACTGACAGATCAGTCCCCAAAAACTACAAATGCGAGGAGGTGCAGATCCACATTACACTGCACGCACGTAAAGCAATAAATCAAGAGTGTAAGTAAGGCGAAATCGACGAAAATGTGATAAATTTGCTTATGATTTCGCTCTAATACGTGTGAGTTTCGCACTCCCTCTCTCTCCCTTCTAGTTTGGCCTTGTCAAGGGACGAGGGGGGCTAAAGTCAGGGCTCATGGCCGACGCCGGCCGCGAAGCATCGATTTTTCTTACCTTTTTCGCTCATCTGTCGTTCCGAACAAGGTTTAAGTGATTGAAGTGCCAAAAAGAGGAAGGCAACAAAAATTCGAAGCGGTCGATTGCAGCTTCAGACAAAATCAAAATGGTGCCGTTCCATTAATTCAAACGACGTCGTATTTGACTGATTGCAGCGGTTGTAGTCAACCCTGACTGTAGTCCCCCCTGCTTCCCCATCTCTCGGGTGACTACAAGCAAATAGTCAACATATCCAATGGCAGGAATTCGAATCAAAGTGAAAGGAATGGGGCCAAACCATGTACAGCTGAACAATATGGTAATTCCAGCCCACGTGCAAGAGGTGGGACATTTTCTTTCAACCCACGTGCAAGTCCAAATAGTGGGGCCCCCAAGGCTTTATACTACAACAAGGAAAAAGACTCTGAGCTGCCAACCCGTGTGCAACAAAGCTCAAATGAAAGAAGTGCTTCAACCGAAACATGTAAGTCCACATGGTCATCTTTATTCGGTTCAAAAGAGCAAACAAAGCCTACAAATCTTAGATTTTTCAATGTTGATTTAGATGAAAATGAACTTAAAATCCCAATTGAAATTTCAAAGAAAGCCTACATTCATTGGGAGCATGCCCTAGTAGGCTATTTTGTTGACAAATGGAATTCCTTCCACTATGTTAAGACATGGGCAATGCAAAAATGGGCAGATGAGGTTGAAGAGGTTGTCACCCTTGAAAATGGTTTCTACATTTTTAATATTAAGAGTGAGGACGCATTAAGTTCAATACTAGATGGGGGTCCCTACTATTGTGGTAACCGGTAAATTCTTATAAAAAGATGGCAACCGGGTATGCAATTAAACAAGGAAGAATTCTCTTCATTACCCATTTGGGTGAAATTCTATAATGTCCCACTAGAACTATGAACAGATGAAGGATTGAGTTTTGTTGCTAGCATAATTGGCAAGCCACTTTTCCTTGATGAATTCATGTAAAAAAGAAGCCGGCTCACCTTTGCCAGAATCTGTATTGAAGCTAAAGTTGACAAGGATATTCCCAAAACCTTCAAACTAAATTTGGATTATGGTTTACCTTATGAAATTAAGGTGGAAGTTCCTTGGAAACCAAAAAGGTGTGAAGGATGCAAAACCTTTGGTCACTCCACTTCATCATGTTCCTCAAAGCAAAAAAGTGATGCTAAGCATACCAAGCAAGAGTGGAAAATCAAAGTGCAACATGTGGAGGAAGAAAAGGTTAAAAATGAGGGTGAATGGCAAGAAGTGAAAAACAGAGGAATGAGCAACTTAGAGATGATTGATGGAGCTAAGGATGCATTGCAAACCACAACCAACATGTTTGAAATCCTACAATCTTGTCGAGAAGACGAGAGCACAAAAAGCAAAAAGGAAGAAAATCCAAATGAAGAAGACGAAGTAGACTCCCAACAAGCCACCAACACTCCAAAGCCAAACAATTTGAATGATGAGCCGAAGCAAGCACAAGTAGTACCAAGTTCCCCCCAAATTCCAAACAAGAAGCAACTCTTGGAGCGTATTCGCAAGTTTAATTCCGCAAGAGAACAAGCATTAGCAAGCATCTCATCCACCAAAGAATTGAGTCCTAAGTCAAGCAAAACAAAGAAAAGATGAGACTTACTTGATTTTTGTCTAGCCTACCCACTTGGGATGTAAGTGGAATCATTATATGGATAGGTTTGTTTGACTTTCATATATGGGTCTCCCTTAAATGGGATATGTACCCTCAGGGGGTTGTATTGAACTTGTTGTAAATCAAATTTTTTGGTAATAAAATCAACGCTTAACTACCAAAAAAAAAAAGGATTTGGGTGTTATGGAGTCCTAGAGTGGTTGATCTCTATGTTGTTGCTTGTAATGACCAGATTGTGCATGCTTTATTATCCACTGTTGATAAGGAATTTCATTTCAATGTCTCCTTTGTTTATGGATCCAATGATTATATGCAAAGGAAGAGGCTATGGAGGGAATTGAAATTGAAGGCTAATATGTTTAATGCTAGGCCGTGGATGCTTCTTGGTGGTTTTAATGTGGTGAGATTTCGTTATGAGAAGAAAGAGGGAAGTTTGGGATGGCCTTCTTATGTGGATGATTTTGATGAAGCTATTATTGATGCTGGGTTTAAAGACCTAAGATTTAGAGGATGTCTCTACACTTGGCATAATGCTAGGGAGAATGGGCATATTATGTGTAAACTTGATCGTGCTCTTGTGAATGCAAGTTGGATGGCTACCTTCGAAGCTTCTTGGGTGGAATTTCTTCCTTTTGGGGTTTTGGATCATTTACCCATTGTGGCGGACATTGGAGTGAAATTAGCTAAGGTACGTAAGCTGTTTAAATTCTTTTACCACTGGGTTGATTTTGAGGAATTTTTTCCCCTAGTAGAGGAGGTGTGGAAAACTCCTATAGAAGGGTATGCAATGTACAAAGTTTACAGAAAGCTCAAAATGTTGAAAGAGGCTCTAAAGAATTTGGCCTTTAATAAGTTAAGGGAGTGCAATCGCTTGGAAAAGAAGTTGAGAAGTGAATTAGCATCCATTCAAGCTCGGATTGCTATGGGAGGAATGCATGATGATTTATTGGCACAAGAGAGAGCATGCTTAGCTCGGCTTCTTCAAGTTTCCCGAGATGAGGAATGTTCTACTAAATAGAAAAGTCAGGTTCAATGGTTGAAGGAAGGGGATAAGAATTCTGCAATTTTCTTTCACTCTATTAAAAATAGGGTGAATATAAACAAGATCCTGAGGCTTCAAAGAGAAGATGGTTCAGTACTTAAGGAGAAGGTGCAAATTGCAGATGAGATTGTAAACTTCTATAAAAGGCTACTTGGCTCGGGTTCTTCAATTCCTTATGATAAGGGCCATGTGTTAGGGAAGTTCATTTCTTCTTCTCTAAGTGATGAGCAGGTTGCATGTTTGGCTATTGATTTAATGGCAGATGATATTAAGAGGGCAATGTTCAGCTTGCATCCAAACAAGGCGCTGGGGCCGGATGGGTATAATGCTTTCTTTTTCCAAAGAGCTTGGAGTATAGTAGGTGATGATGTGGTACTTGCTATTAAGGAGTTCTTTTCCTCTTCTATTCTTCATAAGGAGTCAAATGCTACGATTGTAGCTTTAATCCCCAAGACCCCGAATGCCTCAAAGGTGACGGACTTTCAACCTATATCCTGTTGTAATACTATTTATAAATGTATTACAAAGCTTCTTGCTGGATGGTTGAAAATGGTTCTTCCTGATATCATTAATCATGCTCAAGCAGCCTTTGTGTGTGGAAGAAGTATTGGGAATAATATTCTTATGGCACAGGAGCTGGTTCGTGGTTATCATCTTACTTCTTCAAGTTCTTGGTGTGCTATCAAGGTTGATTTAATGAAGGCATATGACTCTGTTAGAGGGGATTTTCTTTGGGATGTGTTAAGGCATTTTGGATTCCCTATGAAATTCATTGAGTGGATTCGTGCCTGTGCTTCTACTCCAAAATTCTTTGTGAGTATTAATGGGGAGCTGAATGGCTATTTTGAAGGTAGAAAGGGTTTACAGCAAGGAGGTCCTATTTCTCCATATCTGTTTGTTCTTTGTATGGAGGTGTTTTCTAGAATTCTTATGAAGAAGGCAACTGAGTCCCTATCATTTCATTATCATTAGAAGTGTCAAAAGATGAAGATAACACATCGTTGTTTTGCAGATGATCTCATGATTTTTTGGAGAGGTACTGTTGGTTCTGTTGCCGTGGTAAGGGAGTCTTTGGAATTATTTAGAGACTTATGAGGGCTTCATCTGAATTCAGCTAAAAGTGAAGTCTTTCTTTCTGGAGTTGATGATAGTACTCGGCATGCTATACTTGGACACTTTGGTTTCCGGTTAGGATATTTACCTGTGAGATATCTTGGAGTACCTCTTATTTCCACTAAGTTAAAAACTCAGGATTGTCAAGTACTACTGGATAGGATAGTAGGAAGGGTCAAGAATTGGACCAATCAATTCTTGTCCTTTGCTGGGAGGTTACAGTTCATCCAGTGAGTCTTATTCAGCATTCAGTCATACTGGTGTTCTCATTTCATTTTGTCAGTCAAGGTTATAAAAGCTATTGAAGGAGTATTATGGGGATTGTTGTGGAAGGGCTCCTCTTTGGATACACATGGTGCTAAGGTGGCTTGGGAAGAAGTAACAAGGCCGAAGGAGGAAGGTGGGCTGGGAATTAAAAAGGTTCGGCATTGGAATATGGCTTGTATGACACGATTTGTATGGAGTTTGTGTCAACCTTCATCTACCTCTCTTTGGGTGCATTGGGTTAAGACCAATATGCTTAACAAGGATTAATTTTGGGTGGCTAAGGTACCATGGAGCTGTTCATGGACTTGAAGGAAGATACTGAAGCTACAGGAGAAGGTAAGACCTTTCATTTCTATGCGTGTAGGTAATGGATGTAACACTTCATTGTGGTTTGATGCTTGGATGCCAAGGGGCCCGATTTGTTCTTCCAGACATGATAGGGTTATTTATGATTCGGGAATCCCAAAGGATGCATTAGTGAAAGACATAATAGTGGAAGGGAATTGGCATTGGGCTGTAGCAAACTCCCTAGATTTGCTAGATTTAAAAAGAGAGACGGCGGAACTTCCTTCACCTAATACTAGTAGGGTGGATTCTCTTGAATGGAATCATAATGGGATAAAGACCTTTTCTACCAAAGAGGTTTGGAATTCCACACGTACTCATCATTCTACGGTACCCTGGCATGCTATTGTTTGGTTTAAATCACATGTACCATGCCACTCCTTTGTTTTGTGGTTGGCGGTAAGGAGGGAATTGGCTACTCAAGATAGGTTGTTATCCTTCGGGTTATTGTCATGCATGAGCTATTATTTTTGCAAAGGACCTTGTGAAGACCATGATCATCTTTTCTTTAATTGCCCATTTACAGCTAGAGTATGGTATACAATATTGAGAGATTGTGGATATCAGGATTCCTTTACATCTTGGGAGGAAGTTGTGCAATGGGTTTTGTTTACCTTCCGTTGTTCCTCTTTGCGTGCGGTGATTGGTAACCTTGCCTTGGGAGCTAGCATTTATTTTTTATGGAAGGAGCGGAACAAACGGAAGCATAAGAATAGCTACTTGGATGAGGTGACAATTATTAAAGCTATCAAGAATGTGGTTAGGCTACGTGTTATGAGTTGCTCGAGATTTCCAAAGCAGGATCAGAATCGCCATTTGGTTCAATGTTGGAATCTGCCTAGTTCTGTTTTGAAGTAGTAATCACTTATTGTTTTCTTTTGAGTTGTCTTCCCTTGTACTAATTAATTAGTTTGGGTTGGTGAGGGAGGTAGATGTTTTTTTCAGGGGTATGCCCCTGAGGTATTTGTACACAACGTTTATTATTTGATTAATAAATTTATTTTGAACTTTAAAAAAAAATTAGAGGTGGCACAAAATCAAATGAAGGAGGAAAAGCCCAAAGGGAAGTTTTTTTTTTTTTTTTTTGGTAAGTAAGCGTATTTTGGATTAACGGGAAATTATGTACAATGTCTTGGGGGCATTCCCCCGTAGTGCAATTACATGACAACTAGTGGATTCCCCAACTATTAAGCAAAGTAGAATTTACATTAGCCAACATGACATGAGATTGGGATAACTTTCTTCTAACTTCATTTTGGATACCATGAACAATGGTTGCCATAGGTGTAGATTGGCCCTTGAAGATTCTCTTGTTCCTTTCTTCCCAAATGTGATAAACCAAACCGGCCCAAGCAAGCTTGTAGAGCACACAGCAGGGTTGCTTCCCACTAAATTTGCCCATGGCCCAAGCAACTTCCCTTCTCCAAGGTTGTGTTGGTTTGACAATAGAGCATTTCCTTAGAATGATGGATCTCAACTCAGCCGCAAGTGTGCACTTGAAGAAAATATGATCCACGGTTTCAAGTTCATTTCCACATAATACACAAGTTGGATCAATGTTTATTCCCCAATTAACCATTCTATCTTTGGTGTAAAGTCTTTCTCTAATGGCAAGCCAAAGAATGAAACTATGTCTAGGAATATGTTGGTTGAACCAAATCAAGTGATACCAAGGTACCTTGTTGCTTTTTTCGCGGATGGCATTCCATGTTGCAGCTACACCATATACTTCATTCTTGGAAACACTCCATATAAGCTTGTCTTCCAAGGTGGTGCTCGGCTTGTAGTTGGGAGGGTGCTCAAGGATTATTTCCCTTAACTCCCAAGAGCAAGGAAAAGGCCATTTCCATTCCCCATTTGCAACTATTCGGTCCACCCTTGCATTTGTAGGTAGCCCCGCATCATAGGCAATCCTAGGACCATATTTAGGAATTAAAGGACCAAGAGGATGCCAATTTGAGTACCATAAAGAAATTGAGTTACCTTGTCCGACCTTGTACTTGGATAAGCGAATGACCTCCTCTCTAAGTTTGAGTAGTTTCCCCCAAGTCCATGAGCAATCGGATGGCTTCTTGATCTCCCAAAAACATTTCCCCTTAAGGAGGTTAATGTGACACCATTCAACCCAAAGGGAAGACCTTTTAGTGCATAGTGCCCAAATGTGTCTCATCATGGATGCTTTGTTCCATTCATCAAGTCTCCTTATTCCTAGACCTCCTTCCTTCTTTGGTTTGCAAATTTCATTCCATGCAACCTTGCTTCCCCATTATTTTAGCTCAGAACCCGACCATAGATATCTCCTTAGGACTTGTTCTATGGCATTGCAAATTCTTTTTGGGAGTATAAAGTGGATGCTCCAATAAACTTGCAAACTGAACAGAACAGATTTGATTAGAACCAATCTACCCGCGTAGGATAGGCATTTTGCAGTCCAGCTCTTGACTTTCTTGGTGACCTTGTCAATGAGTTCCATGCAGTCTTCATACTTTAGCTTTGTTGAGATGAGTGGAACACCTAGGTACTTCACGGGAAGCTCTCCAAGTTGGAATCCGAGTATTGAGCATAGTTGGAGTTTTCTTTGGCTGCTAACACCTGCCATGTAAACTTTGCTTTTGGTCCCATTGGGTTGCAATCCTGAGTATTTGTGAAATTCTTGGAGGGCTTGATGAACAATCTGAAAAGAGACATCATTAGGAGTACAAAGAATGAATAAGTCATCTGCAAAGCATATGTGATTGATTTGGGGAACCATGCACTTCGGGTGATAAGTAAATTCACTTCCTTCAATCTTCTTGTTGAATAATCTTGTGAAGAACTCCATGGCAATGAGGAAGAGGTAGGGGGAAAGTGGATCACCTTGGCGAAGGCCTTTAGCACCATGAAAGAACCCTTCAAGTACTCCATTCATACATATGGAGAATTGAGGGGTAGTGATACATTCTCTTATCCAGCCCACAAATTTACTTGGTAGCTGAAAGGCTTGCAGAATATCCATAATAAGGTCCCATGACACCGAATCAAAAGCCTTCATAAGGTCAATTTTGAGAGCACTCCTTGGGGATGTGTTTTGCCTATGGTAGTTCCTTACAAGTTCTTGCATGAGAAGGATTTGGTCTGAAATGCTTCTACCTTTAATAAAAGCTGCTTGGGAAGAACTAATCATGAGGGGCATAAGCTTCATAAGCCGATTAGCAATGATTTTAGAAATGCATTTGTAAATTGTATTGCAACAGGAAATGAGTCTAAAATCAGCTACCTTGCTTGGATTAGGGACTTTAGGGATTAGAGCAATGCTTGTGGTGTTGATCATCTTTAGGAGCTTACCCGAACTGAAGAAAGACTTGATGGCATTTGTAAAGTCTACCCCAACAATGTTCCAAGTCTTCTTGAAGAAATAGGGAGTGTATCCATCAGGCCCAGGTGCTTTGTGATTTGGCAAAGAGAAGAGGGTAGCTTTTATCTCCTCATCCGAGACTTCATTCTCAAGAGAATCTAGGAGTTGTGATGGCAAGGATGTGTGCATGATGCTATCCACGTATGCCTTTGCATCTTGTGGATATTGAAAGGGAGTTCCCAAAAGCCTCTTGTAGTAATCAACAAAAATATCTTTAACCTTACCATAATCTTCAATCCTTGTGCCAAGATCATCTTGAATTGAAAGAATCTTGTTTCTTGAACAATGGCTCTTTACTTTTCTATGAAAGTAGGCTGTGTTTTGATCCCCTAGCCTTATCAAATTGTCTCTAGCTTTTTGCTTGTAGAAGGCCTCCTCGGCTTGAGCAAGGTGCAAGTAGTCATCAAGAGCTTTGCTTTCTTCTTCAAGGAGATTGGGGCTAGACTTGAGTTGCAATTCATATTGGATGGCTTCAAGTTTGGCTTTAGCTTCATTGACTTTGGCCGAGATCCCACCATAATGCTTGAAGTTGAATGCCTTTAGAGATTCCTTAAGTGACTTGAGCTTGGAAGCTAGCTTAAACATAGGGGTGCCCGAAACTCTTATACTCCATGCTTCTTCTACCACTTTGTTAAACTCCTTGTTCTTTAACCAGTAATTGAAGAACTTGAAAGGCTTCTTGCCGGTTGAGGCATTGGGCCGAATGCTTACAATAATGGGGCTGTGATCCGAGGTACAAGCATTAGGGAAGAAAGCTTCTGAATTTGGGAAGCAAGTAAGCCATTTTTCGTTCACAAGTGCTCTATCAAGCTTGCTAAAGATACTACTCCCATCTTCTTGTTTGTTGCTCCATGTGTAGTAGCATCCAGAGAATCTTAAGTCAACCATTTCAATAGCTTCAAGGCATGAGTTAAAGCTATTCACTGCATTTTTATCAATTCCCCTACCTCCTCTCTTCTCTTTTCCTTCTTTAACTACATTGAAATCACCCAAGATGATCCAAGGAGAAGCTGTCCCAATCATGTCATAATTAGCTTGAAGATCTTTCCACAAAAGCTCTCTAGTTGCCTTATCATTTGAAGCATACACGAGAGTTGCAAAAAATTCAATTGAGATTGCATGGTAAGCAATATGGCAAAAGATTGATTGACTTGTGCTTGCAATAATTTGAACTTTGACAATTGAAGGATCCCACAAAAACAAGATTCTAGCAGGTGTATCATTGGAGTGATTCCCCACATAGCAAAAAGAAGGGTTTATAGACTTGCAAACTTTTTCTACATTACAACTTTGTACCTTGGTTTCAAGAAGGCCGACAAGGTTAAAGGAGGAGTTCTTGATCAATTTCCTAGCTTCAGCTTGTTTTAAGGGCCAATTGAGGCCTCTTACATTCCAAGCCCCGAAATTCATTTGGATTTGGAGGAGGAGCCCGAGAACTTGGCATGTAGTGCCTTTTCCTTTCTTTCAACAGCATACATCATTTTCCTTTGTTTCTTGCGTTGTGTCTTTGAAAGCTGGAAATCAGAATTCATTTCAAATTCTAATCCTTTTTGATCATAGGAAGGAGTTGAGGGCTGGTCCTTATCATCTTCACTTGCCAATTCTGAGAATTCATCAATGTGCTGCAATAATAAGACATCATCTTGGCTGGTTTTAGGCTTCTGAATTGCTAATGGAGTGGTATTGAGTGGAGCTTCTTCATGTAATTCCATTGGGGAGATAAGCTGAGCCTCGGGTTCTTGCAACATCAAGGACTTGTGTTCTTCCAAATTGCTTGGAGTCTTGTCAATTTGAGGATCAACAGGGCTGGAATTTGTGAGGCATTCGGCTTCTTTGGGAATTTGCTGATTAACACTTGCTTTGGGCTTAGTTACCGGTCTCCATTTTTGAGTGACATTCTTAGAGCATTGACTTATTTTGTGGCCTAATTGTTTGCAACCTTCACAGATTGTAGGGATCCACTCATACTCCACTGGTTGTTGATACACCATTCCATTGATATCCTCAATTTCAACAAAGGATGGAAATGTAGCTTGATTATCCACTTCAATACATACTCTTGCATAAGCAAGTCTTTGCATTTGAGATGTCATTCTATCCATGAACAGTGGTTTACCAAGTTGACTAGCAATCTTGCTCAATGATCTTGCCGACCATAGGTGGAGTTTTAGGTGAGGAAATCTGATCCATATTGGAATTACTTCAGGGGTTGCTCTATCATAGAATTCATTAGGAGACCATGGCCTTAAGATCAAAGGTTTGTCATAGTAACTCCAAGGTCCCAATTCCAAAACCTTGAGTTTAGTTTCTTCATCTTGGAAATTAAAGATGAAAAGACCAGCTTTGAGAATGAACAATTCAACGTGGCCAAAGGCCCTCCACCTTCGTTCAATAAATTGCTCCATCAGCTTGTAGGGGGGCTTTGCACCTAGCACATGCCCGACTACAGCATTGTCCCATTTCCTCAAGTCCTCGGCCACTTCTTCTGGTGAGAAGGAAACTGGAGCTTTGGAGGTGCCTTGGGTAGTTTGAGGAGGAAAAAACTTGAGCATGGACCCATTAGTTTTGACACGGTTGGAATTGAAGAGTTGTGCCCATGTAGGCTTTGGCTGAGCATTTATTTCGGCTGGTTTTAAATCTGGTTTGGTTACATTAACTAAGGGAACTTGGCTATTTGGGTCGGTTGAGGGTGAGGGGTTAAGTGGCTGGTTGATGGGATTTGAAAGGAGTGGTTTTGGCGGGCTGGTAGGGGTAATAACCAAGTGGGAAGGGCATTGCACGGGAGTTGGAAGGTTGGTATTTGTGTGCTGACTTGTGGCAGGTTGTATGGGTAGTTGGGGAGTTGACTGATGCAAATTTGTCTCTTGGGCATTGGCATTAACCGGGTAAAGGCCTAAAGGATCAGGTACATGAGGTCCATAGGAGTTATGGAGTATCTTCTTCTTCATTTCAGGTAGCTTGGAAGCCGAAGAAGTGTTGGACAATAGAAGATCAACTTTGGAGGGGCTAAGAGGAGACTTACCTCTATCATTCTTCTTTTGCTTCCATTGCTCTTCTTTAGAATTTTCTGATTTGCTGAGAGTGTTTGCCTCACGGGTGACCAGCTCTTCTCCATTGTAGGACTTTTTTAACACCTCAATCTCAGCACGCAACTTCTCAATGGTTTGTAAAAGGGTCTTGCTTTGAAACTCTTGTTGTGGATCATTCTGAGATGGAATAGAGGAAGAAGAAAGCCTTAGGATGTTCTCATCTTGGACTATACCTTCCCGAGTGCAATCAGCCTTTAAGTATGCTTCTTCATCTTTCAACGGGTAACAATGGAGAGAAGGAATAGAGGTGGATGAGACATGCAAAGAGGTATCATCCAGCCCTATACCTTCTATTTCCCGGCTTGTGGCTTGCTTCTCATGAACCGTGACTAAGGAGCATGATTTAACTTCTTCTACCCCAACCGAACTTGGATTGTCATTGCTTTGGACTGAAACGGAGGAGGATGAGATTAGGGACAAGAGAGCTTTTGATGTAGGAGAAGTAGGAGGTGATTCGGCCATGAAGTTTTAGAGAGAGAAAATTCTAGAGAGAGAAGCTCTCGGCCATCCTTTTCTATAAGCCCAAAGGGAAGTATTTCCATTTGTGGGTAAAAGAGGCATTGGAAGAGGAACTGTCCAGTATATTTGGCAAAGTCTACACAAGCCAAAACCAAGGGGACAATTGGAACCTCAAGTAACATTCTCGTCATTGAAAAAAAAAAGATTTGTGGATAGTAGATTCTGGAGCCACTAATCATGTTTGCAATTCATTGCGGGGGTTCCAGGAAATCAGGGCACTTAGTAATGGAGAAGTTAGTCTTAGGTTGGGAACTGGTGCAACAGTTGCAGCCAGAGTAGTGGGAGTTGTTATTTTATTTTTTGATGCATTAAGATCATTAGTTATTAGAGAGTTGTTTATTTGTACTTAAACTTGAGACGTATTCTGATTTCGGTTAGTAGTATGAATAATTGTGGATATTCAGTTATTTTCTACCGTAGTAATCAAAAGGAATAAAATGTTTATTTGTTTTGGTACAATGATTGACAAATTTATACTGTTTGCATCCTAAAATAAACTCACTGCATGACACATAATTGAATAACGAAACTAATCACCATAAGAAAATCAAGCTATCCCAAATTAATAAAGCGTATCTGTGGCACTTACGCTTAGGTCATATAAATCTAGATAGGATCCAAGGATTGGTTAAAAGTGGACCTTTGGATTCACTGGTTGTTGAACCACTACCAGTTTGTGAATCCTGTCTAGAAGGTGAAATGACCAAAAGACCTTTTAATGCTAAAGGTAATAGAGCCACAGAACTGTTGGAATTAGTGCATTCTGATGTATGTAAACCCATGAACACACAAGCTAGAGGAGGTTTTGAATATTTCATCACATTTGTTGATGATTATTCAAGGTATGGTTATGTGCACCTAATGCACCGTAAGTCTGAAGCTTTTGAAAAGTTCAGAATCTTTCAGGCGGAAGCGGAAAAGCAATTAGGAAAACACATAAAGACACTTCGATTTGATCAATGTGGCGAGTACCTCCTCAATGAGTTTAGGGATTACTTATCAGATAATGGGATACTTTCTCAATTAGTTGCACCAAGGACTCCCCAGCAAAATGGTGTAGCAGAAAGAAGAAATAGAACTCTGCTTGATATGGTGAGGTTAATGATGAGTTATTCAACTCTGCCCATCTCGTTTTGGGGTTATGCCTTAGAAACAACCATGTATCTTCTAAACTTGGCTCCATCTAAGTCTATTCCCAGTACACCCTTACAATTGTAGAATGGTAATAAACCTAGTTTACGCCATATACACATTTGGGGTTCTCCAGCACATGTGCTGAAGGGAAAGGCGGATAAATTGGAACCTAGGACTAAAGTTTGCCTGTTTATAGGATATCTTAAAGGAACGAGAGAAGATCTCTTTTTATAGTCCTAAAGAAAAGAAAGTATTTGCTAGCACAAATGCTATTTTTCTTGAGGAAGACTATATGAGAGATTTTAAACCTAGGAGTAAAATAGTTCTTAAAGATGAAGGGCCCAAAGGTGCATTGGCATACTCTCTTATGGTACCCTAATCATATACCTCGGCATAGTTTCATTCTATGGCTAGCCATTAGAGAAAGGCTTAGCACTAAGGATAAACTAATGGAGTGGGGCATGAATGTAAACCCTCTTTATGTCCTTTGTGGGCAATGTAATGAGAGCTTAGATCACATCTTCTTCTCTTGTCCATTCTCTTCCGAAGTTAGAAGGGGTATTCTATAAAGATGCTCATTAATCAAAACTATTCAGCCGTGGAAGCAAGAGGTCAAGTGGGCAATGGGAAAGTTTAGTGGCAAGGGGATGCATAGAAGAATTTGCAAACAAGCATGGGCTGGTATGGTTTATCACATTTGGCGTGAAAGGAACTCCAGGGCTTTTAATGGAACTTCCTCCTCGGCTACTAGCATTGTGAATGTAATTGTACATGAAGTAAAGACTAAATGGTTAAGCTTTCCACCCTCCAAAGTCTCTAATGAAGATGTAGATTATTACAAAAGTTGGGGGATTCCATATGTAGCTAATCATATGTAATTAGCTATATGTAGTAGGGGGATTTATATGTAGCTAATCATCTCTTTTGTAAAGTTCCTTTGTTATACGGGGGAATGCCCTCAAGATATTGTACATAAATTCCCATTAATCCAAAATATGCTTAATTACCAAACAAAAAAGATAGTTCTTAAAATTCCTAATTCAGATTAATAAATCAATTCCTAATTCAGAGTCTGTTAATCAACCTAAGCCAGTTGCAGAACATCAATCACTGGTGCTCCGTCATAATGGGAGGACAATTAGACGTCCATCTAGATACATGTTAATTGGAGAGTCTTATCAGGCAGTCTCTGATTAACATGAATTAGATCCTACTAATTATGATGAAGTAATAAATGATGTGGATGCAGATAACTGGCACAAGGTCATGAAATTAGAGATGAGTTCCATGAACTCTAATAAAGACCTGGGAGAAGTCAGTTATATCCTTGAGATCAAGTTATTACGAGATTGTAAGAATAGGATATTAGGCTTATCCCAAGTTGCTTACATAGACAAAACACTGGTCAAGTACTCTATGCAAAACTCCAACAAAGGATCACTTCCTTTCAGACATGGAGTTGGTCTATCTTAAGATCAGTCTCCAAAGACTCCTCAAGAGATAAAAAGTATGAAACGAGTTCCTTGTGCTTTAGCAATAAGAAGTTTGATATATGCTATGATATGTAGTAGACCAGATATTTGCTATGTAGTAGGAATGGTCAGTAGATACCAGTCTAATCTAGGGCCAGAACATTTTTTTTTGGTAAGTTCTAGGGCGAGAACATTGTGTTACAGTAAAGCATATACTTAAGTATCTTTGGAGAACAAGAGATTGTATGTTTATGTATTCTAGTGAAAACCTAGTACCCATTGGGCATTCAAATCCTGACTTTCAGAAGGGTGAAGTGATTGTATCCAAGATTGCTTCTGTAGAGACTCTAGCGAATCCATTCACAAAGACCCTAGTAGCTAAGAGCTTTGATTATCATATTTATGATATAGGTTTTCGTCATATGCCTAACATGCTTTAGGGCAAGTGGGAGATTATTAGATTTATTTTCCTTTGGTGCCCTTGAAAGCATGTTTTTGTTATGACATTTCATTTAAATTTATTTTTCTGATTAAGATAAAACATTTATTTATTTAAGCATATATTATTGTCCCTTATTTATAAAGTATGTGATTTAAGTATTGGGCATAAGATGCCAATACAGAAAGATTTAAATAACAAGTTTTATAAATCAAAGTAAATTCACAGCTATTAATGAAACGGGCATTCATTATGTTTAAAGCTGTAACTTTTCTACTTCTTAATTGGATGATTTATCTTAATCACTAAAGTGGTGACTTTGAGTAGGAAAGTTAGTATGTATATGTGATATACATATTAAATGGACTGTTGTAAATTATGATTTGGTTAATAAATGTATTTAATCATAATTTACTTAAACTTTAATAAACTTAATAAACCTTAGTCCTGAGTTTGTAATGGACTCACATTTATGAATTAAATTTATTTGAGTTATCACGGGTGAGATCTTATAAATGGTCAAAACCTCGATAATATGGAGATTTAATTTCATGAATCGTGGGAACATATACTTATAAGATGGAATCCATTCTGATATGCTCACCTAAGCTATTTATCTTTTTGATCATTAAATCTGTGACCGCAGTTTATTCAATAAATTGTTTATTGAATAATAATATTTATTTGTAAATTATTTACAAATATGAAAATATTGAGAATGATCAAAATATAGATAAATAGTGACTTAGGGTTGAATATGTAATTAAGGGGTTCGACATTTAGCCTAGCTTAATTACGAGCTTATAATGGAGGGTTAATTAAGTGGATATTATTAGTCTAAGACCAAAATTCATTTTATTAAAAGTTGTTTTAATTAAATGAATTTCAAAATGAACTATTAGAGTGCAGCTCAGGACTTTTAGTGGAATAGCCCTGGGTTAATTTAAAAGATAATGGGTTGTCATGAGATGATAAGACCCAAATATCTTTTAAGTTGGAGTTAAGAATCCATGGGCCTTTAGTCTCCAAGCTAGCTCAATTTTATCTTAATGGACCAAGTCTAGTTGGCTAATTATCTATAATTTATTTGTGAAATAAATTATAGATAATTAATATATATTTAGATAAGATGATATGATTGAACTACCAAGAAAAAAAGATGATATGATTGGGAGATTTTCTTAAGATAGCATATCTTCTAATTATATATTAGGATAATATATATAGATAAGATATATGTGAGAGTGGATAAGAGATAATCTCTAGAGTTAGAGGTCTTCTTTGATACAAACACTGTATCTCTCTCTCTATAAATATCTTTTATATATTTATGAGCCACATGAGATCTGAAAAAAAGTGATCACACACACCCATCTAGAGAGAGAGAATTGAGAATAGTTTGGAAGGCTGAATCGCTGAAAGAAGGTGCTTCCGCTATGTATCAGAAAAAATTTTAAAGAGTTCATCTTTCTATTCGAGGTATTTTTTTGGTAAGTAAGTGTATTTTGGATTAATGGGAAAGTTTATGTACAATATCAAGGGGGCATTCCCCCGTAATCAAAACATACAAGAAAGATAACTACATATGGGTCCCCCAACTATGCATTAATCTAGCATTTACATTAGCCATACTTTTTTTTTTGGTAGTTATACATTAGCCATACTTAGAGAGTGACATGAGAATTTGGCTCTAACTACTTGCTCTATCTTCTTCACAATGGTGGTAACTGTAGAAGCCTTCCTTTTGAATATTCTAGCATTCCTTTCATCCCACAAATAATAAACCATACCAGCCCATGCAATTTTGCCAAGAGTGTTACTTAATTGCTTCCCACTGAACTTCCCCAAGGCCCATAGGATTTCAGATTCCCATGTTTGATTAGTCTTTGAAATGAGGCATTTTTCCAACACTATGGTTCTCAACTCGGCTGCAAATGGACATTGAAAGAATAGGTGATCCAATGACTCAAGCCCATTGCCGCATAGGACACAAGAGGGATCCATATTTATTCCCCACCAAAGCATACAGTCCTTGGTGTTTAGCCTTCCCTTGATTGCAAGCCAAAGAATAAAACTAAATCTAGGGATGTGATGTACATACCAAACCAAATGACACCAACTTACTTTGCTCCTTCTTTCCTGAATAGCCTTCCAAGTAGAAGATGCACTATATTCCCCATTCCTTGAAGCAATCCAAGTGAACTTGTCAATTGAAATTCGAGGTATTTTTCTCAACCCTATGTTATAAAAACCAACAATTGGTATTAGAGCTTTTGTTGGATTTATAGCATAGTTTTAATTATGCATAGATGTGGCATCAAATTTTATCTCTCTCTTGCGTGGATGAATGAACCCTTAATTCACAGTAGATCTTTATTTATTTTCAAGGGTGTAACAAGAGGGGTGGTTAATTTTTGGAACCATGTTTTCCCTCTTGATTTTATTTTTTCGGATCTGTAAATCTCTGTAATTATTTGATTTTAGAGTCTGTAAAATTTTTTTTTGATCTGTATTGTTTCTGTAACAATGGATTGATACAACTTGGATAAACACAACGAAAGGAGATCCAGAATTATCCTCACAACTGGTTTGGTACCGTGGGTGTGTAAAGATACTGCTTCACGCTGGCCTTACAGGTTTAATTTTATATTAAAAAAAAAGAGATGAACCCGCAGGCTGCGGGTTGCAGAGATAGTGAACGAGAAGCTGCAGGAACCTGTAGCGGGTGCGGGAGCTAAGATCAGCAGAACAACAAATAAATAAATAAAAGGCCACGGGAGCTGCTGATTAGGCAGTCTACCTGCGGCTATGATGTTACCCAGGAAGGTTACCCACCCCTGTGTTATGCAGGGCACGGGCTGGCTGAATACAAACCTACGGGGCAACCTGCGGTGGGTGACGGGAAGCATAATAATAGCCGACCAAAGGGGCGGATCTCTGAACCTGCTAGCGGTTGGCAGCGGCAGCCGGCGTTGGCTGTGAAGCAACCCGCGGCGACGACGAGAACAAACGCAGCAATCTGCTACAGCAGCATGGGAATCCGCTAGCAACCCAGGTTGGCGGCATAGCGGTTTGAGCTGCGCATAGCAGTGGCAGCCGCAGGTCCGCGTTGGGTTGCAGTGAGGGGGTTACGGCAATTGCGAGGCAACCCGCGGCAGCGTGCAGTGGCAGTTGATCCAGTTGTGGGTTGGGTAGAAAACTTGTTGGCGACAGCCGCAGTGCAGGTGGCGGGAGTTGGATGTCGCAATATATGTGCGGCGGATCTAGTTTTTTGGTTTCCTTTCACCACAAAATCCATAAGGCCACACATGGCTGTTGTATTTCAAGAGGATGTCGTCGAAAATTTTGTTTTGGAATCTTACAGAGTGTTGCGCAGGATTTGATTTGGGAAGAGGGCTTATTTGAAAAGTTTTTGGGATCCCTAGGGCCATTTTGAAAAATCTTTAAAAAATCTTTATATGGGCTTAAAAGAAAGGTTTCAAAATTATCGGGGTGAAATGGAGATTTCTCAAAATATTTAACTTTAAATTTTTCTTAAAGTGGCTGGGCAAATTTTTGAAAATTATGTTTCAGCCCACACAAATTTTTTATATTTATAAAATTAGTTTATAAATTTTGAGAAATGTCAAAAATGCCCTCAACTCAAATTCAATTTAAATTCCAAAGGCCAAGGAAGCAAGAAGAATCAAGAAGAAGCAACAGGAAGATGGACATTGACTACAAGAAGACTAGATTAAGTTTTTTTTAATTAATGTAATTTTCTAGGAAAACTGTGAATTAAGAGTTATTTATTTATTTTTGGTTAATTTATCTATTATGAATGTTTGTTTAATAACATGTCATATAGATTTTAAGGATGCCACATCACATGTTCATGCATAATTAATTTTCTATGATATTAATATTCTAATGTGATTAGAATAGAGTTAATGTCATTTATTTAATTTAGATAATATTTATATTCTAATGTGATTAGGATATAGTAAATATTATTTGATTAATTTTATGATATATATTCTAATGAGATTAGAATATGGATAATATCATTTATTTAAATTTTGCTAATTTTTAGATTGACATAACCGATTAATTTTTTATTTTATAAAATTAAATATTAATGGTTAGAGTGTCAATTAATATTTTTCTTAAAATATTAAATTAACAAAATTAAAAACTCTAAATTATAAAAATTGAGTGGGAGAGAATTTTAGGCATAAAACCCACGGTCTCCACTGTTAATCCTATAGTAAGATAGATTAATATCTTGTTTCAAAGTTCTTCATATTTAATTAAGCAACAATTAGCTTTCCCAATTACCACAAAAAAAACAATAAGCTTTCCCATCATCTTGCTTTCCTGCTGTATCTTTAGAGAAGTCTTCACTTTGTACCAATACATTTTGCTCATAATTGTTTCCATGAGTGATAATCACACTTTCATTGGAATTCATTTGCCCATCTGAGACTTTTGTAGTAGAACTCTCTGCTTGTACCGTTTCTTGAGCTAATTCAACCTTTAGGTTATTCATAGTGTTGTTAACAGGTCTTCATTGCTGTTTTACTCCTTTTGGACATTGATTGATCCTATGACCAAATTGCTTGCATCCATCACAAATGGTAGGGATCCACTCATATTCAACAAGTTGCTTAAATAACATCCAATTGTAATCTTCAATCTCAATAAATGATGGGAAGGTAGCTTGTTTATCAACTTCTATACATACCCGCGCATAGGCCAATCTTTGCCTTTGGGAAGTCATCCTATCAGTGAATAGTGGCCGTCCAATCTTACTTGCTATTTTGCTCAGTGATAGTGCTGACCATAAATGGAGCTTCAAGTGAGTGTGAACAATGAACTGGCCCAAAAGAAGTCATTATTTGACAAGATTTATTACCAGCATTCGATTGCTACATGGAAAGTACCACTTGCAAGTTGATGTTTCGGTCCGAAGATTAAACATTAACGTTGTCCTAGAATCTTGAAATGGGCCTACCACCATCGTTTTAGTTATTTATGTAATGCATATCTGTACTATCATTGAAAGTCGTGACGTAATTTTGGAATGTGAGCTTACTATTTTTCTTAGTTCTTTATTTAGTTTTTTTTTTGGTAGTTAAGCGGGTGTTTTATTACCAAAAAATATAGATTTACAACTAGCTCAATACAAACCCCAAAGGGTACACACCTCGTGTAGAGGATCCAAAAAATACTAAGAAACCATCTAACCTATCCATTAATAGATTCACTTACAACTCAAGTGGATAGGTTAACAAAAAAAGACTCATTTCTTCCTAGCTTTGTTTGAGTTAGAGCTTGACCCCTTGGTGAGTGAGATGCTTGCTAGCGTTTGCTCCTTAGCAAAATTAAACTTGTGAATACAGTCTAGGAGCAACTTCTTTTCCCGAGCTTGGGAGGAGGTTGGTGTTGTTTTTGCTTGCCGAAGCCCTTGCTTGATTGATACCACATCATCCTTTGACCCTTGCTTCAACTTTAGATTTTTGTCTTCCTCTTCACACTCATCCTTTTTGGACTCCAAGGGATTTCTACCTTTATCTCAAAAGGGCTGCCATATCCCAAATTCAACTTGAAGGACTTGGGAATGTCCTTGTCAACTTGAACTTAAATGCAAATTCTAGCAAAAAGTGAGCCTTATCTTCTTCTGCGTATACTCATCAAGGAATAAGGGCTTGCCTACCACACTAGCTATATAACTCAATCCCTCTTCCATCCAAAGTTCAAGCGGGATATTGTAGAATTTCACCCAAATTGGTAGTGATAAAAATTCCTCCTTGCTTAATTGCATACCGGGGTGCCACCTCTTGATGAGTATTAATCGGTTACCACAGTAATAGGGTCCTCCATCCAATATCTTCCTTAATGCATCCTCACCCTTGAGATTTTTTTTTTTTTTTTGGTAATTAAGAATATTTTGGATTAATAGGGAAATATGTACATGATCTTAGGGGTATACCCACGTATAGCAAGAGTTTTGATTACAATGCAATCTCTTAATTAGTATATAGGGTGCGTTTGGAGTCCAAAAAAAAATCAAAAAAAACCAATGGATGAGATTGATGTGATGTAAAAATGATAGGTGGCAAAATGTAATTAGAGGAATTTGAAAACTTTTGAAATTTTTTGAAGTTTTTTGATTTATTTGTGGCTCTAAACGAGCCCATAATGAACTATTTTCTTTTTGTTTTTGGTAATTAAGTATAATTTGGATTGATGGGAAATAAATTTTACATCATCTTGGGGGCATTCTCCCGTTCAACAAGTTCAACCATCAAAACAAAGTAGCTTCTAGCTATTACAAAAATTCTGTGCCTCATATAGTCTATTGCAAAGTTTGGGCAACAGATAAGAGCATCCTAATTCCTCCTGGGTTGTCTCCCTTTTGCAGTAGCTTGAGTCAGTGCTTGCTTAAGCTTCACTTTTTTCTTCCTTTGACTCTTAGAAATTTTTTGTTCGCAATCATCAGCATCTTGATCATTAGGTGAAGAAAGAGTCTCCTCAGCATTGTCATTCTCTAAGATTCCAAGTAAGGGAGCGGAATTCTCAACTTCTTATTGTGAATCTTGAATTGCCAAAAAGCGAATCATTTTGCTCACTAAGTAGATTGAATTTATTGCTTAATCCCACATTCAGGTTCAGATGGGTTGAAGCTAGCATCTCATTGGGTGGAGTAACATAATTACTTACACCTTGAAAGCCATTAGAAGTTGCCATCTTTTTAGTAACAGGTTCTGAACTTAAGGAGGATGAAGAGGGAGCTTCCATTTGCCTTGGCATTGCTTGGAGGGTTACAAATTTGTTAGATGTTTTTATTGGAATAGAAACTTCATTTCCAGAACTATCCTGTTGTTTTGCAGTGGAAGAATTGGCTTGACAGTGGCTTGAGATTTGCTGCACAGCTGCTTTGTCATTTCTATTTTTTTGCCTCCATTCGACTTTGACTGTCTTGGGGCATTTGTTTGTTCCATGAAAAACGCTTTTGCATTGTTTGCAAAGATTAGGGGTCCATTCGTACTCCACTTGCTGCATGAAAGTTGTGCCATCATGATCTCTTACTTCGATCCAATGGGGAAGGTCAGCACTTGGAGAAACTTCAATGCACACTCTAGCATAAGCTAGTCTAAGCTTGGTTGCTGTCATGCTATCAGAAAACAGGGGTTGCCCAATTTGGCTAGAGAGCTTACTTAGTATTCTTGGTGTCCAAAGGTGTAGCTTCAAATGAGGGAACTTGACCCATATGGGAATAGTATCCAATTCTTGCTTTTCATGTGAATAACTTGAAGACCAAGGCTTAAGGATTAATGGTTTATCAAAATAATTCCATGGACCCATTTCCATAACTTTCATTTTCATCTTTTCATTCTCAAACATAAATAGAAAGATACCACTCTTCAGCACAAAGATGTCAATTTGCCCAAAAAATTTCCATCTTTTTTCAACTAACTGTTTCATCAATTTATAAGGTGGCTTTGCTCCAATTACTTGGCCAATTAAGGCATTACTCCATTTGTTAATTTCTTCTTGGACCTCATCTGTAGTGACAGTAACACTCGGGCTTCCTGAGGTGGAATGCTCATGGATGTATTCTAATTGCAGATCATTGCTTTTGTTTCTATTACCAATAAAAAGGCTGGACCAATTGTTCTCTAAAGTCTTGTTCGGGTTTGTAGGTGCACCAGAATATTGGCCTTGCTTTGGGCTTAAGATAGGTTCATTGATGGGCTGCCCAATTGAGGCGTTAGTTTTACAGAGAGCAGAAAACAAAGTCTTGATTATATAGTGGGCTGGGTTCATTATATACGCCGGACTAGATGAGGTGGGTAAGTTGGCTGGTTTGGTTCCAATCAAATGGGGGAAATCAAGGTTTGGTTTGTTTAGGCTACTAGGCACCAATTCATATAAATTTTGAAAGTGGGCGGGTGGATTAGCTTGGTTATTACACAATGGGTGTTGGGATGACACAAAGGTTGGCTCATGGGTCAAAGTTGGCTGCAGCTTTTGGCTATGTTCAGTGGGTATTCCCCTCGGGTAGCAAACATGGACCGGTTTGGAGGAATTATAAGTGTGTATCAAGGGACTAGGACTCTTAAGGTGGTCCTTCTTCAAAGTCGGGCAAGTTGGGGTGCAGAGAACTTCCATTTGAGGCTCATGAGGAATATAAGTCCGTGGATAAGTAGACTTACCTTCAATTGAATTTTCAAATTTCTCTTCTCCCTTCTTGAGTTTGTTTGCATCAACTTGGTAAGGAGTTACCATTTTGCCCGCCGATTCATGCTGAGATTTCAGCTCAATAGCCATTGGTGTTGCGTTGCAAAGCTTGCCTTCATTTGCTTCTATAACTACCATTGTTTCTTCCTTGGATGAGCTCTTCATGGAACCTCCAAAGGATGCCATTCCTTTATCTTCCAAAGGACAAAAAGCTTCCTCCATTTGCATTCCTATTCCTTGAGTGCTGGACTGTTGAGTCTTCTTGAGCTTGCGGATTTCTTCATCTTCACCAAGCTTCTGAGCTTCATTTGAGGAATAAGCCCAAACCATTTCATCAATCTTGAAAGTGAGATTTTTCATCCTAGAAATTTCATCTCTAAGCTCTTCTAAACTCCGGCGAGCATAAGGTTTGGTAACTGGTGTGCTTGGTGATGAGATGGAAGGCACAAACACTGCCTCTAGCTTCTCTTCCATGGATAAGAGTGGAATAAAAGAAGATGGACCGAACAAAATGGACTCATCCAGATCTACACCATCTGTTCGGCAGCAAAAATTACCGCCAGAATTGCTGACCACGCCAACCGGAAATGCAATCGCTAACTTGCCGAACAAAGACAGAAAGAAAGGTGACGGCCGGAGAGGAGGTCTCTGGCCGGAAAACCCTCCGATGCTTAAGTCAGTAAGTCGCTTAAAGAAGAAAACTTTTAGGAAACAAATGAGTAAAAGCTTAAGTTGACAATAGTCAGTTTACCCCTGTGGTTCAGTAGAATATCATATTTATAGTAGTCCGAGTAATGATTAAAGTATACATGCGACTTGACGTTACGCACACTGCCGTGTCCCTCTTTTCCATCCTTGCTTTAAATACTCTTCCCCTTCATTTAATGCCTCAAACCCCTCATTTAATACACCATGCCTCTCATTTAATGCTTCTGGCGACTTAACACGGTATTACAACCAGAATTTCAGGGTCAGATTGTTTTCCTGTCACATCAGCCAACAACTCGTGACGAGATAGACCGATTTAGTTACTTTCTCAGAGACAAATACCCAGTTCAGTCTTAACTATGGTGCATTTATGGTCACGAGCCCTCTTTAAAGGCTGTGAGTCCCAGGTTCAACATTTACTAGTCGCCAATGGATAGGCCGAGTAAACTAGTTATCAAGATCCTCGGCTATAGCCACGTAGCAATACATTGTTCATTGATGCTAAGGTTCAGGGTACTCTTTGGAACACTAACTTTGAGTCATGTGTTCACGTATAACACTCACGTGGAACTCTCGTGCCATTAATCAGTTATTCGGCAGGACGCCACGTGTCACGACGGAACGTGCTCGGCAAATGACTATGTGGCTCACACGAGTATGCTCGGCACTGGGCCACGTGGCGCCAGATTACACTTGTTCGGCACAAGTACAGCTTAGTATTATTTTGCCCAACATTTTACCCCCACTCTGGTTGGAAAAAGATATTTTCCGAGCAGAGTAGCAGAGCAGAATAACCTTACCTTACTGATCCTTCAATCTCCCTTCCCAGTTTGTCGTTTAGTATCCTCCTGACGCGCATCAAATCTGATTAGACTCTTCTCTCTCCTCGTAAATACACGCGTAGTGCCCTTTCGGCTTTTCATCTGTCGCGCCGCTTACGCGGATTCCCAGATTCGGGGTGTTAAGATGTGAATGGTCAGAAATTTGAAAATTGGGACGGTAATAAATGCCATTTTTGCCACCCGTTGCCTTTTAATTGGAAACGCTTCAGTTACCCCCACAGATACATACACATACACATATATACCTGGTTCATCTTCTTTTACTTCCTTTCCGCGATTCGAGCCATCAGATTTCCCTTGCTTCTTTCCCTCTAAGTTTTCACCTTCGCGAGCCTTCATCCTTCCCGTCGTTCTTCGTTCCTGGTGAGTTAATCCCTTTTATTTCAAATCTTCCGTTATGGGTAGACTCGCAAACGAGCTAAGCTCTGAGGAAAAAATTGGGGTTTTCAAGGAGAAATACCAAATTCCTCAGAACGTAGGTATTAGGCTCGCCGAACAAGGCGAGCGCGAAACAGGGGAATTCCCCATAGTGGCAATCACCGAAGGTGGCCTTGGTTCCCTCTGCACCCTTTCCTTCGCTCTATGATGAGCATTCTAGACCTTGGCCCTAGGAACCTCACCCACAACTTTTATAGAATTGTTAATGGGGTAATAGAAATAAATAGGCGATACGGATTCCACATATTCGAGTGGGATCTTCTTTACTGTTACTCTATCCAGAAGGTGAGGAAGGATGAGAACAGGTGGTACCTAAAATCCCGACCAGAAAAGGCCTTGGTCCACATGCTGCCTGATACGATTAAGTCAGAAAGTGACCTGTGCGTCGTCACAGGTTACTGGACAGACAATCCAGACGAAGATCGTTATCCAATCGTCTCTCGGGTTTCTTTGGGCCCAGGTTGGTTGATTTCAAGTGCTACCAGTTCTTATTCTTCTTCAGCATTTTATCTTCTCTTTTAAGCATGCTAACTGTTTGATTTAATATCTGCGCAGCCGTCCAATTAAAGAAGATCTGGGCTACTGGTCTTCGTGCTGACAAGGATCATCTCAAGGATGTGTTCAAATTCCTTGGAGGTCCAGATCTCTATCCATTCACCAGAGCGGTCCCAATTCTGTTCAACTTCATCCCTTCTCACCAGATGTTTATCGCCCCCCCTCAAGGTTTCGTAACCTCGGAGGCTATCAGGCGTCTTCAGTGGTGGTTCCGGGCTTCTGCTGAAAAGAAAGAAAATTACTACGCCTTAAGGCATCCAGGGTGGACTCGCCCCCCTCCGTTTGCTATTCCATTGGTTGCCGAGCAAGTTCACGCCCCACAAGTAGCGATTCCTGAGCCTGCCGAGCAGCCAAGGAAGCGAAGATTCGTTCTTTTAGACGAGGAGGAGGAGGAGGAAGAAGAAGAAGTTGAAATACCCCCTGCTTTTGACTACTTTTCAGATCTAGAAGGGGAAGAGGAAGAAGACATGGCCCCGAAGATTGACTACAAGAAGCTCGCCATGGCAAAGGCAAAAGGGCAAAGGGCCGAAGAGGCCCAGAAGAAGAAGGCCGACGAGCAAAAAGTTGCCGGAAAGAGAAAGCTCGATGAGGGGAAAGCCCCTGCTTCTTCAACTGCCGACCAGATAATGAAAGTAAAAATGGAGAAGGGGAAGGAGCAGGAGGCAGCTCAAAAGAAACCTTCTGGTCCTCCTGAGCAGAAGAGGGCCAAGACACAATCTGCAGACACAACTCAAACGACCGAGCAGTCAAAACTGCCGAAGGAGGATGCTGCGAGGGGGGCAGCGCCTTCCAAGGTCGCGCCACCCACCAAAGACGCATCACCAAAAACCTCCGAGCCACTACCTACTCAAACGATTAGGCCCGTGCCTCTTGCTATCGAGTATCTGGCCAATTCGGTTCGAGACTCCCCTCCATTCGTTTCACAAATCCTTATTCCCAGCCTCGAGCACCCTCAAGGCCGACCCTTCACTGTCCAAGATACAGCCCTCAACCACGCCGAGGAGTATCTCAAGGGTATCCTCCCTCCTCGGGATGTTCATAACACAAGAAAGAATAGAATGGAGGACATCCACAAGACTCTGATGAAGAACATCATCTCTGTAAGTACAATCATATTCCCTTGTGTGCATCCTTTCGTTATTATGATTTTTCTAACTTTCTGTTTTTTCTACAGACTTCTCTCTACACGATGGAGTCGATTGCTCGGAGCCAAGCCTCCGAAGCCAGAGCCGAGCAGGATAGGTCGGACATAAAGGAGTTGAAAGCGAATGTGAGGACCTTGGAGAAGGAGAACAAGAGTCTTCAATCCAGCAATGACGCTCTAGCAAAAGAGAGAAGTCAGTTTCGAGATGATAATAAGGAGATCGAGCACCAACTTAACACTGCCCTTGGCCAAGTTACAGGAAGTATAGCTCGTGTGCAATCTATGGATAAAATCCTAACTCGTAAAGACGAAGAGCTGTTGGAGGTCAAGGGCAAACTCTCAAGGGCTGAGATTGAATTGTCCTCAACAAAGACTGGACAAGAATTACTCCTCAAGGAGTTGGAGGCTTCCAGGGCCGAGCAAGGGAAATCGAAGCAAGAGCTTGCCAACCTTCGGGCAGAGCTTGCGTTGAAGACTCGGGCCCTGGAAGAGAAAGAAGCTGCTCTCCGAGAAGCCGAGGAGAAGGCCAACGCTGAAGTGGAGGCTCAGATCAACGACTGCGTGGATCAGATGAGAGATGCTCACAACGACTTCTTCCTTGAGGGTTGGGAGGCCGCAATGAAGAGGAAAAATATCGATCACACCAACCCCATATACAAGGAGGTCCCTTATCCTGATCCAGAGCGCCCAATCCCCCAGTTCAGCTTTGAACGTCCACCTCAAACTCCCTTAATTCATACTGCCGAAGAAACAATTGACGAGGGGGAGGTTGAGGTGGATAATGCCCAGAAGGACACCTTCCAGGCACCTGAACGGATTGATCTAATCGTGGAGAATGATCCCACTAAAGGGGGAGAGAAGTGAGCCTTCCTGTATTTTTGTTTTGCTTTTTTTTTTTTATTCAGATGTAACAATGTAAAACTTTTAGCTCTAAATGAATGAAAATACTTTGGTTTTTCTCTGATCCTGCTTTATTTTTCTATGTCTCTGTCTCTTTAGAGTTGCTGATGAATTGATTGGAGAATGCTTCAACTGGCTTGCTGACGAAATTGTAAGGAATGCAGCCGAGGAGTACCTTGACGTTTTTTCCCACGAGATAGCTACAAACCCTTACAACAAATGCTAATGCCCCATCTTAGATTTAGGATAGCCTCTTTGGTTGACAGTTATGTAAAAATATATTGTAACTGTACCCTGAAACATGTAATAAAAGCTTTTGAATTGTCTCCTATTGGTAGTCTGTCTTTCTGTTTATATGTTTTATGCTTTACATTGAAGTATGTACCGTGAATGGATTTGTACCGATTTGCCGAGCAACCATAATTCTTAACAGAAACACTTTAAACATTAAGTCTTTCAAGGGTAACAAGCTCATGTAGTAGTTTGCTTTTCATCAAATGGCTTCAAGCTTTTGCTGAAGAGGCATAACTTTAATAAATCTCACATACCTGAATAAGTTCGGCTGTCCTCCAGCTTTCATATAATAACGGAGGCAGCTACCTTCTGACAAAACTTCACTTTTTAATCTCATACCGAGCATCGGAGAAGTGAATCTTTATGATACAGGGCTTTTGCACACCAGGGCCGAGCTTCTTCGAAATGTTTCTCTGTGTTGTTAGAACTTTTGCTTCTGTTGTACCAACGCTAAGAAAACTGAGCGTGGCTTTCTCTTCTTTCCAATTAATAAACCAAGGAATTGAATCTTGGCTTGAAAAAGCGTGTATGGTCAATGAATAAACCAGGATTGAGCCAACATCAGAAATGATGTGGATTCTTTCTGTACCAACGGTCGGCGAACCGAGCATGGCTTTCTTGTGATAATTCTTTTCAGAAAACTGAGGACTTGAATCTCAGTCTAAAGAGAATTTCCTGGTCAGTAAATAAACCAGAAGTGTACTGACGCTGGGCAAGCCGAGCGTGGCTTCTTTTGATAATTCTTTTCAGAAAGCTGAGGAATTGAATCTCAGTCTAAAGAGAATTTCCTGGTCAGTAAATAAACCAGGAGTGTACCGACGCTGGGCAAGCCGAGCGTGGCTTCTTTTGATAATTCTTTTCAGAAAACTGAGGAATTGAATCTCAGTCTAAAGAGAATTTTTTGGTCAGTAAATAAACCAGGAGTGTACCGACGCTGGGTAAACCAGGAATCGAAGGGGATGTGGTATTCTTTAGTACCAATGCTCGGCAAGCCGAGCATGGCTCTTTTCCATGCCACTACTCAAAGAGTCGTGGCATCTTTTTACTAAGCAGGGAGTTATCTCAAGCTTTTGAAATTGCTTTTAATTGCTTACAAAAGAATCGCTTTTCCATAAATGTACAAAGTCTCCAATCAACAAATGTACAGAAAAAATCAATGATAGTACAACTTTAGATGGGCTATATTCCACGGTCTTTTGATTGCCTTTCCCTCGATGTCAATTAACTTGTAAGCGCATTGCCGAGCACCTCCGAGACGAGGAATGGTCCTTCCCAATTAGCTCCAAGCTTTCCTTCGGTTTGATCTTTCCTGCTTCCCATCAATTTTCTCAACACCCAATCGCCAGTGCTGAATTCTCTATGTCTGACCCCTTTATTAAATTTCTTCCTTGTCTCTTGCTGGTAGTTGGCTAACCTTAGTGTTGCCTGTTCCCTTCTTTCATCGATTAGATCCAGGCTTACTCCCATAGCTTTATCATTCCCCCCTCTGTCAAATGATAGAGTTCTGATGCTCGGGAGGTCAACTTCCAACGGTATGACGGCTTCAACTCCGTAAGCCAGAGAGAAGGGAGATTCTCCTATTGATCTTCTAGCGGTTGTTCGGTACGTCCACAGTACTGATGGCAATTCATCCACCCATTTCCCTTTTACCGCTTCCAATCTTTTCTTAATCCCATTGAGAATGACTTTGTTCGTAGCTTCGGCTTGACCATTGCTCTGAGGGTAAGCTGGTGTAGAGTAAATATTCTTGATTCCATATCTAGAACAATATTCCCTAAATGGGGCACTGTCAAATTGCGTCCCATTGTCGGAAATAAGTGTCCTAGGGATGTCATACCTGGTAATGATGTTTTTCCAAATAAATCGAATGGTATCTGCATCTCTGATGTGAGCTAGGGGTTCTGCTTCCACCCACTTAGTAAAGTAGTCGGTGCCGACCACTAAAAACTTTCTATTTCCCGAAGCAGTAGGCAGGGGTCCCACAATGTCGAGTCCCCATTGAGCGAACAGCCAAGGGCTGGTAAGCGGGCTGAGTTCCTGGGCTGGTTGGTGAGGAATGGGAGCAAACTTCTGGCTCTTCTTGCATCTGCGAACATAGGCCTGAGCGTCATATCCCATCTTTGGCCACCAATACCCTTGAGTGATTGCTCGGTGCGCCAATGATCTACCCCCAGTATGTGCTCCACAGACCCCTTCATGAAGCTCGTAGAGAAAGTCTTGCACTTTGTCAGGATGAACACAAAGAAGATAGGGGCCTGTGAATGACTTTTTGTATAACTTCTGGTCAGGAGAGAGCCAAAACCTGGCGACTTTTATTCTTAGCTTCTTTGCTTCTGTCTTGTCCTCGGGAAGTGTTCCATCCTTCAGGTAAGCGATGATTGGATCCATCCAAGATGGGGCTAGGCCAGCACACATTACCTCCTCATCTTTCGTTATGCTCGGCCTAGTTATAGCTTCCATGAAAACCTGATCAGTTAGCCTTATTCGAGAAGAGGCGGCCAGCGTTGCAAGTGCGTCAGCGTGAGCATTATGATCCCTGCCAATGAGCTCTACGCTAGCTTTATTAAAGCCTTTAATTTTCTTCTTTGCCACTTCAAAATACTCCGCCATCTTCTCACTTCTAGCCATATACTCACCCTTCAGCTGGTTAGCAACCAACTGAGAGTCAGTCCTTATTACAACATCATCTGCCATCAATCGCCGAGCAATGTCGAGTCCAGCTAGGAGAGCTTCATATTCTGCCTCATTATTAGTGACCTCGAACTCGAGTTTTATTGCATATTCTATCGAGACCCCTTCTGGTGTAGTCAGAACTACGCCCACGCCGCCTCTTTTTCTAGTCGAAGATCCGTCAACCTCAATTTGCCAAGGTTGTTCGGCCTCATCATGTTTGGCTGGGGCTGACTTTATTTCAACTTGCCATACTTCTTTTGTTAGACCACAGGCTGGTGCGGTAAATTCCGCTACAAAATCGGCCAGGACTTGAGCCTTTATTGCGGTTCTTGGGATGAACTTTATGTCAA
This sequence comes from Vitellaria paradoxa, assembly GCA_019916065.1. Taxonomy (NCBI): domain Eukaryota; kingdom Viridiplantae; phylum Streptophyta; class Magnoliopsida; order Ericales; family Sapotaceae; genus Vitellaria; species Vitellaria paradoxa. Next base: position 31,166,721 of record CM034238.1, read on the forward strand.
ATGCACTGAGGGAAACTGCCCATTTTGCCACCCGGCCAGACACATCAGCCCTCTTTAAAACATGGCCAATTGGCTGATCGGTGACTACCTGAATGGTGTGTGCATGGAAGTAATGGGCTAACTTCCTGGATGCCATTATTAATGCCAAGGTCAGCTTCTCTAGGGGAAGGTATCTGGTCTCCGCCCCTTGCATTGTTTTGCTCACGTAGTAGATAGGATGCTGCTTCCCTTGTTCCTCTCTCAGTAAGACGACACTGACTGCATGTTCTGAGATTGCCAGATATAGTTGCAAAATATCCCCCGGTTGCGGTGTTGATAATATCGGGACAGTTATCAGATATTCTTTCAGCTTTTCCAGTGCCGCGTCTGCTTCAGCATCCCATTGCATCTTGTTGGCCCCTTTGAGTAGTCTAAAGAATGGTCGGCACTTGTCGGATGATCTACTGATAAACCGATTGAGCTCCGCCACCATCCCTGTGAGCTTCTGGACCTCTTTTTTAGTGTGTGGAGGAGAAACTGATTGGATGGCACGTATTTGATCGGGATCAGCCTCAATTCCCCTTCTGCTCACCAAGTGGCCCAGAAATTTACCCGAGCCAACTCCAAAGGCGCACTTGGCAGCATTTAATTTTAACCCATACCGATCAAAGGGTGGAAAAAACATGCTGGAGATGGTGGAGATGAGTGTTCGGCTCCTTGCTTTTCACCACCATATCATCAATGTAGACCTCCATCGTCTGTCCGAGGTCTTCTTTAAATATTTTCGAAACTAGCCGTTGATAGGTGGCTCCAGCGTTCTTCAGTCCGAATGGCATAACTCTGTAACAGTATATGCCTCGAGGGGTTATGAAAGAAGTTTTCTCCTCATCAGGGCCGAACATGGGGATCAGGTGATATCCCCTATAAGCGTCCAGGAACGACATCCTGGAACATCCAGCGGTTGAGTCAACGAGTTGGTCGATCTTTGGCAAGGGGAATGGATCCTTAGAGCAAGCCTTGTTCAGGTCTGTGTAGTCTACGCAGACTCTCCATTTCCCATTCTTCTTTTTGACCACGACTGTATTGGCCAACCACTCCGGGTATGAGACTTCCCGAATGGCCTCCGCCTCTAATAGTCGGCCGACCTCCTCTATGACCGCCTCTGCGTGTTGGAGAGCTGATCGCCTTGCTTTTTGTACCACAGGTTTTACCCCCGGATTCACATTCAACTTATGAGTCATGATTTTGAGGGAAATACCTGGCATTTCATGTGGAGTCCAGGCGAACGTTCCAATATTCTTCAAGAGCATCTCCGTTAGCTCCAGTTTCTCCTCGGCGCTCAGGTTGGTGCCGATCAGGAAGAATTTATCATCCTCAGCCGGGCCAATCTGATATTTCTCCAAGCCCTCTATGGCTTTCATCTACGGGTCACCACCGACATCATCGATCTTTGGCGCGTCCTTGGGTAGTTCTGCCAGTTGGACTTGTTCGGGGATAGTCTTGGATTTTAGGGCGGCAGAGAAGCAATTTTGAGAAGTATTTTGATCCCCAAAAATAGAAATCACTTCCCCGCAATAGGGGAACTTCAGTACCTGGTGGTAGGTTGAGGGGACCGCCTTCAAAGCATGAATCCACGACCTTCCTACTATAGCGTTGTAGGAAGAAGGGGAATCCACAACAGTGAACTCAACCTCTTGCTCCACCGGACCCACGCGGACAGGAATGACGACTCTGCCCAGAGGCCAGACAGGAGCAGAATTGAATCCTATGAGCGGGCATTCTGCCGGTTCCAGATCTTCTTCAGTTAATCCGAGCTTCTTAAATAAGATCAGGAACATGACTTCTGTCGAGCTTCCTGCATCTACCAGAATTCTTCTTACTTCTGAATCGAACATGCCCAGAGTGACCACCAGCGCATCATTGTGCGGCAGTTGAACACCAGAATGCTCGTCTTCATGAAAAGTGATTTCCTCCATGGCGGCTTTCCTCGGGCGCTTGTTCGGCTGACCCGCAACGCCCAAGATTTCTTTACTTGGTGGATTAGGGGCATGATTGATGACACTCTGGGGCCGCCGCTCCATATGGATTACGTGGATGACTGCAGGTCTTGGGACATCTCTACGTGCCCTGGCCCTTGGTGGGGGTTGAATCTCTTCGGCAGCCTCTTCCCCGGCGGTCTCTTCTTGTTGCCTCCTTGGCTCTCTGTCCTATGGGGCTGCTTCTCTAGTTCTGCCCTCATCTACGAATTCTTTAAGGTGGCCTTTGCGCACCAATTCTTCCAGATGATGCCGCAACGATCAGCAGGCTCCGGTGCGATGCCCTTTGTCTTGATGATACGCGCAGTAATTCTTGGAATTCTCCTTTCCAGGGAAGTCTGGCAGCTTTCCGAACCATCTGAAATATGGCCTATTTCTTATTTGAGGGAGGATCTTGAAGATCAGTTCCTTGAACACCGTATTGACCGCTTCGAAGACGGACTTCCCCTCATCAATGAATCGGCGGCCATCTCCCCGTCTTTTATCTCCTGTCTGGCCCTAGGATCTCCTTTCTTTTTGCTCGGCCGGCTGTGTCTCGTCCTCCACCTTGGCGTACTTCTCGATCCGGCACATAAGATCTGACATGTTAGCGGCGGGCTTTTTGGTCAAGGAGAACCACAGCCTATCCTTCTTCCGCAACCCCAGTTTAAATGAGGTAACGGCCAATTGCTCTGAGCATTCTCCTACCTCGTTGTAGAGCTCCAGGTAGCGGCGGGAATAATCTCTCAATGATTCCCCGGACTTTCTTTTCATCGTGAGGAAAACGTCAGCGGTTTTGGGCTGTTTTGTGTTAGCCAAAAATCGGGCGACGAACTCCTCTGCCAGTTGCTGCCAACACCGGATACTGCCAGGGGGCAGTTTATGGAACCACTGAATCGCTGTATCCCCCAAACTGGAAGGGAACACTTTGCACATAAGGTGGTCGTTGCTGCTCCATAATGTCATGGCTTGCATGTAATGACGGTAGTGGGCCAGGGGGTCAGTTCTCCCATCATAGAGATTAAGCCTCGGAGTTTGGAATTTCTCCGGAGGCTCCGCGTCAATTATTTCATTGACGAATGGGGAGGCAGAGATCCGCCCCAGGGCTTTCCTCGCCATCATGCGTGTGATCTGGCCCTGAGCACCCCATTCCTCTGCTTGCACCCACTCCTCTATCTTTGCCTTTCCCGCTTTCTTCCGCTTCAAAGTTAGCTCTTCTTGGTCCGAGCTATCCGCTTCTTCTGAGTGTTCCTCCAGCACCTTTTTCGAGGAACTTCTTTGGTGATGTGCTTTGTTGGGTACGTCAGCATCAGATTTCGCGTCACGTTTCGCAACGGATTTAGCATGGCGCGAGCCCTTTTTAGAATGAGAGACATCACGTCACGAGCGAGAACGCACCTTTTGTTCATGGGTGTCCCCGTCATCCTCATCAGTGGGGTCCTCGTAAAGAGTATCGTAACTTTCATCCGATTCTGAGTCAGATCGATCAGAATCAGCTGCATGGCTAGCAGTGGATTTTCCCTTTTCCTTACTTAATTCCAGCAGAATCTCCTCCAGCTCTGCCTGCTTTTCACTGGCCTTAGCCATCAGCTCCTCTCTCCGTTTTAGTACCTCAGGATCCTCCATTTTTCTTCTCCGGGCATGCTCCAGACCTGGGGTCCAGATAACCAGCGCACTCCCTTTAGTTTTGGCAGGAGTGGAACCGTCCCCTGCCCGTGGAGATGGTGGTGGAGTAGTGTTTCCTCCCGAAGTCATTATGTGGACAAGTACTAGAGACTTGACAAAGAAACAAGAAAAAAACTGGTGAACAACAATGCTGGGCTAAACAACGGGCCCCATGGTGGGCGCCAAATGTTCGGCAGCAAAAATTATCGCCGGAACTGCTGACCACGCCAACCGGAAATGCAATCGCCAACCTGCCGAACAAAGACAGAAAGAAAGGTGACGGCCAGAGAGGAGGTCTCTGGCCGGAAAACCCTCCGATGCTTAAGTCAGCAAATCGCTTAAAGAAGGAAACTTTTAGGGAACAAATGAGTAAAAGCTTAAGTTAGCAACAGTCAGTTTACCCCTGTGGTTCAGTAGAATATCCTATTTATAGTAGTCCGAGTAATGATTAAAGTATACCTGCGACTTGATGTTACCCTCTTTTCCATCCTTGCTTTAAATACTCTTCCCCTTCATTTAATGCCTCAAACCCCTCATTTAATACACCATGCCTCTCATTTAATGCTTCTGGCGATTTAACACGGCATTACAACTAGAATTTCAGGGTCAGACTGTCTTCCTGTCACATCAGCCAACAACTCGTGACGAGATAGACCGATTTAGTTACTTCCTCAGAGACAAATACCCAGTTCAGTCTTAACTATGGTGCATTTATGGTCACGAGCCCTCTTTAAAGGCTGTGGGTCCCAGGTTCAACATTTACTAGCCGCCAATGGATAGGCCGAGCAAACTAGTTATCAAGATCATCGGCTATAGCCACGTAGTAATACACTGTTCATTGATGCTAAGGCTCAGGGTACTCTTTGGAACACTAACTTTGAGTCATGTGTTCACGTATAACACTCACGTGGAACTCTCGTGCCATTAATCAGTTATTCGGCAGGACGCCACGTGTCACGACGGAACGTGCTCGGCAAATGACTATGTGGCTCACACGAGTATGCTCGGCACTGGGCCACGTGGTGCCAGACTACACTTGTTCGGCACAAGTACAGCTTAGTATTATTTTGCCCAACATTTTTCTTCCTTGGATGAGCTCTTCATAGAACCTCCGAAGGATGCCATTCCTTTATCTTCCAAAGGACAAAAAGCTTCCTCCATTTGCATTCCTATTCCTTGAGTGCTGGACTGTTGAGTCTTCTTGAGCTTGCGAATTTCTTCATCTTCACCAAGCTTCTAAGCTTCATTTGAGGAATAAGCCCAAACCATTTCATCAATCTTGAAAGTGAGATTTTTCATCCTAGAAATTTCATCTCTAAGCTCTTCTAAACTCCGGCGAGCATAAGGTTTGGTAACTGGTGTGCTTGGTGATGAGATGGAAGGCACAAACACTGCCTCTAGCTTCTCTTCCATGGATAAGAGTGGAATAAAAGAAGATGGACTGAACAAAATGGACTCATCCAGATCTATACCATCCTTTACTTCTCTTCCATTGGAACTACTACCCGAACCTTTACCTAAAATGGATGGTGTAGTTGAAGAAGTGGAACTTGAATTACCTTCCTCTTCTTCACCCGAACCCAAACCAGCTAAGATGTTGTGTTGAGATGAAGGAGAAGGTTGAACCGTGAGAGCAATAGGCTGTGGATTGGCCATAGATGCTTAAAAAGATGGATGAATTTTAGAGAGAGAAAGTAGAGTGAGAAGCTCTCCATTTCGCTTTTTTAACCTTACAAGGAAACATGTGTCCTTGTTCCTTTCCTTTATAATGAACAATTTTCTTCACTATCTATTATGACAGAAAGCTTAGAAAGCTTGAGTCTAATTGCATAAGCAATATTTTGAATGATGGGAGCAATTGGAGATGAGAGTCTTTTGAATAGTCTTGCATTTCTTTCCATTCAAATGTGATAAACAAATGCAGCCCAAGCTATTTTGCGCAGCATGCTAGCAAAGCTTTTCCCGCTAAATTTACCAACAACCCAAGAGACTACTTCCCAAAAAAAAAAAAGACAGCCCAAGAGACTTCTTGCTTCCAAGTTTGAGCAGTTTTAGAGAGGAGGCATTTATTAAACACTATTGCTCTTACTTTGGTTGCATAGGAACATTGAAAAAATAGATGATTCATGGTCTCCTCGGCTGGCCCACAAAAATGCAAGTCGGATCCAAATTTAACGCCCAAGCCCACATTCTATCTTTAGTATTCAATCTTTCCTTTATTGCAAGCCATAAAATAAATCCATGCCTAGGAATATTGTTAGAGAACCATATCAAGTGATGCCATGGTACCTTTGGTGCTTTTTCCCGGATTGTATTCCAAGTAGGGGCCATCTTGTAAGCTTCATTTTTGGAGACCGTCCACTTGAATTCATCCATTGCTTGCGGGTTTGGCAAATAAAAAGGGGGGTTCTCGCAATGATTTCCTTAAGCTCCCATGTGCATGGGTAAGGCCATTTCCACTCCCCATTACTGATGACTTGTGATGCTTTTGCATTCTTACACTACAAGAAAAAACATTTTCAGCGACCATTTTTTGCGACAAAAACTAAATTTGGTCGATAAATATTAGTTTTTAGCGACTAAACATCATTTAGTCGCTAATAATATATATTTAGCGACCAAATAAGTTTGATCCCTAAATCCCAGGCATTTGGCGACCAATTGGTCACTAAAAATTAATTTTTAGCGACCAAATATTAATTTAGTCGCTAAAGACTTTTAAAATATTTCTCTCCATCCTTTGGCGCCAACAATGACTTTTGGCTACCAAAACATTTGGTCGCGGAATATTTTTATAATTTATTAACATTTATTTTTAGCGACCAAATAAGTTTGGTAGCTAAATCCGAGGCATTTGCCGACCAATTGGCCGCTAAAAGTCAACCTTCAGCGACCAAATATTAATCTAGTCGCTAAAAAGTTCTATAATATTTCCCCCCACCCTTTCACGCCAACAATGCTTTTGGCTACCAAAACATTTGGTCGCGGAATATTTTTATAATTTTTTGACATTTATTTTTAGCGACCAAATAAGTTTGGTCGCTAAATCCCCAAACACGCGAAAAAACACGCGTGCGCGCAGATGCACAAACGCGCGCAAATAAGCGCCCGCGCGCAAACACTCACAAACAGGCACAAATACGCACAAACACGCGCAAAAACGCACCCGCGCACCCAGGCGCACAAACGCGCACAAACACGCACCCGCATGCGCACACTCACAAACACGAGCAAAAACGGGCGCGCGTGCCAATCGGCACAATCGCGCGAAAACACACACCCGCGCGCGCATACTCACAAACATGCGCAAACACGCACAAACACGCTAAAAAACGAGCGCGTGCGCCCAGCCGCACAAACGCATGCAAACACGTGCCCGCGCGCGCGCACTCACAAACGCGCGCACAGTGAGAAACACACGCAAACACGCAAAAACAGGCGGAAAAACGAGCTCGCGCGCTCAGACGCGCAAACACGCGCTCGCATGAGCACACTCATAAACACTCGCAAACACGTGCAAAAATTCGCGCACGCGCCCTGGCGCACAAACGCGTGCCCGCGCGCGCACACTCACTAACACGCACTAAAACGCACGCACGCTCCCATCCGCACAATCACGCGAAAACACGCGCTCGTGCACGCACACTTACAAACACACGTAAAAACGCGCGCGCGCGCGCGCATAGACGCACAAACGTGCACAAACAAGCGCCTGCGCGCACCCAGTCACAGACGCGCAAACATGCATAAACACGTGCTAAAACGCACGCGCGCGCCCATTCGTACAAACGCGCGTAAACACGCGCCCGCGCGCGCACACTCGCAAACACGCGCAAACACGTACAAACACGCGTAAAAACGCGCGCGCGCGCACAGACGCACAAACGTGCGCAAACGCGCTCTCCCGCGCGCACTTACAAACACGGGCAAACATGCACAAACAAACAGAAAAACATGCACACGAGCCTAGACGCACAAATGTGCGCACTCACAAACAGGCGCAAACATGCACAAACACGGGCAAAAACGTGCGTGTGCGCCCTGACGCACAAACGCACGCAAACACGCACAAATACGGGCAAAAACGCGCGTGCGCTCCCAAACCCACAAACGCGCAAACGCACGCGCAGGCGTGCGCACACTCACAGACTCGTGCAAATACGCACAAACACGCACAAAAACGCACGCGCTCACCGAGACGCACAAACGCGCGCGCTCACAAACACGCGCAAACAGGCACAAACACGCGCAAAAACGCGCACGGGCACCCAGACGCAGGAACGCGCACAAACACCCGCCAGCGCGCGCACACTCCCATACGCGCACAAACACACGAAAAAAACGCGCGCGCGCCCCCAGACACAAACGCACGCAAATACGCGCCGACGTGCGCACACTTCCAAACACGCACAAACACGCGGAAAAACGCATGCGTGCACCAATACGCACAAACGCGCGCAAACACGCGCTGGCGCGGTACACTCACAAACCCGCGCAAACACGCACAAGCACGCAGAAAACGGCGCGTGCACGCCCACACGCACAAATGCGCAAACACGCTCCCGCGCGGGCCCACTCACAAACACGCGCAAACACGCACAAACACGAGCAAAAATGCGCGCGCGCGCGACCAGGCCCACAAACGCGTGCCCGCGCGCGCAAGCTGACAAACACGTGCAAGCACGCACAAAAAGGGTGCGCGCGTCCAACCGCACAAACGTACGCAAACACACGCGAGCGCGCGCACACTAACAAACACACGTAAACAAGCACAAACACGCGTAAAAACACGCACGGGCGCCCAGATGCACAAACGCGCGGAAACATGCACCCGCGCGCGCACTCACAAACACGCACAAAGACGCAAAAATACGCACAAAAACGTCCACGCGCGCCTAGACGCACAAACGTGCGCAAACACGCGTCGGCGCGCGCACACACCGAAACACACGCAAACACGCACAAATTCGTGAAAAAAACGCGCGCGTGCGCCCAGACCCACAAACGCGCGGAAACACGCATCCGTGCGCGCGCACTCACAAAAACGCGTAAACAAGCACAATCATGCGAAAAAATGCTCGCGCGCGCCCAAACGTACAAAGGTGTGCAAACACGCGCCAGCGTGCACATTCCCAATCACGCGCAAACACGCTCGCGTGCACCCACTCACAAACACGCGCAAACACGCGTAAAAACGCGCGCGGCCGCCCTGACGCACAAACGCGCGGAAACATGCGCCCCCGCGCGCACACTCACAAACACGCGCAAACACGCAAAAATACGCGCAAAAACGCTTGCGCGCACCCAGACGCACAAACGCGCGCAAACACGCACAAATACGCGCAAAAATGCACGCATGCGCCCAGACGCACAAACACGCAAAAACTAGTGTCCGCGCGCGCACACTCACAAACACGCATGCGCGCGCGCACACTCATAAACACGCACAAGCGCGCGCAAAAACACATGCGTGCGACCAGACGCACAAACGTGCGGAAACACGCGTCCACGCGCACACACTCACAAACACGAGCGAAAACGCGCGCGTGCGCTCAGACGCACAAACGCTCAAAAACACGCGTCTGCGCGTGCACCCTCATAAACACGCGCAAACTGGCACAATCACGCGAAAAAAATGTGTGCGCGCGTCCAAGCGCACAAACGCACGCAAACACGAGCCGGCGCGTGCACACACCGAAACACACGCAAACACGCACAAATTCGCGAAAAAACGCGCGCATGCACCCGGACCCACAAACGCGCAGAAACACGCGCATGCGCGCACGGACTTACAAACACGCGTAAACAGGCACAATCACGCAAAAAAATGCATGCGCGCGCCCAGACGTACAAAAGCGGGCAAACACGCGCCGGCGCACACATTCCCAAACACGCGAAAACACTCGGAAACACGCGTCCACACGCGCACATTCACAAACGCACGCGCACACTCACAAACACGCACAAACACGCGCAGAAACACACGCGCGCGCCCAAACACACTAACGCGCGTAAACACGCGCCGACGGGCGCACACTCCCAAACACGCACAATAACGCAAAAAAAACGGGCGCGCGTGCCCAGACGCCTAAACGTGCGCAAACAGGCACCGAGGCCCGCACACTCCCAAACATGCGTAAACACGCACAAACACACGAAAAAACGCGCGTGCGCACCCAGAAGCACAAACGAGCGCAAAATTACGCTAACGCGCACACACTCCCAAACACGCACAAAGATGTAGAAAAACGCACGCGTGCGCCCAGACGCTCAACCACGGGCAAAAACGCACGGGCGTGACCACATGCACAAACGTGTGCAAAAACGCGTTGGCGCGCGAACACTGGCAAACACGCGCAAACACACAAACACATGAAAAGCGCGCGCACGTGCCCAGACGCACAAGTGAGCGTAAACACGTGCCCGCGCGTGCACACATACAAACACGCGCAAACTCGCACAAACACCCGCAAAAACGTGCGCGCGCGACCAGACGCACAAACGCTCCTGCGCGCGCACGCTCACAAACACGCATAAACACGCACAAACACGTGCAAAAACGCACGCGCGCGCCCAAACCCACAAACGTGCGCAAACACGCGCGAGCGCGCACTCATAAACACGCGTAAACACGAACAAACACGTGCAAAAACGTGCGCGCGCGGCAGACGCACAAACGCGCAGAAACATGCGAGCACACACAAACACGCAAAAAAAAGCGTAAAAACGCGCGCGCGCGCGCGCGCCCGAATGAACAAACGTGCAGAAACACGCACCGGCGCGCACACACTTCCAAACACGCGCAAATACGCACAAACAAGAGAAAAAACGCGCGCATACGCGCTAAGACGCACAAACGCGCGCAAACACACGTCGGCGCGCAAACACGCACTAACACGCGCAAAAATGCGTGCGCGCGCCCAAACGCACAAACGCGCAGAAACACGCGTCCGTGCGTGCACCCTCAAACACACGCAAACAGGCACAAACACGCGGATAAACGCGTACGCGCGCCCAGACGAACAAATGCGCGCAAACACGCGCAGACGCGCGCACACGCGCTGGCGCGCATGCACACACAAACACGCGTAAAAAAGCGCACGCGCGCCCAGACGCACAAACGCGCCCAACCACGAGCTGGCGCACGCACACTCACAAACACGCGCAAACACGTACAAACACGCGCAAAAACGCGCGCTCGCGACCAGACGCACAAACGTGCGGAAACACACGCCCGCGCGCGCTCACTCACAAACACGAGCGAAAACGCGCGCCTGCGCCCAGACGCAGAAACGCGCGAAAACATGCACCGATGCGCGCACACTCGCAAACATGCGCAAACACGCACAAACACGCGAAAAATCGCGCGCGCACACCCAGACGCACTAATGCGCGCAAACATGCACTCGCGTGTGCATACTTACAAACACGCACAAACACGCGAAAAAACGCTCGCGCACGAGTAGGCACACAAACACACGCAAACACGCGTCCGCGCACATACACTCACAAACATGCGCAAACTCGCAAAAATACGCGCCAAAACGCGCGCGTGCCCAAACGCACAAACGTGTGCAAACACGCGCCGGCGCGCGCACTCACAAACACGCGTAAACACGCACAAAAACGCGCGTGCGCGCCCAGGCGCACAAACGCACGAAAACTCGCGTCCGCGCCGGCGCCTAGACGTACAAACGCGCAGAAAAACACGCCCGCCCGCGCACCCTTACAAACACGCTCAAACAGGCACAGTCACGTGAAAAAAAGTGCGTGCGCTCAGATGCACAAACGCGTGCAAACACGCGCTGGCGTGCGCACACACTGAAACACGTGCAAACACACGTAAAAATGCGCGCGCGCCGAGACGCCAAACTCGCGCAAACATGCGCCGGCGCGCGCACAAACACGTGTAAACATGCACAAACACGCGTAAAAACGCACGCGCGCGACCAAATGCACAAACTCGCGCAAACACGCACCCGCGCGCGCACACTTATAAACATGAGCGAAAACGTGCACGTGCACCCAGACGCACAAACGAACTAACGCGCGCGGGCGGCCAGTGGCACAAATGCACAAAAACACGCGCCCACACGCACACCCTCACAAATATGCGCAAACAGGTACAATCACGCGAAAAAAAGCGCGCACGCGCCCAAACGAATAAACGCGCAAAAACACGCACAAACACGCAAAAAAAACGCGCGCGTGTGCCCAGACACACAAACAGGCGCAAAAACGTGCCGGCGTGCGCACCCTCCCAGACACGCGCAAACACGTGGAAAAACGTGCGCGTGCACCTAGACGCGCAAACGCGCGGAAACACGCGTCCGCACGTGCGCACTCACAAACACGCGTAAATAGGCACAATCACGCGAAAAAAAACCCACACGCGCCCAGACGTGCAAACGCGCGCAAACACGCGCCGACGCGCGGACATTCCCAAACACGCACAAACACACGGAAACATGCTTTCGCGCGCGCACCCTTACAAACGCACGCGCACACTCACAAACACGTACAAACACGCGTGCGGGCGTGTGTTTGCCCGCATTTGTGTCTGGGCGCGCGCGCCCGATTTTGCGCGTGTTTGGGCGCGTTTGCGCGTGTTTGTGAATGTGCGTGTGCCGGCGCGTGTTTGCGAGCGTTTGCGCGTCTGGGCGCTCGCGCGCGATTTTGGGCATGTTTGGGCGTGTTTGCGCGTGTTTGTGAGTGTGCGCGCGCCGTCGCGTGTTTGCACGCGTTTGTGCCTCTGGGCGCGCGCGCGTGTTTGCGCGCGTTTGTGCGTCGGGGCGCGCGCGCGCATCGTTGCGCGTGTCTGTGCGTGTTTGTGAGTGTGCACGCGCAGGCGTGTGTTTGAGCGCGTTTGTGCGTCTGGGCACGCGCGCGCGTTTTTGCGCGCATTTGTTCGTCTGGGTGCGCGCGCGCATTTTTGGGCGTGTCTGTGCATGTTTGCGTGTATTTGTGAGTGTGCGCGCGTTTGTGCGTCAATTTCCTTGCGGAGCAAATATGAGTCTTTTTTGTAAACCTTTTCCTCTCTTCACGATTTGAGCTCCATCCAAAGTGTTGCCTTCTACTATATCTCGCATCTCTTTGGAATATCTTTTTTGCTAGAAAATTTTGCCCCATATTTTCGATCATTTGTAATTGTATGAATGGAAATATTGCAGAATCTCCTACTTACAAAAGCATCATCATTAGCAACAAGCATTCAATAGCAACAACTTAAGTAAGTAGCTTTGAATTATGTAACTTGATTAAATGAGAAAAGATGAAAGTGCATATTCAAGCAGAACTAAGCAAGGGGAAAGCATGCCAAAAGAAAGTAGAACATATTACTCTGGAAAAAATGATTCATATTCTTTGTCGATGTGGCATGAGGTTCATATTCAAGATAGAAATCAATACGGGAGACATTAATACAACAGTTTGGCCCTGCAAAGTGAATGAGTTTCCTTAATCATAAGTTGAAAAATATGATCAAGTATAAAAGAATGAAAACAATGAAGGTAAATGGACAAAGTATAAGATAGCATCACCAAATATAAATTGAGCAGCTTTCTATCAATGCCAATTTCTTGAAAAGCAGATCACTGACAGACCGTATTTTCAATAAATATATTTTCCTCCCACAAGTATTGAGCAGAGCCACACTAATTATGCATTACATTGATGGTTCCATGATGCAGATACAAACTCACAATTTGCAGAAAAATATAATTGAACACTCACCTAAAATGTTACTATGAAGTCCTTAATAAGTAGAATAGCTTGTTTGATGAGGATCTAGTGATAAAAAAAAAAAAAAAAAAAAAAAAAAAAAAAAACACTAATGTTATTTATTAACTATTCTAAAGGCTAATAATTGAGATATACTTGTTTCATGGAACAGGCAAAAATTAATATGGTACGTGCCTGTTAAAACTCTGTCTAGCTTTATGAGAAAGAATGGTATGAAAATTTTGTGCATTCCAAAATAACTTTCCAATGTTTCCTTAATATTTCCACTAAGAATCGGCTGAACACAAATAAGATTTTGCGGCTTCAAAAGGAAGATGGCTCGGTTATAAAGGAGAAAGAGCTTATTGCTGAAGAGATTGTGAATTATTATAAGGGGTTGCTGGGCTCGGATTCTCCTGTTCCTTATGATAGGGGAAATGAATTGGAAGAGTTTATTTCTTCTTCTCTAAGTGATGCTCAGATTGCTAGCTTGGCAAATGATTTCTCGGCTGAGGATATTAAAAAGGCAATGTTTAGCTTACATCCAAATAAGGCACCTGGACCTGATGGTTATAATGCCTTCTTTTTTCAGAGGGCGTGGAGTATAGTGGGAGAGGATGTGGTGCATGCGGTTAAGGAATTTTTTGCTTCATCGGTTCTTTTGAAAGAGTCTAATGCTACTATCATTGCCTTGATTCCTAAGACTCCTAATGCCTCTCAGTTAAAGGATTTTCGGCCCATTTCATGTTGTAACACCATTTATAAGTGTATAACGAAGCTACTTGCTGGTCGGTTAAAAGAAGTCCTTCCGGATCTTATTAATGAAGCTCAAGCTGCGTTTGTACATGGGAGGAGCATTGGAGATAACATTCTTATGGCACAGGAATTGGTACGTGGTTATCATGGGTCTTCTTCTAGCCCAAGGTGTGCAATAAAAGTTGATTTAATGAAGGCCTATGACTCCGTGAGGTGGGAATTTTTATGGAATGCACTACGGCTTTTTGGTTTTCCTGAGAAATTTATTACATGGATTCGAGTTTGTGTTTCTACATCCCGGTTTTCAGTTAGTATTAATGGGGAGTTGCATGGTTACTTTGAAGGGCGGAAGGGGTTGAGACAGGGTGATCCCATTTCTCCATATCTCTTTGTGCTTTGCATGGAGGTGTTTTCTCGCATTCTTACAAAGATGGCAACTGACTCGCCTTTGTTCAAGTACCATTGGCGGTGTGGAAAGCTGAAGATTACCCATTTATGCTTTGCAGATGATCTCATGCTTTTTTCTCGAGGTGATAAGGACTCAGTGAGTGTGATTCGGGATGCTTTGACTTTGTTTCGATCTGTTTCCGGACTTCAAGCTAATCCTGCGAAGAGTGAGGTTTTCTTATCTGGTGTTGTCGAAGAGGAGAGAACAGGTATCATCCAGTTGCTTGGCTTTCGTCAGGGTGTTTTGCCTGTGAGATACCTAGGTGTGCCTCTAATTACTACTAAACTGAAGGCAGTGGATTGCCAGATTCTAGTTGATAGGATTATTAGTAGAGTTAAGAGTTGGACCAACCAGTTTCTGTCCTTTGCTGGAAGGGTGCAGCTTATTCAATCAGTTCTCTTTAGCATACAATCTTTCTGGTGCTCACACTTCATTTTGCCGATTAAAGTCATTAAAGCTATTGAGGGTGTTTTGCGAGCATTTCTATGGAAGGGTTCTTCTTTGGCTAAACATGGTGCGAAGGTGGCTTGGGAAGAGGTGTCTCGGCCTAAAGAAGAAGGGGGCTTGGGGATTAAAAAGATTCGAGATTGGAATATGGCTTGTATGACTCGCTTTCTTTGGAGTCTTTGTTTACCTTCTTCTACTTCTTTGTGGGCTAATTGGGTGAAGCGGAATCTCCTTCAAAAGGATCAATTTTGGGTGGCTAAGGTACCATGGAATTGTTCATGGACTTGGCGGAAAATACTTAAGTTGCGAGAGAAGGTTCGGCCATTTATCTCCATGCGGGTGGGAGATGGGAGTACTACCTCCTTGTGGTTTGAAGCTTGGATGCCGAGAGGTCCCATTTGCACTTCAAGTCAGGCCCGTGTTATCTATGACTCCGGGTTACGGAAGGATGCTTTGGTAAAGGATATTATTGTTAATGGAAGATGGCGTTGGCCAGTAGCAAACTCTCCTGAGCTAATTGATCTTAAGCGTGAGACTGCAGAGCTTCTACCTCCTAATATTCGCCGTGCTGATGTTCTTGAGTGGAAATTTAATGGAGTAAAATCCTTTTCTGCTAAGGAGGTATGGAATTCTTTAAGATCTCATCACCCTAAAGTGCCGTGGTTTTCCATTGTTTGGTTCAGAACTCATGTTCCCCGTCACTCATTTGTGCTTTGGTTGGCAATGAAAAGGAAATTGGCTACTCAAGAGAGGCTTATGTCCTTTGGGTTACTATCTCATATGAGCTGCTATTTTTGTAGAGAACCTCGGGAGGATCAAGATCATCTCTTTTTTAATTGTTCTTACACGGCTAGAATTTGGCATACTATTTTGATGGATTGTGGGTTTCGAGTAACCTTGTCTTCTTGGGATGAAGTTGTTGAATGGGTGTTACACCACTTTCGTGGGCCTTCCTTGCTTTCGATTATTGGGAAACATGCCTTTGCAGCTTGTGTTTACGTCATTTGGAAGGAACGGAATAAGAGGAAGCATGAAAACAGCTTTTTGGATGAGGTGACAACTCTCCGGTCTATAAAGACACTAGTTCGGCTACGAGTAATGAGCTGCTCGGGATTTACGAAGAGTGACCAGAATCGGCATTTAGTTCAGCAATGGAATCTTCCTCTTTCTATTTTGGAATCGTGAGTTGTTGATTTGTAGTTTGTTTCCCTTTGCTCTTTTGATGATTGATTATTGTAAGGGTGTTCTTTCTTTTTTGAGTTTTTCCAGGGGTATGCCCTTGAGGTATCTGTACAAAATATTTCTATTCATTAATTAAATTCTTTTACCTTTCAAAAAAAAAAAAAAAAAAACATATTTCCACAGGGCTCCCTTTTTCAACAAAGTAGATAGAGAATGCATGTCTATTGATCTCATAGGATGTGAACTGCTCATGTAATTAACATCACCCTCAAAATAGGGCTTTCTTCTTCTCTATATATTTAGATGAAATTTGATGACTTTTTGTCATATAGGGCCAAATATCGATTAACAATGCGTAGGGACTTGAGAGGTGTGGGATCTTATCATGTTATTATAAATCTAAATTTTGAAGAAATAAATTTTCAATTTACTAATCACCACTATTCCCAACATCTAGACCACCACAATTGCCCATGAATGGCCTCCATAAACCACTGCTATATTGACATCACCTGCAGCAACACTTCTAAATCAGCTAGACCTTTTCTTTCGGGATGACAAGGAACCTTCCCAAGGAATGGCCGTTAAACCCACCCCTATAGAATAAATCCCGAGCTCGCGAACCACCCCACAAGATCCATGAATTGAACAAGCATAGGCAAAGCTTGTGGGTGGCCTTGAGGGGGAGAAACTTTATGTAGTTTCAAACCCACAATAACATTAACTCCTTTACTATAATCAATCCAAACATAATGCATTTAACAATAAGGAAAGCCTCAGCCACTTAAATCATTCCTTAAGATTCCAGTGCCCAATAATTGACTCGACTGAATCTTTCAGTTTCATAATCCTTGAAATTAATCCAAGCGACTAGGAGCAATGCACCGGCATTAGCATGTATCCAAAGTTCTATAAAATACAAACAACCTTTGGTAAGGCAGAACTGTTACCCACCACTTAATTAATTCATTAATTCAAAATTCATACTACAATTAACTGAGGACTTCTAAACAATCAGACCAACCATACCAGAGAGTTGGAAAATTGGTTCATTAATGCTACGTTTGGAACAAGGACTTGTGGAGGGAAAAAATTGAAGAGAAACTAAAATTATTAACTAGTGCAATTTTTTTTTATACTTAATCAAGTAAAAGTTAAACTTTTTTTTTATAAACATCTATTCATTTTAGTCTCATTTTTCTAATTTAATAAAAAAATGAAATAAATTTGAATTTTTCACCTCATTTTGCATTGCTACCATTTTCCTTCACTTTTCCTTACTTTCCACAAATCCATGTTCCAAAGATAGCCTAAAGCACTCAAATTTATCAAGATTTAAGATTCTTAGTTTTCCGTTATTGGGTTACACCAGAGAGACAAGAAGAATAAAAAAAAAAAAATTCTTCTAGCAAAATGTAAAATAAGTATAAAAAAGTATGTTTCTCAATAAACATGGTTATATTTGTCTATTAAATGCCATCTGATTTGCAAATGCATAAAGGAGGGTAAATAAGAAGAACTTGTGATGGAGGTCACGAAGTCACCACAGTACTCTACGTACTCATCACATAACAATCCCAAGATTTCACAGCCAACATCACTAATTACATTATAAGATTATATAATAAAATTAGAAAATCAAAAAAAAGAAAACCTTGAGTCTGAATAAGGCAAACAATGAAGTTAAAAGACCTTTTAACATCAAGTTGATAAATGCCCATTGCATGAATCACTTGTCCAAAAGGAAATTAATGTACCAGTATTACCAGAAATCCTTTTCACAAAGTAATATTTCCACATCAAAATGCTTAAGTCACCTGGTCAAGATGCATGCTAGCCACTGCACGAACAAGTGGAGCACTGACATGTTTGAAGTAGGATATGGGAGCAAGAAGGGCTGCTCCCTCAACCATTTTTATTATGTCCAGTTCAGTGAAAGCAGCCAGAGACATGATTGTCCCCTGCAAAGAAAGCACTGAACTAGATAATAAATGGGAGGAACCCAAAGGCAAATTGCTGGAAATAAAAGCCAAGTTGTGAAGAGAGACAAGACCTGAGAATGTCCAACAATGAAAACTTTGGAGCTGGAAATCAAATTTACATAATGGAGCATTGCTGCAAGGTTATAAAGAGGCAATTCCTCCCAACTCCAATCCCAAAATTCCTAAAACAAAAGTATGGAAAATAACATTATCATCTCAAGGGAAGAACCAAAAATACAAAAGCACGGCCATAACATGCAAAGGTAAGGAAGAAATTCTGGAAGTGCTCTTTTTTCAGACTGTCATTCAGTAAAAATACAGGCTTGGATATCAAACGAACCCAGAAAAAGTTTTCCCATATTCAGATAATTATCAACATGCTATTGTTTTTCCTTTGTGTGGCAGATTGTCTCATTACATTGTGTGAGTGCTAGAATTTCCAATACAAGGCTGTCTTGATAATCCCTCCACATGATCTTGTCCACTGTCTCCCTCTGCTTTTAGATGCTTTCACTGTTGAACATAATTTCCTATACAAGAGAGATGTGTTTCTCCTGTTCGGTTATTCTTGGAAGTTCACTAATTACAACTTTGGGAAAAATGAAGGAAAAATATAATTTGTGACAATGCAATTTAATAAAGAAATTGGCCTTCCGCTTTATTGTAGGAAGGTTGTGGATCAACCTTTTTTTTTTTTGGTAAGTAAGTATAAATTTGGATTATATGGGAAAGTTATGTACAATATCTTGGGGGCATACCCCTGCAAATCAAACATGAGCAACTAGTGGATTCCCCAACTATCAAGCAAGCTAGAATCTACATTCATCAAATTAACACTAGATTGAGAGACTTTAGTTCTAACAACATGCATTATCCTTTTCCCAATGGTGGCCACGGGTGAAGCTTGCCCTTTGAAAATTCGGTTGTTCCTTTCCTCCCATAGGTGGTAGACAAGGCCGGCCCAAGCAATTCTGCATATAATGCAGTTGGCTTGCTTTCCACTGAATTTACCCATAGCCCAAGAGACTTCCAAGTTCCAAGGTTGCAGGGGTTTAATGATGGAGCATTTGCACAAGATAGTACCCCTCAATTCGGCTGAAAATGGACACATGAATAGAAGATGGCCAAGCGTTTCAAAGGCATTACCACATAGCACACATGTAGGGTCTATGCTCATTCCCCAACCCAACATCCTTTCCTTTGTACTTAATCTTCCATTAATAGCAAGCCAGAGTATGAAGCTATGTCGGGGTATATGTTGAGGGAACCAAACTAAATGATGCCAAGGTTTCTTGCTACTTTTTCCCCTTATTGCATTCCATGTTGCTGCCGTGGCATAAGCTCCATTTCTTGATGCCTTCCAAATGAATTTGTCCTCTAAATTGGCATCCGGATGATAGCTAGGAGGGTGTTCAAGGATTACCTCCCTTAGCTCCCATGTACACGGGTATGGCCACTTCCAATTACCTTGAACCACAATTCTATCCACTTTAGCATCATTCGGCAATCCAGCATCATAGGCTATCCTTGCTCCATATCTTGGGATCAAAGGTCCAAGAGGATGCCAATTAGAGTACCATAGAGATATAGAATTACCTTTGCCCACTTTGTAGCATGATAGGCCACTTACTTCTTCCCTAAGCTTGAGCAATTTCCTCCAAGTCCACGAACAATCTGATGGTGGCTTTATCTCCCAAAAACACTTCCCTTTGAGTAGGTTGGAGTGGCACCATTCGACCCAAAGTGAAGGCTTTTTAGAGCATAGAGCCCATATGTGTCTCATCATGGTTGCCTTGTTCCATTCTTCAAGTCTTCTTAGTCCAAGTCCCCCTTCCTTCTTTGGCTTGCAAACCTCGGCCCAAGAAATCTTGCTTCCCCATTTCTTTAAATCAGCTACCGTCCAAAGGTATCTCCTAAGGATTTGCTCAATTGCATTGCAAACTTCTTTAGGAAAGATAAAGTGAGCACTCCAATAAATTTGGATACTAAATAGGACTGACTTGATAAGGACCACTCTACCAGCATATGAAAGATACTTTGCAGCCCAACTTTTTACTTTCTTTGTAACTTTGTCAATTAACTCCTTGCAGTCTTCATGTTTGAGTTTTGTGGAAATCAATGGCACTCCGAGGTATTTGACCGGGAGCTCCCCAAGTTGAAAACCGAGCATGGAGCATAGACGAAGCTTGCTTTGATGGCTAACTCCTGAAATGTAGACTTTGCTCTTGCTTCCATTAGGCATTAGTCCTGAGAACTTGTGAAATTCATGGAGCGCTTGATGAATAATCTGAAATGAAATGTCAATAGTACACAGTATGAAAAGATCATCCGCAAAGCAAATATGATTGATGAGGGGATTGGTGCATTTGGGATGATAAGTAAAGTCACTTTGTTCCACCATTTTGTTGAACAATCTCGAGAAGAACTCCATGGCAATGAGGAATAAATATGGAAAGAGGGGATCACCTTGGTGAAGCCCCCTAGCACTTTTGAAATATCCTTCAAGTGAGCCATTCATAGAGATAGAAAATTGAGGAGAAGTGATACATACTTTGATCCAGTCCACAAACTTGCTTGGCAAACATAGTGCTTGTAAAGCATCAAGGATGAGATCCCATGAGACAGAGTCAAATGCTTTCATTAGATCAATTTTTAGGGCACTCCTTGGAGATAAATTTTGCTTGTGGTAGTTCCTTACCAATTCCTGCATAAGCAAGATTTGGTCTGAGATGGACCGGCCTTGAACAAAAGCTGCTTGTGAGGAACCAATGATGTAGGGCATAAGCTTCTTGAGTCTGTTAGCTATGATTTTGGATATGCATTTATAGACTGTTGTGCAACAAGAGATTGGTCTGTAATCTGTCACCTTGCTTGGGTTAGGGACTTTAGGAACTAGAGCAATGGTTGTTGTATTGATCACCTTAAGAAGTTTCCCCAAGCTGAAAAAAGACTTTATAGCACTTAGGAAATCCTCACCTACTATACTCCATGCTTTTTTGAAGAAGTGAGAGGTGAATCCATCTGGTCCTGGGGCTTTGTGACTTGGTAAAGAGAATAGAGTGGCCTCTCCTCATCCGCAACTTCACTATCCAAAGAATCCATAAGATCCAATGGTAAGCTTGTGCTCATAATACTTCCAACAAAAGATTTAGCATCTTGCGGGTATGGGAAGGGGGTACCCAAAAGCTTTTTGTAGAATTCAATAAAAGCTGATTTTACCTCTTTATAATCTTCAATTCTTTCACCTTGATCATCAAGGATTGAGAGGATCTTGTTCCTTGAACAATGGCTTTTGACTTTTCTATGGAAGTAAGAAGTGTTTAGATCTCCTAACTTTATAGAATTGTCTCAAGCTTTTTGTTTATAGAATGCTTCCTCCGCTAATGCCAAATGCAAGTATTCATCAAGGGCAGTGCTTTCTTCTTCTAGGAGATTAGAGTTGACCCTCAATTGTAGCTCACTTTGGATGGCTTCAAGTTTATCCTTTGCTTCGGCCACCTTTGTAGAGATACCCCCATAATGCTTCCTGTTGAATTCTTTCAATGCTAACTTGAGTGTCTTGAGCTTGGAAACAAGTTGGTACACAGGAGTGCCCGAGACTTGAGTCCTCCAAACTTCTTCTACCAGCTTATGAAACTCTTTGTTCTTGGTCCAATAGTTGAAGAACTTGAAAGGTTTCCTTTCGGTTGGGCCATTACACCGAATGTTTATGACTATTAGACTATGATCTGAGATGCAAGCATTTGGAAAGAAAGCTTCTGAATTAGAAAAGCAATTGAGCCACCTCTCATTCACAAGAGCTCTATCAAGCTTGCTGAAAATAGTATAGCCATCTTCTTGTTTGTTGGACCAAGTATAAAAGCATCCCGAGTATCTTAGATCCACTAATTCAATGGTGTCAAGGCATGTATTGAATTCATTAACAGCAACCTTGTCAATTCCCTTTCCACCTCTTTTTTCTAGCTCTTCTTTGACTACATTGAAGTCTCCCAAAATAACCCAAGGTGAAACAGCCCCAATCATGTCATAATTGGCTTGTAGATCCTTCCATAAAAGCTCTCTTGTTTTCCTATCATTTGAGGCATATACAAATGTAGCAAAAAATTCTATTGAAATAGCATGATAAGCTACGTGACAAAAGATAAATTGGCTGGAACTTGAAATAACATTAACCTTGATAGTTGAAGGATCCCACAAAATCAAAATTCTAGCTGGTGAATCATTCAAGTAATTCCCCGTATAGCAAAAAGAGGAGTTGATGCATTTGCAAACTTTATCTACATTTTGGCTTTGTACCTTAGTTTCAAGGAGAGCAATTAGATTGAGAGAAAAGGCTTTTATCAACTTCTTAACTTCAGCTTGCTTTATAGGCCAATTAAGGCCTCTCACATTCCATGCTCCAAAGTTCATCTAAAGGAAAAAGAGGAAGCCGAGGACTTGGCTTGTAGGGCTTTGTTCTTTTTCTCAATGGCAAACAATTTTTTCCTCTCCTTTTTACGTTGGGATTTTGAAAGTTGAAAGTCAGAACCCAATTCAAATTCCAAGCTTTTATGATCATAGTTAGGAGTTGGAGGTTGATCATCTTCCTTTTTGCAACTTAATTCTTCAATTTCTTCAGAACTTTTCAGCATTAAGACATCCTCATGGCTAGTTGTTGGATCTTGTATTGCTAAAGGAGTAGTCACAATTGGAGACTCCAAATGAGGTTCCATTAAACAAAGGATCTTAGAATTAATCTCATGTACCTTCAGGGGATCCGAGGATTCCATCTTACATGGGATATCTTCTGCTTGGTGCTGATTTTTGCCTCCAATTATGGAAATTGCAAGGTGGCTACTTGAAGAGCTCTCGGCCAAGGGGTTTTCATTGGGAGTTTGCTGAATTATGCTCTCTTTGGGCTTAGGTTTCGGCCTCCATTGCTGAGTAACATTCTTGGGACATTGACCAATTCTATGGCCGAATTGCTTGCATCCTTCACAAATTGTGGGAAGCCATTCATACTCAACTGGCTGTTGGAAAGTCTCACCATTGTAGTCTTTGATTTCAATAAATGAGGGAAATGTGCATTGCTTATCCACTTCAACACATACTCTTGCAAAAGAGAGCCGTTCCATTTTAGCAGCCATCCTATCCGTGAACAATGGTTTCCCTATTTGGCTTGCAATCTTACTCAATGCCATGGCCGACCAAAGATGGAGTTTCAAGTGTGAAAATCTGATCCAAATTGGAATAGATTCCGGGCTTGCTCTATCATATATGTAAAGTCTTGTGGCAAATCCAATCAAAATCTTAGTTAAATTAGGAATGCTATTCAAGTTTCCTAAAGTGATGCAAATTGAAGATTTGAAGAATTCTAAACAATTAAGGAGATAGAATGAATCAAGTTGACCAAGATTTTGAAGAATTCTAATTGGTGTGAAGGATTACAAAACCTAATGGAATTCGGATGCAGATTTCTAGAACGTGAATGAAATTCCAGTGTACCTCGCAGGCACGGCGCGGGGAGCTCGCGGGTGCGCTCCAAGCACGCAGGCAGCCCGAAGGGAGCGCGCGGGTGCGCCAAGGTGTCTCAGAAATTCCAGTGAGGTCCGCAGGCTGGAGGATGGGAGCGCGAGGGTGTGCCAGTGTTATTTCCGAAAGCGCAAAAATTCCAGTGCAGGTCGCAGGCAGGAGGATGGGAGCGCAAGGGATCGAGCTATGAATATTTTGTTCGGATTCAATTTCTTATTTTGCCAAACTAGGGCAACTTTGTAATCCTATATATATGTGAAACCAACTCTGTAAGTGTAAGAGGTGGAAGAACATATTATAGGGACCTAGAGAAAGAGTCTTTGAGTATTGAGAGCTTTCATGTTCTTTCTCTAAATTCATCTTGTATTTTCTTTTCACTTTCTGTGTGAGGCAGAAAGCCTACTTGTAGGGTTTATCGAGTGATTCGAGCAAGAGTGACGAAAGGATTCGTGCGAGTGATTCGTAGAGAGTCTGAGTAGAGTCTTGTAACCCGTTGAAAGTGGGATTGTAAATAGAGGTTTTTCTCCCTGTGATAGGGTTTCCTCGTTATTCTCTTGTGTGATTACTTTCACTGTGTGTGTGATTGTGTGGGTTTGGAATTTTCAATTGGTATCAGAGCGGGTCACTCTAAGTTCTTGAGTGAAGATCTTCATCCAAACCAATGGATCCACCACGTGAAGGAGGCTCAAGCACCAGACCCCCTTGGTTTGACGGTTCAAACTATTCATACTGGAAGGTACGAATGCAAGCTTTCCTTTTAGGAATGAATTACAAAGTCTGGATGTCAATAGTTCAAGGATGGGATGAACCGACTCATGATATTGATGGAAAAATCGAACAAAAGTCAATTCAGACGTGGACTAAAGCTGAGCAAAAGAGTTCGGAGTGGAACTTCAAAGCCTTGAGTGCCATATTTTCTGCAGTTTGCCCTAATGAATTCTGCCGCATCTCAAGTTGTACGAGTGCCCGAAAAGCATGGTTAATTCTGCAAAGTACACACGAAAGGAACAAACAAGTCAAAACCAGCAAGCTTCAAAAACTCACTTCTGAGTTTGAGGGAATAAGGATGAATGAAGACGAAAGGTTTGATGACTTTTACGTCCGGCTCAGTCACATTGTTAATTCATGCCACAACCTTGGAGAACCTATTCCAGAATACAAAGTGGTACGTAAAATTTTACGTTCTCTTCCACGAGTGTTTGATTCTAAAGTTACAGCAATTGAAGAAGTCAGAGATGTGAACTCCATGAGAATAGAAGACCTTGTGGGATCCTTGCAAACGTTTGAAGCAAATATGGTGAAACCTCGCAAAGCGTCAAAAAGTATTGCTCTAAAGACAGTGGAAGAAGAAAGTGATGAAGAGGAGTCGGATAAAGAAATGGCGCTTGTGGCTAAACGATTCGTGAGATATATGAAGAAGAAGGGTTTATTTAATAAGAATAACAAGAATGAGTCACAATCTCAAGAAAAAGGAAAGAAGATCAAGAAGATTGAATCTGGGGAAGAAAACAAAAGAACAAGATCAAGTGTTTTGAGTGTCATGGATATGGACACTTTGCTCAAGACTGTGCAAACAAAAGATGAAAAAGAAGCAAGTCAAAGTCATGAACGCTACATTAGATGATGAATCCAGTTCAGATGAATCATCTTCATCAGCATCCTCAAACGATGAAGGTAATTTTGTTGCTTTTATGGCGTCTCACTCTTCGTCTGCAGGAACAGCTTCTGGATCTCAAAGCGACACTGATATATCAAATCATGAAGATGATGACTCTGAGGATGAATTCAACAATGATTTGCAAGTAGCATATGATGCTTTAATTGTTGAATACAGTAAGGTGAAGAAACAAAGACAAGCCCAACATACCCGAAACTGTAAACTTCGAAGTGAACGAGATTCCTTGAAGACAGAGAATGAAAAACTCACAGGTAAAATATCTATTTTGGAATCTGACAAACTTCTCAGTCTCATAGTGCAGAAAAGTTCAAAGAAAAACTTGATGAAAAGAATAAAAAGATTGATGAATTGGAGAAAGCTGTTGAAGAACTTCAGGATGAGGTCAGTAAGCTGAAAGAAAAGATCAAGAGTGATGAGAAGATAATTGAAAGAATGAACTCCAGTTCACAAAAACTTGAAGAAATTTGGAGCCAACAACGAACACATGGAGACAAAGCAGGCTTAGGCTACACTGGAGGGAAAAATACAATTGTTTCATCATCATCAGCGCCTTCAGTAGTAGAAGAGGTTGTTTCAAAACCTGTAGCCAATCCCAAGACCTTCCATAAGTCTGCTGCACCACCAAAGAAGAGTTTTGAAAAAAATAAACACTATCAGCATCCTCCTCACATAGTGAAAGGTATGCATTTTGCTAGATCCCAATCCCTTGTACCTGTTTGTCACCATTGTGGAATCAAAGGTCATATACGCCCAAACTGTCACAAACTCTATGGTCTTCCTTTAAACTATGTTAAAAATTTTTCAAAAAACCCTGAGCCTAGAGTCCCTGTGAAGAATAAATTTCAAGTGTTTTCAGAAGATTATTACAAAAACTCACGTTCTTTTCAAAAACAAAACAGTCCAATATTTCGAGGAGGTACAAATTTCAAATATGTTGAGAGAAAGAGTCTTCATAAAAGTCAAAAACGTGAGGAAAAACCTGTCAAGACTACTGATCTTAAAACTAGAGCTATTTGGATTAGAAAGTCAGATTTAAATTGTTTTGTTTCACAAACTATCCTGAAAGCTTTGAACTCAAACATGTGGTATCTTGACAGTGGATGTTCTAATCACATGAGTGGGAATAAATCCCTATTTTCAAATTTAGAAACTTGTCAGGGTGGTATAGTGACTTTTGGTGATGGTAGCACATCTCAGGTAAAAGGCAAAGGTGAGATCAAGTCCAAAATTTTTAAATGTTTGAAAAATGTTTTATATGTGGATGGACTTAAAGCTAACCTTATAAGTATTAGTCAGTTGTGTGATGCTGACCATGTTGTCCAGTTTTCTAAAAATGAATGTAGTATTTTCAACAAAAAGGGACAACAAGTCTTACATGGCATACGCACATCTGATAATTGCTATGGGGTATCAAATTCAGAAGGTTTTCTTTGCAATTCAGTCACCTTAGATGAAACTGAGTTATGGCATCAAAGATTAGGACACATTAACTACAAAGATTTACACAAATTGTCCAAATCCGAACTCATAAAAGGCTTACCTAATCTTAAAAAGCAGAAAAATAGTGTGTGTGGTCCTTGTCAATTGGGAAAGCAATCTAGGAAGGCTCATAGAAAGATAAAATCAATCAACACTACTGAACCTCTTGAGCTAGTCCACATGGATCTAATGGGACCCACACGCACTAAAAGTCTTGGAGGTAGGCAATATATTTTTGTGGCTGTAGATGATTTTACTCGGTTTACATGGGTGAATTTTTTGTGTGAAAAATCAGATACTTTTGATGCGTTTAAGTCCTTGTGTTTCAGGTTACAACAAGAAAAGCAACGTGTGATAGGTTGCATCACTAGAATCAGGACTGACTATGGAAGAGAATTTGAAAATCAGAAGTATGCTGACTTTTGTGATGAAAATGGGATTAAGCACGAGTTTTCAGCTCCAAAGACACCTCAGCAAAATGGAGTAGTGGAGAGAAAAAATAGAGTTCTGCAGGAAATGGCGCGGTCTATGCTACATGGGAAACAACTACCTGTAAAATTTTGGGCAGATGTGGTACACACAGCATGTTACATAGCAAATAGGGTGTATCTTCGTCCTAATTCATCTAAAACACCTTATGAGCTATGGAATGGTAAGAAGCCCAATGTTAAGTATTTCAGAGTTTTTGGGAGCAAATGTTTCATCCTCAAGGATAGGGTCAATCTTGGAAAGTTTGACTCCCGAAGCGATGAAGGAATCTTCTTGGGCTACTCTTCTACTAGTCGTGCTTTTCGAGTTTATAATTTAAATACATCTTCTATGATGGAATCTGCCAATGTAATTGTTGATGACAATACTAATGCTACTGTCCTTGAACAGGGTGAAGAAGATAATGAACATATAAAGGAGATTGAAAAAGCTCAAGATCATATTGAAGAAAAAACACTCGATTGAGTAAAGAAGATAAAGTTGAACATGACAAAACCACAAAGCAGTTGGAACCATCATCCAGAGTAAAGTTGAATCATCCAGTCAGTCAAGTCATTGGTGAGGTAACTGATAAGATGAAAACACGCATGCAATTAAGGAATGAGGTAACTTATGTATGCTATGTTTCTTGTGTTGAACCCAAAAATATTAAAGAAGCCTTGCTTGATGAAAATTGGGTAAATGCCATGCATGAAGAATTAGATCAATTTGTTCGTAATGATGTGTGGACCTTAGTACCTAGACCTACTAACACTAATGTAATTGGGACTAAATGGATATTTAAAAACAAGAGTGATGAGTTTGGAAATATCATTAGAAACAAAGCCAGACTTGTTGCACAAGGCTACACACAAGTAGAGGGAATTGACTTTGATGAGACTTTTGTGCCAGTTGCTAGACTTGAATCCATTAGGTTACTTTTGGCTGTTGCATGTTTGTTGAAATTCAAATTATTTCAAATGGATGTCAAGAGTGCTTTTTTGAATGGTGTTCTTCATGAAGAAGCATATGTAGAACAACCCAGAGGGTTTGAGGATCCTAAATTTCCAAATCATGTTTTTAAATTGAAAAAGGCTCTTTATGGTTTGAAACAAGCTCCACGTGCATGGTATGAAAGACTCGCTACATTTTTAATTGAATCTGGATTTACTCGTGGTAGTGTAGACAAGACATTATTCCTTCACATGGATTCTAAGCACATCTTAATTGCACAAATTTATGTGGATGACATTGTGTTTGGTTCTACTTGTAAATCTTATGCTGTTGAGTTTGGTAAGTTAATGTCTACACAGTTTGAGATGAGCATGATGGGTGAGTTGACTTACTTTCTTGGACTCCAAATTAAACAAGAGAATAATGGGATTTTCATTTCACAATCCAAGTATGCTAGAGACTTAGTGAAGAGATTTGGCCTCTCAAGTGCAAAACATGCTAGAACTCCCATGAGCACAAGTACAAAATTGCATAAAGATCCAAGTGGAAAAAGTGTTGATCAGACCATGTATAGAAGTATGATAGGGAGTTTGTTATATCTTACATCTAGTAGACCTGACATTGCATTTAGTGTGGGTGTGTGCGCTAGATATCAAGCTGATCCTAAGGAATCACACTTACATGCAGTCAAAAGGATAATAAAATATGTCAGTGGTACACTAGAGTTTGGGATATGGTTTACATGTGACACCAATTCTGATCTTGCGGGATACTCTGATGCCGATTGGGCAGGAAGTGTAGATGATCGCAAGAGCACTTCTGGCGGATGTTTTTATGTTGGAAATAATTTAGTCTCTTGGCATAGTAAGAAACAAAACTCCATTTCATTATCTACTGCAGAGGCTGAATACATTGCTGCTGGTAGTTGCTGTACCCAACTTTTATGGATGAAGCAAATGCTTGCTGATTATGGAATAGAGCAAGGCCCTATTACTTTGTTTTGTGATAACATGAGTGCTATTAGTATATCTAAGAACCCTGTCTTGCATTCTCGCACTAAGCATATAGAAATTAGGCATCACTTCATTAGAGAGCTGGTAGAGGAAAACATCATCATATTGGAGCATGTGCAAACTGAAAATCAACTTGCTGATTTTTTCACAAAACCCTTGGATGCCCTTCGCTTCGAGTCTCTAAGAAAATCTGTAGGCATTTGTGCACATCATTGAAATCTAAAAGATAAGCTAGAAGTTTATTAATTAAGTTAAAATATTTTATGACTTCTATACTGTTACATGTGCATTAAATCTTCCAAGTTTATAGATTTCAATGAGTTCATAATTTTCGCATTCCTTGTAAATTGATACGAAGTGTTTTGGTGAAGTTTGTCATAATTTTGAAGTGCTTCTTATTACACTTGATTGTACATGCATATACCTCTTTCTCTTTTTTTCCACGAATCAAGGGTTATTGTTTGATGTGTTTAAAAAATGTTGAGGAGCCTGATTTGTGCATATCAAAGTTATGCATAAAAAAAAAAAAAAAAAATTGGAAAGGGCTACCGGTGGGACCAGTGAGAAGCCCCTTAATGACTCGTTGTTTGTTAAGGAATAGCTACCTGCCCATGAGCGTGTGAAAGCCGCCAATTGTTTAATAAAAAAAAAAGGGGGAAGAGTGGCTCTCAATTCATTTGGTACATCAAATTTAACTTTTTGAGTCTATGATTTGTTTGAGGGGGAGCCTATATGTATATTATAGTCAAAAACTCACACGTGCACAAGCATTTGTTCAATTTTATGACTTATTTCACCTCACGACACAGAATTGAAAATTTTCTTGGAAAATCAAAATGTGAATCTTTGAATTTATGAAGGGTGCGCGATTGATGTACATGCATTGGCATAGTGGAATTAAAATTTTTTTAAACATTTTTAATAAACTTTTCTACTGTCTCTTTTGGTTTTGATTGTTTGTATCCAAATTTACACTTACAAGATTTTCCCGAGAGCCTCGCAGGCAGGACGCAGGATACACGCTCCTTCGCCGCCCATGGCGCAGGCTACCCGCTGGATGCTCGCGGGAGCGCTGTGGGGTATATATGGGGCCTGGACAGTTCACGGGTCATTTTCCAGCACGTGTCACTCCTTCGCACCTGCGACCATCCAGCTTCCTCTCCAGAGTCTGTGTCTGCATGTGAGCATTCTAGGTAATCTTCACGTCTTTCTCCTTTAGTTTCTGTTTTTTTCTTAAAACATGTCGAAAAGAACTCGAACTGGGTCCTCCTCCTCATCTGGAAATCGATTTCTTAATCAAAATGAATTTCGCACGTTGTTTTCCAAACGCCCAGTTCTCATTGAACGTCAACTAAACCTAAATGATTTTCCCATGATTCAACCTTTGTTTGTCCAATTAGGTTGGGAGTCTGTTACTTCTCTATCTGCATGTGTTCCTGTGAAGTTGGTACAAGAATTTTACTCAAATTTTTGTGAGACTGACTTTGAAAATGCCATCTTCAAGACTTCAGTTAATCGTGTGTCCATCACTGTCACTCCTAATTTTATTGCCTCCATTTTGGGCATTGCCCGACCTACTCTTGAGGAACGTTCTTCACTTTTTTATCCTACTCAAGATGGTGTGTCTCCCACAAAAGAAGAACTGACCAATGTCTTTAGTATTATGTCTGGCTCACCATCCTGGCGTGGTGAAACATATGTTCATGGGCATCTCAAAACCAATCATCGCATGCTTAATCTCTTTGTGTCTGCATCCATAGATCCTACCTCACATTATTCTGATGTCACACTTAGAAGAGGTCGTGTCATGTATGCCATTCTGATGAGTCTTCGTTTTGATCTTGCCTTATTCATGTTTCGTCTCATGTTCACTGCTCAACAATTGACACGCACTAAGGATTCCCCCTATTTTTTTTGTGAGCTTGTCACTTCCATATCAAAAAGGGGGAGTCATTTCAAGTTATGTATGTAATATGTGAACCTGTTTAGGGTATGGCATGATATTTTATGTCTTATGTGCTTTGGTAAGATTTTGGTGCCTTGATGTGTGTGTTCAGTACGTGCAGAATTTGAGCAGAATTTAAAATGCAGAATTTGAGCAGAATTTAAAATTTAACTTAAGTTTTGATATAGAATTGCCAAGGGGGAGATTGTAAAGTCTTGTGGCAAATCCAATCAAAATCTTAGTTAAATTAGGAATGCTATTCAAGTTTCCTAAAGTGATGCAAATTGAAGATTTGAAGAATTCTAAACAATTAAGGAGATAGAATGAATCAAGTTGACCAAGATTTTGAAGAATTCTAATTGGTGTGAAGGATTACAAAACCTAATGGAATTCGGATGCAGATTTCTAGAACGTGAATGAAATTCCAGTGTACCTCGCAGGCACAGCGCGGGGAGCTCGCGGGTGCGCTCCAAGCACGCAGGCAGCCCGAAGGGAGCGCGCGGGTGCGCCAAGGTGTCTCAGAAATTCCAGTGAGGTCCGCAGGCTGGAGGATGGGAGCGCGAGGGTGCGCCAGTGTTATTTCCGAAAGCGCAAAAATTTCAGTGCAGGTCGTAGGCAGGAGGATGGGAGCGCAAGGGATCGAGCTATGAATATTTTGTTCGGATTCAATTTCCTATTTTGCCAAACTAGGGCAACTTTGTAATCCTATATATATGTGAAACCAACTCTGTAAGTGTAAGAGGTGGAAGAACATATTATAGGGACCTAGAGAAAGAGTCTTTGAGTATTGAGAGCTTTCATGTTCTTTCTCTAAATTCATCTTGTATTTTCTTTTCACTTTCTGTGTGAGGCAGAAAGCCTACTTGTAGGGTTTATCGAGTGATTCGAGCAAGAGTGACGAAAGGATTCGTGCGAGTGATTCATAGAGAGTCTGAGTAGAGTCTTGTAACCCGTTGATAGTGGGATTGTAAATAGAGGTTTTTCTCCCTATGATAGGGTTTCCTCGTTATTCTCTTGTGTGATTACTTTCACTGTGTGTGTGATTGTGTGGGTTTGGAATTTTCAATATACCTCATTGGGAGACCAAGGCCTCAAAATTAGAGGCTTGTCATAGTAGCTCCAAGGACCCAACTCTAAAACTTTGAGCTTTGTATCCTCATCTTGGAAATTAAAGATGAATAGGCTAGCCTTAAGGATAAATACTTCAACGTGACCAAAAGCTCTCCATCTTCTTTCAATGAATTGTTGCATTAGCTTGTATGGAGGTTTGGCTCCTATAACATGGCCGACTATGGCATTGTCCCATTTTTTCAAGTCATCAGCCACTTCCTCAAAGGAGAATGAAACCGGGGGCTTGGGATTATCAGGAGTGTTATGGGTGGGAATAAATTTGAGCTTAGTCCCATTAGCTTTAACACGGTTAGAGGAGAAGAGTTGAGCCCAAGTAGATGTTGGTTGGTTGGCTTTTTCAGCTAGGTTGGTTTTTGGTTGGCTTCCAAAGGTTTGGTTATGTTTTGGCTCGGTTGGAAAGGAAATCTGATTATTGGATTTTGAATGAAATGGTTTTGGCGGGTTGGAGGGGTCTTTATCCAATTTGGTTGGGTATTGCATGGAGGTAGGATTCTTGGTGAATGTAATCTGATGCATGGCAGGTTGTATGGGTAAATAGGAAGTTGACTTGCAAGGAATTGACCTTTGGGTATTAGCTTTGTCTGGATAAAGATTGGAGGAATTAGATACATGTGGACTATGAGAGTTACCATGGGTCATCTTCTTTGCGGGAAGGCTGGAACCCGAGAGTGAGAGAGACAATGATTCAACCGAAATTGTTGGGAGGATTGGAGCCTTACCTCTATCCAACTTCATTTGGTTCGGTTCAACAAAGCCTTGAGCATCCAAATTTGAAGCCAAGTCTTCTTGAGCTCCTACTTCATCTTCATGGAAGGAGTCTTTCATTAGATTGATTTCAGCTCTCAGCTCATCAATGGAACGGCGATGGTGAGCTTGTTGACCTTCTTGAGATGGAATAGAGAGGGATGAGGTCCTCGAAGGGATCTCATCCAATGCTATACCTTCTTTGTTGCCCGCAAGCTGCACATTCCTTTCTTCCTCATTAGTTATGGCTTGAAGACTACCCGAGCCATCTTCAACTTCATTACTAGGATCCGAGAAGGTGGAGGAAGAGATTAGGGACAAGAGGGCTTTAGATGTGGGGGAATTTTTTTTTTTTTTGAAAGGTAAATGTAAATTGTATTAATGATAAGAATTTAAATACAAAACAAAAGGGGCATACCCCTTAATAGCATGGTCGAAGCCTACAAAAACAACAATTAAGTCATCAAAACCGAATGGGGAAGGGACCAAACATGAACTAAATGTCTATTAGTATCAGTCTTTGCATGATCCTAAGACGAACTGTGGCCTCAACTTGTTTCATTAAGAGAACAGCATCCATTGAATCTTAATCATGAAGTCTAGCATTACGTTCACGCCAAATGTAATAGACCAAAGCAGCAAGTCCCAATCTTCCCAAGAGGTGAAGTAGAGAATTCCCCAAAAGGTTTTCTGTGCACCATGTAATCACATCATCCCAGCTATTCTCAAAGCATTGAAGTCCCAATTTCCTTATTAGCTCAAACCACATTCTTTCAGTGTATGGACATTGAAAGAATAAATGAGAGTGACTTTCCAAATCATGCTCACAAAGAATGCATCTAGATGGCTGTTGTAAACCATGGGAACGAAGCTTATCTTGGGTAGATAATTTATGATGAACAGCAAGCCATAAAATAAAAGAGTGCCGAGGGATATGGGATTTGAACCATACAATTGAGTGCCAATCAACTATATTATGATGTTCCCGCAATAATTCCCAAGCAGCCCGAATGGAGAAAACTTTGCTAGTGTTGTTCCAAATCACCTTATCACGCCGTGAAACATTAGGTAATGGTAAGGACAATGTGGCTTCTCTCAACTCCATTAATTCCATAGTGTTAGTCCCTAGCCAAGCCCAACTACCATCAACAATAATATCTGCAACTTTAGCAAATTTAGGAAGTCCAGAATCATAAATCACACGGGCATCCAAGGAAGAGCATATAGGACCAGTGGGTAACCAAGGATCAAACCATAGAGATAAGTCTCTGCCATTGCCTACCTTATAAGAAATGTAAGGTAGAAGTAATTGCCGTAATTGTAGAAGTTTTCGCCATGTCCAAGAGCAATCCCAAGGGACCTTTGCTATCCAAAATTGTGTTCTGCCAAGAAGATTAACGCGAACCCAAGCTGCCCATATAGATGTAGAAGAAGGATCACATAACATCTAGATATACCTGGCCATAGCTGCTCTATTCCAATCTTTAATTTTCTTAATGCCCAAGCCACCTTCATTCTTAGGTCGAGTAACCATCTCCCAAGCTACTTTTGCTCCAGTTGTAGATAGAGAAGTACCTTTCCAAAGGAAGGATCTCAATTTTGCCTCAATAGATTTGATGATTTTAGAAGGCAAAATAAATTGGAAGCACCAGTAGGATTGTATACTGAATAAGACAGATTGGATTAATTGGAGTCTCCCAGAGAAAGAGAGAAATTTGTTTGTCCAAACTTTAATTCGCCTCAAAATTCTGTTTTCAAGCTCCACACAATCACTGGCCCTAAGTTTGGTGGAAAGAAGAGGCACTCCCAAGTACTTCAAAGGTAAAGAACCCCAACGAAATCCCATAAGTGCAGCAACAACAGCTTTGGTTTCTCCATCAACTCCGGCAACAAACATATCACTTTTGGAAAGATTGGGAACTAAACCAGAAAAGGATGAGAAAAGATCCAAACCATGCTTAAGAACACCAACAGATTGAATATCACCATGGCTAAATAGCATAAGATCATCAGCAAAGCAAAGATGGGAGAGACAAGTTTT
Organism: Vitellaria paradoxa; assembly: GCA_019916065.1. Lineage (NCBI taxonomy): Eukaryota > Viridiplantae > Streptophyta > Magnoliopsida > Ericales > Sapotaceae > Vitellaria > Vitellaria paradoxa. The sequence continues at coordinate 31,201,879 of CM034238.1, forward strand.
AGCACACCTCCAATGAAACCGAAACCCATCAGAAGAAGTAGTTAATTTGTTGAGAATTTGGGACAATACTTCCATACAAAGCACAAAAAGATAGGGGGATAGCGGGTCACCTTAGCGAAGACCTTTTTTCCCTGGGAAATATCCATTAAGTGCTCCATTAATACTCACAGAGAACATTGGGGTTGAGACACATGCTTTGATCCACCATATAAGCTTAGCAGGAAACCCCAGTAGTTCCATAGCATCCCATAAGAATTCCCACCTGATAGAATCAAATGCTTTCATAAGATCAACTTTAAAAGCACACTTGGGAGGACCATTTGGACGATGATAGCCCCTCATTAGCTCTTGAGCAAGTAGAATATTATCAGAAATTTGGCGCCCAGCAACAAAGGCAGCTTGTGATTTGTCAACAATGGAAGGCAATACTGTTTTCACCCTTTCAGCCAAGATCTTGGTAATACATTTATAAATTGTATTACAGCAAGAAATAGGACGAAAGTCCTTAATGAAGGTGGGATTCGGAATTTTTGGAACCAAAGCAATTATGGTAGCATTTGCCTCACGGAGAAGCATTCCAGAGGTAAAGAACTCCTTAATAGCTTCCATTATATCTTGCCCAACAATATGCCAAACTTTGTGGAAGAAATGACCATTAAACCCATCAGAGCCAGGAGCCTTGTTGGGGTGAAGGCTAAAAAATGCTGACTTAATCTCATCCTCCAAAACAGGGGCTTCCAATGCGCTACACAAGGAGTTATCTAGTGAAGGGGTAAGAAAGTGTTGAAGGGAAAGCTTGCCTGGATAGGGTATAGCAGATTCGCGCCCCCAGAGATTTTGATAAAAGGACACAATTTCAAAATTTATATCCTTAGAATCATAAAGCATGGTGCCATCTTCTTTTTGAATACAAATCAACTTGTTAATGTTATTCCGGGCCTTAACAGAATTGAAAAAGAAAGAGGAGTTTTGATCACCTTCTTTAAGCCATTGTATACGACTCTTCTGCTTGGCAGAGCTTTCTTCCATTCTAGAGACCTCACGCAATCTAGCCAAACAATCAGATTCCTTTTGTAGCAATGCCTCGGTGGTTCCAAGAGTAACAATATCTTTTTGACAAGCAAACAATTCGTCCCTTAAGGCATTAAGAGTAGAGTGGTGTTCTTCCTTTTTTAGATTATGAAGTGTACGCAAAGCTTTCTTCACTTCTTTGAGTTTTTGATAAACTTGAAACATTTTGTAACCTTCAAATTCAGTACTCCAAGCCCTTTCAACAGTAGATAAGAATTCTGGATAATCAGCCCAAAAGTTGAAAAACTTGAAACTTTTCTTTCCCACATGTAGTCCAACTCCAACATGAATAGTAATTGGGGAATGGTCAGAGACTCCAAAAGGATGAAATTCAGCAAATAAGTGAGAGAAAGTAGACATCCAACCACTATTAACAAGAGCTCGATCCAATTTCCTCATAGTATCGGTTTTACCTTTACGCCAAGAATGTAGTAAGCCACAAAACCGAAGATCATCAAGGCCAGCACCAAGAATAGTTTCATTACACTCCTCCATATGAGGCGGCCAATCCAAGGAGCCACCTTTCCGTTCAAAAGGAAAACGGATTGCATTGAAATCTCCTAACACCAACCAAGGTCAGTCATCAATGAAAATTCCAAACCCACACAATCACACACACAGTGAAAGTAATCACACAAGAGAATAACGAGGAAACCCTATCACAGGGAGAAAAACCTCTATTTACACTCCCACTATCAACGGGTTACAAGACTCTACTCAGACTCTCTACGAATCACTCGCACGAATCCTTTCGTCACTCTTGCTCGAATCACTCGATAAACCCTACAAGTAGGCTTTCTGCCTCACACAGAAAGTGAAAAGAAAATACAAGATAAATTTAGAGAAAGAACATGAAAGCTCTCAATACCCAAAGACTCTTTCTCTAGGTCCCTATAATATGTTCTCCCACCTCTTACAATTACAGAGTTGGTTTCACATATATAGGATTACAAAGTTGCCCTAGTTTGGCAAAATAGGAAATTGAATCCGAACAAAATATTCATAACTCGATCCCTCGCGCTCCCATCCTCCAGCCTGCGACCTGCACTGGAATTTTTATGCTTTAGAAAATAACACTGGCGCACCCTCGCGCTCCCATCCTCCAGCCTGCGGATCTCACTGGAATTTCTGAGACACCTTGGCGCACCCGCGCGCTCCCTTCGGGCTGCCTGCGTGCTTGGGGCGCACCCGCGCGCTCCCCGCGCCGTGCCTGCGAGGTACACTGGAATTCCATTCATGTTCCAGAAGGCTGCGTCCGAATTCCATTAGGTTTTGTAATCCTTCACACCAATTAGAATTCTTCAAAATCTTGGTCAACTTGATTCATTTTATCTCCTTAATTGTTTAGAATTCTTCAAATCTTCAATTTGCATCACTTTAGGAAACTTGAATAGCATTCCTAATTTAACTAAAATATTGATTGGATTTGCCACAAGACTTTACAATCAACAATAGTACTATGAGAAAGCAGATCGGCCCACAAACTTCTCCTTTCCGTTATCAAATTAGCACCATAAATAAAGGAAACATGAAATGTAGTATGTAGATGAAGCACTTGCAAGGAGCAATGCATGGATTGAGAAGATTCACTAATTAACTCCAAATGAAGCACATTAGGATCCCATAAAATCCATATCCTACCAGAAGAATCAGAATTATAATTGCATAACAATTTCCACCGTGCCAAAATACCACACAAAACACGATCTTTGCAAGTCTCTTTCACATTAGTTTCAACCAAGCCAATACAGGCCAATTTATTTTCTCTAATAAAAGCAGCAACTTCACGTTGTTTAAGAGGGGAATTCAATCCCCTAATATTCCAACAACCGATTTTAAGCATGGGAAACACGTTTAGACTTACCCGAACCCGCAGCCAAGGCCGCACCATTTTTGCTTTTAAGATGCTTCTTATTGTGTTGATACCTCTTTGAATCAAGCTCATCCACTGCAAGTAATTTATCCCTCAAGGGATTAGCACTTGGGGCTGAATTTAACTTCATGGTTTGAAGAATAGGCCGAGAGACCGAGTCTATCTTATCACAAGAAGGTGGAACTTCTGGACATGGAGTAGCCAAATTAACATGTTCCTCTTCCTCCAATAGTCCATCCTCTTCAAGACATTGAAAGGAGTTGTGGATAATAATACTCGTATCAAGTGAACCCACAGCAATTTCACCTTCCTCAAGAGCCAAAGAGTTCTTAGATTCAGAACCCTTAGGTTTAAGCACTTGAATATGATCCGAGGAATTAGAAGTAGTAGCATCACAAGTTGTTGGTGAAGGTGAAGAAGAAGAGTGGGCAGCTTTAGCCTTGCCTTTGGAAGTGATTGTTGTCCAGCCATCTTCAGAAGGAACTGATTACACTTGAAAAGTGTAATTACAAACTCCACATTTTGATACTCATTGATGCATTTAAGTAGTTAATTTCAAAGTTTTATCGTTATTTTATTATTTATAGTGTTTATTCTCTTAATTGCAGGTAAAAGGGGAAAATACGTGAGATTAGCAGTGTTGAAAGTGGCTTCCGAGGAGGAAAAAATGGTCCAAAGTTCAAGATAGTTGAAGTGGTGTGCAGCTGAAGTTCCAGCTCGACACCTTGTCAGTATTTAGACCATAACTTTTCACTCACAACTCGGATTGACCTGATTCTTTTAGGGTTTTCTTTACAACTTCTTTATAACATCTGCTACATGGCCGACCCAAGAGAGCCCTAGTTTTTAGTTCTACATACTTTAGGAACCTTTTTTTTCATATTTTCAGATATTTGGAGAGTTTTAGAATAGCTTTTTTTAGAGAGTTTTCAATTACTTGTCTTGTTTATGGAGTTGTTCGATGTTTGGTTATTCTTCGCTGCACTGCTCTTTCATTACGTAGTTTCAGAGTTGCTTGCCGTGTAAGTTGACTTTCGTTTCGTTAATTTAATATATGATTTATTATTTTCTAGTGGTAGATCTAATGTTTATGCTTTCGTTTATTGCTTTCGTTTCGTTTAAAATCATGCTAGAGTAGAAACCCTAGTTCTTGATTCACTGAATCAATGAAGGGTGATTCGTTATAAGTTGAGGGATGAACGTAGATCCTTCGCATGGGTTTTGAAAACCTATGTGAAGTGATCTACAATTTTCAAATCTGATTTGTTTGTTTAGAAAACTTTTTAACTCGAATGTTTTTATCATAAAATATTTCCAGTTTTATTTTCCATAATGAAACGTGAGTTTAAAACTGTGTATCGAGAAATTTTGGAATCTATTCACTCCTAAATCAGATTTGAACTCGAATGTTTTTATCATAAAATATTTCCAGTTTTATTTTCCATAATGAAACGTGAGTTTAAAACTGTGTATCGAGGAATTTTGGAATGTATTGAAAATCTTTCCCAATCCATAGATCCTTTGACGTGAACTATGGATTGTATTTAAAATCATCCCTTGGTGAAATAACAGATTACTTGGAATTGTGAAGGTTGAATCAAGAACCCTTTTCTATTAGAATTTCAATTTGATAAAATCACTGTTTTAAATTTCTTATAAATCTTGTTTGCAATTAGATTAGATTATTCTTTAAATTTAAGTTTAGTAATTTTAATTTGCTGAGTTATTTAAATTAGTTCGAATTTTATTTAAGTTGAAACATTCCTTTAATTAGTAATTACTTTGTTTTTAGTTTAATTTCTCAAATTTCAACTCTATCAAATCCAATTTAAGTTAATTGCAACTTTAATTCTAATTCAATCCTACAATTCATATTTGAACTTAGAAACTGAAACTTATAGGCTCCATGTGGATTCGACCTCGGACTCACCGAGATTAAAACTACACCGCACACCCTTGCACTTGGGGGTTAATTAGCACTGCACTATTCATAAGCGGTCAGGAACCGAAGGAGGTATCTCACGGGATGAAGCCTCACGAGGCCTCCATTCAGAGGAGATAACCTTGGTGCAATTCCTATCCAGGTGCCCAAAAGTTTTACATTTGGAACAGCACTTTGGAACCCATCCGTACTCAACATCAATGGTTGCAATAGAGCCATCCATAAGCTCAAGTTCAACTTTATCAGGGAAAGAATGATCAGCACTAACCTCAATGCAAATACGAGCAAACTTAATGCGTTTAATTTCCTCGGTCATCTTGTCCGCAAAAAGAGGCTTTCCAATGGCACTTGCGATATAACTTAGGCCTTCGTCAGTCCAAGCTTCAAGAGGTACATGATAAAAATTAACCCAAATAGGGATAACTTTGAATGCCTCTTTATTAAGAATAAGACCTGGTCTCCATTTTCTTAAGATAATTGGCCGCCCGGCAAAATACCAAGGGCCACCATGTAAGACTTGATGAAGATCAAACCCTTCTTTAAATCTAAAGAAGAAAAAACCATTCTCATTATTAAATACCTCCAGAACATTCTCTTTCCCCCAAAAGCGAATAGCATGTTGCTGAATCAGATTGTAAGGGAGCTTCTTATCAAGGAAATATCCCACAAGAGTGTTAGACCACCTATCAGCACCTTTAAGAAACACATCAGCAGGTGGCTTCACATGAACAACCCCATTAGAAATTGTAGGTTCATGATAATTCAATTTCATAATTGAATTATTATAACCCTTAACAGCCGTGACCCATTTCCCGGGGCTAATGCCTTTATCATGCAACATAGAAGCTGTCGTATGTGTTTGAAAAGTAGGCTTCTGTTCAGTAGTAAGTTGAATATTCTCAGCAGCATGTTCCACTTCATCAGCCCAAGAAAGTCTTCGAGGAGGAGTATTATGCTGCTCAGGAGAATTAATGTTCACTGCTCCAGCAACATTGCAAGAAACATTGCGAGAAACGTGATCTGATGTTCGGAAGGTTTCGATTGCAGCATTTAAAAGAGATTTTAAATCTGCCGAATTACCTTCAAGAAGACCAGTAGGATGCAAATCATGGGCCTGACGTCCTTGCAAAGACGTAACACCAGCAACATTTTCGCTTTTATCCGAAGTCACTCCAGATCGGGAATCAAAGTGCAGAAGCCTATCATGCACCGTTTCATTAACTTCACCAGTAGGCACTAAAGAGAACAACCTACCACCAATGAGAATAGAAGAAGGATGAGAAGCCGCTGCCAATGCATAGTTGGTATCAGTAGGGTTAGGAGACTCCTTGGTTTCATGAGCATCTCCCGATCCGAAAGCCATACCACCGTCATTAGGGTACACCATAGCTATAGGCGAAACAGTAGTTACCATTGGATTCTTACCAGAAACCGGATCAGCATGTAGAGTATCATTATTAGAAGAATCTTCCGCAAGTAATGAAGGAACCAAATCTGCACTTGAAGGGACCACATACGGCGCCTCCATATCAAAAACCCTAGCCGCATGTAGTTCCGTGGGGGCCAAGAAAGATTCATTCCGCATAGCATTGGGAACTCGAGTCGTAACAAATTGAGAAAGCCGAATCATGCCATCCACATCAGATTTGGAGAACCTAGAACCAGCATCTAGAGAAGATGAATCTGCCTTCAAAAGCTTAGCCGCCACGAATGATGTAGCCGCAACATCTGCACCATGAAGCTTATTTTCAACATCCGCGAGATTACTGTAAACCCTAGAAACGGGATTCAATCCAGCAACCTTAGAGTTATCATCCTTCGAAACAAATCCAGCCTCATGAGAACGAGTACCATGAGAAACATCATTAACCTTCAAAACCCTAGAAGCCTCCATTGAAGAAGGGGAATTTGGGAGTGAATCAGCCATGAAAACTTAGAGAGAGAAAATCCTAAAGAGAGAAGCTCTCAACTTTTCTATTTTGGCCATGGCATTGGATCAACCTTAAACCTGACACAAAGAATAAGATTGTGTAAATAATGTTAGTTTCCTCCCTAAATTGAATGGAGGGAACCCAAGGGTTGCCAGCTTTTTCTTTCATTATTCTTGCTTCACAAAGGACCAGTTATGGTTCCTTTGGTTTTCTCATTTACGGTTCCTAATTGGTGTATAAATTGGGAACGGTTGTATTTGAGAAGGTGTGGCAAAGAAATGTAAGGGGTGGCAGGGAATGTGAGGGCTAGATGCACCAGTTAGGAGCCTTAGGAAATAGTTTTCGATTGGTTGTGGTGAGTGAGAACAGAGAGTGGGTTATGGGAGTTCGAGTTGAGAGGGTGAATTCTCCTACTCTCACTACAATAAATTTTCTTACAATTAAAAATGTAGGTTCTGGAGTGAAATTTAATGTAAAGGTGCAAAGCATAATTCACACTGTAATTTGATTGATAAGATCATATAACAATCAAATAGTCAATTTACTTCCTTACTTCAAAAAGGTGTTGATAGAGGTTTGATTGAAACTTGACAAGAATTGTAGAAATTTTAACCATCACCTTTTGGAAGTGCAAGATCAAAGTGGAATTTGAGGTCAATTGCAAAGCAACAAATAATTTACCCTAAAAGATTTTATTACTTCCATAGAGGCCTATAACGTTTAGAATATTATTTGAATTCAGATTACACGAGAAGTAATATGAATATTCAATTCAAACAACTTACCTCTTTTAGTTTATTTGTATGTTTTAGCAATTATCCTTTGTGGGGGATTGGAGTGCTGTGGAGTACTCTGATGATCCAGGAATAATGTTGGTCCCCATCGATATCATAATCTGGGAATAATGCCAGTTCTCATCGATGTCATGACCTCACTAGAATTAATCGAGACGAGAAATGGGAGCAAGACAGGGAGATAGATTAGATGGTTCGGGAGCAAAACCAAGAGATAGATTAGATGGTGGTAGGTGAATGTATTCAATGTAACCCATAAATGTGAGGAAAAGAGAAGGTATATACAGCGATAAGAGATAGGTAATGATTATAGGTCAATAAGGGTTGAAAATGTCAAAAGGACAAATGTCGATGATGCATGGGACAATACCTTGATGGTCAATCCAAGGTATGGGGATTCGAGATGGAGGTGACAAATTCTCAACTGTCAGTCCAAGGTATTGGAAAGTTCAAGGTGTTAGGGCTTGTGATCAAATAGAGGAATATAGTGGTTAGGATTATTAAATGTTGGTGCAAGTGCATTAAATGCAAGGGCTTCTCTCTCCTTAGGCTAGTCGAGGTGAGGCCTTGATAGATCCTCCAACTTTAGCCTCCAATCCACTTGTCTCTGATGGTCCTGTGTGATGGCAAAGCGATCCCCCTCAAGTCTTGCTCCTAGCTCAAGGGATGGTACTAATGTGATATAGGTGGTTTTCTAGTCTAAAATGCCCCCCTATCGCAAGATACTCAACAACCAGGGTAGGGACTCGTAGGGAAAGGGGTTCAATGCTGTGTATATCTTTGTGAAGGAGGGAGGATGCTTACCTTCCATGTGGTACATTGCCCCGCGGTTACGGGTTGTAGCGGTGGTCCACGCGGCATTAGAGGTCCGCATGGTACTAGGTCCTCTACATCCTTGAAATAGAATCAATGAATTAGGTGAATGTAGAGTAAGGAAAAGAGCATGTGCATTGCTCATGTCATTTTTAGAGAACAAAAAGAAGAAAAGGATACTATGTAAATCATGTTTTATCTAAATGCAATTTATAGAGGCAAATAAAATGATTATGGAACAGGGACAACCCAAGGCTTCCATGGGTTGTTCAAAAGGGCCGAAGAGAACAAATATACTCCAGTGAAGTGTACTTAAGTATATAAGAAAAGACATAGGATAACCTTATCTTCCTCTGACAAAGATATATGACCATAACTCCATCGCGTCCCACGCACACTTGCAGCCTAAACATCAAAACCGTGATCAGCAAGGATGTAACCTAGCGATTGATTCATAGAATCCAAAAACCAAGCATCACCAGCCTATTTGAATATTAAAGCCTAAAAATTATCACACAAAAGTTTCTCCAATATAAGGAATATTACATTAGAGAGGGTGGGGGAAGTAGACAACAAATTTATTACAAAACAAAGCTCCATAAGTGACAACATGTCTTACAAATACTTAATTGACAACTCCAAATTTCTTCACAAGGACATGTCGATGAAAGCAAAATAAGAATTTTCAGCCAAGAAAACACTAGGGAGGCACCCCTAGGTTTATACATGCCTTGAAAAATCATATGTAAAATCATTTAAACAGCAACCAATAATCAGGAAAAAAATTCCAACCAAATGGCAATAAGAAGATTAATCCAACAAAGTTGAATAGACAGTAACTCTCAATCATAAGCTTACTATAGTATAGATCAACCACAAAACCATTCAAACTAAGAAGCAATGACATTTCAAAGAAGGTGTTGTGTTTATGTCAAACAACAATACTCATTGATCACCATCTAACCAAAAGGCAATAAGAAGAAGACCAATGTGAGCTAAGACAAGTATAAAATTCGTATTAATACAATAATATCTTAGATGCATTTGAAAGCAACTTGATATAGGAAGAACCAATTTCTTACGTAAAATAAAACAACCTATACTTTTAGGCACATGTCCCCTATGATCATCCAATCATAGTTGTAGCAGACACAACCACAGCACAATTTTCAGGATGTTCAATCATTTCATTGTAAGATATGGCTCATTTACTTTTGTTCTTCTTTTCTTTGCTTTTCTTTTCTTTTTTTTTTTTTCCGGTGGGGAGCAGTGCATGATTATTCCTAACTCGCATTTCTTAATAAAAGATAATTAATAAAAGCTAAAAATAACCTGTACAGTGGAACATCTTTTTCTAGAAAATACTTCAATTACTTGCAAGCCCTTTTAATTTCAACCACGATATGTCCATTTTTTTTTTTTTTTTTTTTTGGGTATGGGGCACATCTTCAGTAACTCATCTAGAACTTTAAGGAAGGTTAAAAAATCTTAAATCATTTGCCTATGGAGAGTTATTGAGAAGGTATGGTGAATCCAAACATTAACAGTGGGTGGATGTTTTTTTTTTTTTTGGTAAGTAAGTGCATATTTGGATTTAATGGGAAAGTTTATGTACAATATCAAGGAGGCATACCCCCGAATCAAAGCAAGCTACATGTGGATTCCCCAACTATGCATTAAACTAACATTTACATTAGCCATGTTTAGTGACTGACTTGAGAATTTGGCTCTAACTACTTGCTCTATTTTCTTCACAATAGTAGTTACCGCGGTTGCCTTGATCTTGAAGATTCTTGCATTTCTTTCTCCCCATAAGTGATAGATCATACCAGCCCATACGGTTTTGCATAATGCATTGCTTGGTTGCTTCCCACTGAACTTCCCCAAGGCCCATTGGACTTCGGCTTCCCATGTGTGGTTGACTTTTGAGACAAAGCATCTTCCCATTACTATGGTTCTCAATTCAGCTGCATATGGACATTGGAAGAAGAGATGATCCAATGTTTCAATCCCATTACCACATAAGACACATGAAGGATCGATATTCAATCCCCACCCGAGCATACGGTCTTTAGTGTTAAGCCTACCTTTGATTGCCAGCCATAGGATGAAGCTAAATCTAGGGATATGACTTGTGTACCAAACTAGCCGACTCCAATTAACTTTGTTCCTTCTTGCTCGGATGGCTCTCCAAGTAGAAGCTGCCGTGTATTCCCCTTTCCGAGAAGCAATCCAAATGTATTTGTCATCCAAGTTGATGCTAGGGTAATAGTCAAGTGGATGTTCAAGGATGATCTCCCTTAGCTCCCATGTACATGGGTAAGGCCACTTCCATTTGCCGTTCTTCACTATTCTTGAAACTTTGGCATTTTTTGGTAGTCCAGCGTCATACGCGATCCTTGGACCATATTTAGGGATGAGTGGGCCGAGAAGGTGCCAATTTGCATACCACAATGATAAAGAGTCTCCTTTGCCAATTTTGTACTTTGAGATCCTTTGTGCTATTTCCCTTAGCTTTAACAACTTCCTCCATGTCCATGAACAATCCATTGGCGGCTTAGCTTCCCAAAAGCATTTCCCTTTAAGTAGGTTAGAATAGCACCATTCCACCCAAAGAGAATTCTTCTTAGTGCACAAGGCCCATATATGCCTCATCATAGAAGCTTTGTTCCATTCTTCAAGTCTTCTTATTCCAAGGCCACCTTCCTCTTTTGGCTTACAAACTTCTTCCCATGCAACTTTGCTTCCCCTTTGCCTTAGTTCCACACCGGACCACAAGAATCTCCATAGAACTTGCTCAATGGTCGAGCATACACTCTTTGGCAAAATAAAGTGCATACTCCAGAAGACTTGTATACTAAACAAGATGGCTTTGATGAGTACCACTCTACCCGCATAGAGGTGCTTAGCGGTCCAACTTTTAACTCTTCTTGTAACCTTATCAATCAACTCTTTACAATCTTCATGCTTGAGCTTGGTTGAGACCAAAGGCACACCCAAGTATTTGACTGGGAGATCTCCAAGTTGGAATCCAAGGATGGAGCATAAGTTGTGCTTTTCATGATCATTGATTCCGGAAATGTAAGCTTTGCTTTTGGAGCCATTGGGTTGCAAACCCGAATATTTGTGGAACTCCTTGAGTGCATCATGGACTATTTGAAAAGAGGAGACATTAGGAGTACATAGAATGAACAAATCATCTGCAAAACAAATATGGTTAATGAGAGGATTTAAACACTTAGGGTGATAAGTGAAATTACTCCCCTTCACCATCTTGTTGAGAAGCCTTGAGAAAAATTCCATAATGATAATGAATAGATACGGGGATAGCGGATCTCCTTGCCTTAGACCTCTAGCACCATGGAAATAGCCTTCTAGAGTCCCATTCATTGAAATTGAGAATTGAGGAGAAGTGATACAAGCTTTGATCCAATTGATAAACCTACCCGGCAATTTGAGTGTTTACAAAGAGTCCAGGATGAGATCCCATGAGACTGAGTCAAAGGCTTTCATCAAATCTATCTTCAAAGCACTCCTAGGAGACATGTTCTTTCTATGATAATTCCTCACTAGCTCATGCATGAGTAAAATCTGATCTGTAATTGATCTACCTTTAACAAATGCTGCTTGAGAAGGGCTATTATTTTTTAGATGCATTTGTAAATTGTAGTACAGCATGAGATGGGACGATAGTCTGACACCTTGCTTGGGTTAGGAGTCTTTGGAACAAGGGCAATAACAGTGGAATTTACCTCCTTTAGTAGCTTTCCAGACCTGAAAAAGGATCTTACGGCATCAAGGACATCATTCCCAACAATGTTCCAAGCTTTTTTAAAGAAGTGTGGAGTGAACCCATCTGGGCCAGGGGCTTTATAGCTTGGCAAAGAAAATAGGGTGTTCTTTATTTCTTCCTCTGTGACCATGCTATCAAGGGATGTCATAATATCCGGAGGCAAGTTAGTTTGCATAATGCTTTCCACATAACCTCTTGCATCTTGCGGGTATTGGAAAGGAGTACCCAAAAGCCGCCTATAGAACTCAATGAAGATAGATTTGACCACCTTATAGTCCTTATGTCTTTCGCCTTGATCATCTTGAATTGAGAGAATTTTATTTCTAGAGCAATGGGCCTTAACTTTTTTATGGAAATAAGAGGTATTTTGATCCCCCAATTTAATGGAATTGTCTCTAGCTTTTTGCTTGAAGAAAGCTTCCTCGGCTAGAGCAAGGTGGAGATAATTGTCAAGAGCTTCACTTTCCTCTTCCAGGAACTTTGAATTGGCATTCACTTGTAGCTTCTTTTGGATTGCTTCCAATTGAGACTTAGCTTCAGATACTTTTACAGAGATGCCACCGTAGTGTTTGATGTTGAAGGCCTTTAGAGATCCTTTAAGGAGCTTGAGCTTAGAAAAGAGCTTGAACATGGGGGTACCTTGCACTTGAACATTCCATGCCTCCTCAACTACCTTAAGGAACTCCTTATTCATAGTCCAATAGCTGAAGAACTTGAAAGGCTTCCTGCCACTTTGATCCTTAGGCCGAATATTGATCATGGTAGGACTATGATCTGATATGCCGGGGGTGGGGAAGAATGCCTCCGAATTCGGAAAGCTTGTTAGCCATTGCTCATTAGCCAATGCTCTATCAAGCTTTCTGAAAATTGTATTGCCTTCACCCTGCTTATTGCACCAAGTATACAAGCAACCAGAGTATCTAAGGTCAAACACTTCAATTGCCTCAAGACATTTATTGAATTCTTCTACCGCAGCCTTGTCCACTCTTTTCCCTCCTCTTTTCTCTAATGCTTCTTTAACAACGTTGAAGTCACCCATAATTATCCAAGGAGAAGTAGTTCCAGCTAGAGCATAGTTGGCTTGGAGTTCTTTCCATAAATCCACACGGCTGGTTCTATCATTAGAGGCATATACATAAGTGGCAAAAAATTCCACAGAAGTAGAGAAATAATTGACATGGCAAAAAACTGATTGGTTAGTGCAAGATATAACTTGAATCTTGATTGCAAGAGGATTCCACAAAATAAGTATTCTAGCTGTCAAGCTATCCGAATGATTCCCAAAGTATTCAAAAGTGGGATTAATGCACTTGCAAACCTTATCTACATTTGTGCCTTGAACCTTGGTTTCCAAAAGACCAATCAGATTTAGGGAGGAGGACTTAATCAATTTTTTAACTTCATTCTGTTTTATAGGCCAATTTAGGCCTCTAATAGTCCAAGCAACAAAATTCATTTAGAAGATGAGGAGGAGGGTTTATGCTTAGCTTGGGCAGCCTTGTTCCTTTGAATTGCGTACTCCATTTTTGCTTTCTTCTTCTTTTGGCTTCGGGATAGCTGGAATTCAGGATCTTCTTGCGCCATTTCATGATTGACTTCATTTAGATTCTCTGTTTTGCTAGGAAAAACAGTGGGATCCAGCATAATGCTCATCTTACAATCATCATTCTTTAAGTCATTTAAGCTTGATGCTGAATTATCCTCTTGGGAAGCATTTGGACATTGGAGGGCCAAAGGAACAATGGTTAAAGGGTTTACCTCTTGTATCTCCAGCTTGTCATATTTCCATACCTCTACTTGAAGCTCAGTGAGAGATTTTTTAACAATGCATTGACGTGGATTCACCTCGGGAGCATGATTTGCTTCCTTCAATTCAACTTCACTTTCATCATTTAACTCAGGTCTTGTAGAGCTCTCGAGTTGCTCCTCACATTGGTCTTCTTTTATCTTTTCTTGCTTCTTATCCTTAGGAACGGGTCTCCATTCTTTCTTCACTACTCTTGGGCATTGATTGACTTTGTGACCAAACTGATTACAAGCTTCACATTTTGTGGGAATCCATTCATACTCCACTACTTGTTGAAAGATCTTGCCATTGAAGTCCTTTATATCAATATGAGATGGGAGGTTAGCATTTTTATCCACTTCAATACATACCCGAGCATAAGCTAATCTCTGTCTTAGAGATGTCATTCTATCCGTAAACAAGGGCTTGCCTATTTGGCTAGCAATCTTGCCTAGGGACATGGCCGACCATAGATGGAGCTTCAAGTGTGGAAACCTTACCCAAATCGGAAGAACTTCAGGGCTCTCTCTATCATACACCTCATTGGGAGACCATGGCCTTAGAATTAGAGGTTTATCATAGTAGCTCCAAGGACCCATTTCTAGCACTTTAAGCTTGGAATCTTCATCTTGGAAATTGAAAATAAAAAGACCAGCTTTTAGTATGAAGATATCAATAGCACCAAAGGCTCTCCATCTCCTTTCAATAAACTGCTTCATGAGTTTGTATGGGGGTTTAGCTCCAATGACATGGCCTACTATTGCATTATCCCATCTATCCAGTTCTACCGAGACTTCTTCAAGGTTATGTCAACTGTTGACTTGGTTTGGCCTTTGGGAGGTTGGCTTGGAAAGTGCTCTAATTTGGTGCCATTATTTTTGATTCGGTTAGAATTAAAGAGTTAGGACCAGGTGGGCTTTTGGTTAGCTTGGTGGTTGAGGTTTTGTGGGTTAGGATTCTCCGGTTTGGTTGTTGTAAGTAGTGGGAAGTTCTCATTCGGTTCCATTGGAATTGGGGGGAAATGAGGTTTGATAGACAGCTAGCTTTTGGATTTAAAAACCGGTTGTTTGGGCGGGCTAGCTGGGTGTGTACTGGCTTTGGGAGGGATTTGCACAATGGGTAAAGGGTAGGTGTGGAAAGGCTGACCGGTTGCAGGTATTGGTACATGTGTGGTTGACTTGGAAGGTTTTACACAGTGGTCAAAAGCTTGGACCAGTTTTGAAGAGGAGCACTCGGGTGGTTGCAGCTCTATTGAGCTTCCATGTATCATCTTCATCATTTCTGAACTTTGAGCTCCCGATTGCAAAGGTATGCCATGTGTGAGAGAAGTTTTGGGAAGCTTACCTCTGTCCACTTCCAATGAGTTGGAATCATCATTGACATTACCAGCTTGGCTCATCATTTGCATTTGCATTTGCTCTATATCAGCTCTCAATTGATCAATGCTACGGGTACGAACTAGAGAAGGTGGAACTTTGCTTGCCTGCTGGCCTCGTTCCTTTAGGGAATTAGTTTGCCATCCGCGGGACGGAATAGGAGGAATAGAAGAGGATGAAACCTGCAAAGAAGAATCATCCAAGCCTATGCCTTCATTTAAACTGGCTTCAATCTTGTAACTTCCTACTTCAACTTGGAGACCTTGGTTGTCATGCTTATCCGAAATGAGCTTGTTCCCATCTTCATTACTCAGATTCGCAAAGGAAGAAGAAGAAGAAACTAATGACAAGAGAGCTTTAGATGTAGGAGAGGTAGGAGGTGAAGGATCGACCATGGAAGTTTAGAGAGAGAAGCTCTCATCTTTGCCGTTTTTAAGTTCCAAAAGTGGGTGGATGTTAACATTATGAGTAGCAGATGCATTGTCGTATTTGCCTATTTGGGGCTTTTTGAAGTAATATGGCATGGCTATCAATACAAATGATGTGGTTTCTAAATATGTAAGGAATTTAGACTTTGTAATTTTGTGGAGGCCTCAGCTCATCTATTTGATGCAAGAGTAGGAGTTGAAGCAGTGGAGAATTTGTTTGACTTGCATTATGGAGTTGAGACGCTAAGAGGAAGGGAGGACAAGTTAGTGTGGAAAATTGATAGGTGGTAGATTCCAAATTACGTTGTATTATTCCATCATTTGTGGCAGTGTGGGATCTTCATTTCAGTTGGAAAGTTCTTAGAGGCCAAAGATTCTCGGTAAGGTTGTTTACCATATCTGCATTGCAGTTTTAGGTTTCATTCACACCTCTAATAATTTAGGGAAAAGAAGCATCATTCTCCTTAACAAGTACTACAATTGTAGAAGGTAGAGGAGTTTTAGAATCCCTCTTGCTTTGTTATAATGTTGTTAGGAACCTCCAGAGCCTACTAAAAATGCCTACTCCAGTGCCTTGACAGTTGATATACTCATCGTTATTAGTTTTTAAAAACTATGTAATTTTATAAAAAGAAAGTCACTCCATAAATGGCACAAAACCCAATATAGCCGACCTATACAAAAATCTTTGTTAGATTTTAGTCTTGTGTCTGGCAAATTTCATGTCCAGACAAGATTTATACTTCTATACCAAACATGCATGATTATGATTCCTAGCTCAATTAGGATGGTTCACTTTCCAATTTGGAACTATAATT
Organism: Vitellaria paradoxa; assembly: GCA_019916065.1. NCBI lineage: Eukaryota > Viridiplantae > Streptophyta > Magnoliopsida > Ericales > Sapotaceae > Vitellaria > Vitellaria paradoxa. The sequence continues at coordinate 31,218,504 of CM034238.1, forward strand.
CTAATATGAATTTGATTTGTGATGATTTAGAAAAATTATATTCCTTAACTATTTAACTATTTAGGAATTAGTTTCCTAATTTGTTCTAAGCCTTTATGCACTTAGACATGGGGTTAATGTGTGTTAGGAGGTTATCATGTCTTAGGCCTAGACTTGAACACTTGCAACAAAACCCAAGAAATCAGAACAGAATCTGAAGCACCATTGGATAATTGGCCAGCTCCGCTAGAAAATGTTGCATGCTGGTTTTCTACTTTGGCTTGCTAGATAATATTGCAAGCGTGTTTTTCTTTATCAAACTTTAAACATATCGAAGTATGGAAGCTTGCTGGCTTCGCTAGTTACCTCACTCCCATGGACGAAAAAAAAAAGGAAATTGCTCTTTCAAAATCATGTTCGTGGTTAGATTCCTATTCTTTGTTTCCTAAGGTTTTGATTGGAGCTGAAATGAGAGACCAGACATTCAATATCTTTATTCATCAAGTTCTTAAAGTTCTATCTAATACTTAGCCACATAATAAATTCGTTCATATATGTTGATGATTCGGTGGATTCCAAATTGTGTCGTGAATTCGGTCTTACATGCCATGGACTCAGTTCATGTGATCATCGTGGGGATTATTGGTTGTGCTATACTCGACTTGGCGCATGGTGGACGTAAGTAATGGTTCTTTGCATAGGATCATGAATCTCAATCTTGTAACTATGGTGGTTGAATTTTTGTAACCAAGTTGATATGGTGGAAGTCTTGGGAGAGTTTGGGTGATCATCGCCTTGCCCCGAGATTTTTTATTGTTAGGGTGTCTTTGTAAACATCTTGTGTCTCATCTTCTTTATTCTTCTACACGTCATTAGCTTGATTGGCAGATATGGAATGGACAATTGAAGATACAAAATAGACAATCTCATTTCTTATCCAACCTTGACCAATCAAGTTGTAGATAATCCCACACAAAAATCCAATCCACTATAATCCAATCTCAGTATAATTTCTCAAATTGCTATCCTCGAAATAAACAAAGTCTAGATAACCCCACAAAAAAATTAAATAGACTACGTATAAAATCAAATCTTAGTATACTATAGTATTATCTATCAAAATGCTATTCTCCAAATAAACATAGCCATTGGGGTCAAAAAATAAAATAATATAAACATGGCCCCAAAGGAATACCTATCCAAAATTTTCTCTCTCAATGTAGAACATCCATGACCCCAAACAAGCCGTCATAGTCATTACAAAAGCAGGCATAACCCAGTTCACTCCAAACAACAAAACAACACGCTCAAAACACCTCATAACTAGGCAGTGGAGAAGAAGAAGAAGAAGAAGACTCAACAACTCGGACCAATATTCTTCCAAGTAAAGATCAATTTTCACAACAAATTTCCTAGATTTTCCAATGATGGAATAGCTTTTAGGATGTCATCCATACAAAGGCATCTTCCGAGGCGCCTTGCCTTTTTCCACATCCCTTTCCTCAATGGAAAAAATAAAAAATAAAAAAAGAATCTCCCCTTGGCCAAATAAAGCACAATAAAAGGATTAAACCAAGGAAGATGTAACTTGTTAGAATAGATAAAAGTCATAACTTCATTTGCTTTCGCCCAAAAATCCCGACAATGGCAATCTATGTACTGCTATGGTGTATTAATTACGAAATTACCATTCCTAGAGGCCTTGGATCATGAATTTCTAGAATTTTTGCTCCTTCCCATTTTTGAAAATTCATCCCAGTATTCTACTTATATCAGGTAATTATTTGTACAAAATGAAAGGTTATCTTCAATTAATCAGCTATCTTTCCCCCTTGCTACTTCAGGGTTGAACATAAGTGAAGAATCAACTAAACATGCAAAGCTATCAACATATATACCAAAAACATCATCGACAGTTTATATTCTGTGAACTACAGCAAGAAATTAAGCTCACCATGAAGAGTCCACGTAGGAGCAGAACGGGAGGACCTCTTTGTTCTCTCAAGATGTCGGCATCAGATGAGACACGATGGAGGCCCAATATGTAACCATCATTTGTCTGCACCTGAAAATTTTGAGAAGATAAATCAAAGTAGCCCCCATTTCAATAAACAGACAACCAATAAAATCCAAGAAAATCCTTTTCAAAAGCCAATAAAAAAATAATAATATATATAAGCTAAAGCTTATTTGCACTTATGAAAGAAATTATAAAATTATCCCATTTTAACTAATTATTCCTGTGTATAATTTGAAATAACATAATTATCTTCATAATTTTTTTTTTTTTTTACAAATTTAAACAAACACGCTTAGATATTTTTTGTAAGAACTTAAGCTATGTTTGATGTATGAGAATGAAATAGAATAGAACCGAATAAAAAATAGAAGTAGAATGCAGGTAGGAATAGAATTATTTGGTTACCAACATGAAAATAATGGAAATAGAATAGGCATTCAAAAATTTAAATTTTAATTACATATTTTAAAGATAATGAAATAAAATGAAATATAATAAAAATTATAAACATTAATTTTTTAAAACTATAAAAATAAATTTTTTTTTTTTGAATCGCAAATTTGAGTTAAAAAAAGGCCTACAAGTAAAATTGTCATTTTACAATTTAAGTTCGAATTAGGTTAAAATTTTTCTTAACTATTAAGAAATATGTCAATAAATATTTTTTAGTCTTTTAGATTGCCTAAAATACAAATTTCGCCCAAAAAAAGTCCCAAGGGCAAAATAGTTATTTTATAGTCTGAATTCAGATAGCACTAAAATTTATTTAACTGTTAAGAAATATTTCAAGGATTTTTTTAGCCTTTTGGATATCTTAAAATGCAAATTTGGACAAAAAATTACCTAGGGATAAAATCATCATTTTATAATTTCAGTTCGAATTGAGATAAAATTTTATTAGTTATTAAGAAATACATCGACAAATATTTTGTAACCTTTTGGGAAGCATAAAATACAAATTTAAGTAAAAATAAACTCAGGGGTAAAATGGTTATTTTACAACTAGAGTTTGGGTCAAATCAAAATTTATTTAATTATTAAGTAATATAAATGAATATATTTTTATTCGCCTTTTGGAAGTCTGAAATATGAATTTGAAAAAAAAACAGATTAAGGGATAAAATAGTTATTTTGCAGCCCAAGTTCAGATCTAGTTCAAAAATAAGGTTAAAGGAAAAAATGATCATTTTATAACTCAAGAGAGTAATTGAGAGAAACTTTTTATTACAAATTAGTTGCTTGTTTTTTATTTTTGTTTCTTTTTTCAATTTTGTATCAAGTTTTAATTACAATGGCTTTTTTTTTTCTAACAAATTTTTGCCATCACGTTCAAGTTGCACAGTTCTGAATATCTCCTTTATTCTTGTATATGGATATAAGGATACTTTTCCTCCATGCATCAAGCATCTTCTTGCTCTTTAGCACTACATTAAAAAGTTTTGTCAACCAACTTATGCCATCCTCGCCTAAGCACCTCCAAACCTCAATAGGGATACCATCTGATCCGACCGCTTTCCCATTCTTCATCATTTTTAATACTTCTTTTATGAGCCATACGATGAAATTATAGGAGAGAGTTATTGAGAGAAGACTAAGAAGGACAACAAACGTTTCAGAGAACCAATTTGGTTTCATGCCTGGAAGATCAACCATGGAGGCTATCTCTCTCTTGAGGAGGTTAATGGAACAGTATACAGAAGGTCAAAAAGATTTACATATAGTGTTCATCGATTTAGAGAAGGCATATGATCGGGTTCCTAGGGAGATTCTTTGGACAGTATTGGAAAAGAAATGAGCGTGTGTCGCATATATTGAGGCGATAAATGACATGTATGATAGAGCCATGACATCTATACAGACGACTGGTGGAGAGACTAATAAGTTCCCTATCACGATTGGTTTACATCAAGGCTCAGCGTTAAGCACGTACTTGTTTGCTTTAGTTATGGATGATATTACAAGACATATTCAAGATGAGGTGCCGTGGTGTATACTATTTGCAGATGATATTGTTTTAGTAGATGAGATGAGAGAAGGAGTGAATGTTAAACTAGAATTGTGGCGGGATACGTTAGAAACAAAAGGGTTTAGGCTAAGCCGATGCAAGACGGAATATATGGAATGTAAGTTTAGTCAAAGTAGGATAACGAGTAGTATAGAAGTAAGTTTAGGCACACAAAAGATTGTAGAGAAAGATAAATTTGGGTACCTTGGATCTATGGTGCAACAAGATGGAGGGATTGATACTGATGTAAGTCACAGGATTCAAGCTGGAAGGACCAAATTGAGGAGTGCTTCGGGGGTTTTGTGCGATCGAAAAATCCCCCTCAAGGTGAAAGGAAAGTATTATAAGGTAGCGGTTAGACCAGCGCTGCTATATGGATCAGAGTGTTAGGCAGTAAAGCATAATCATGGCCAGAAGATGGCAGTTGCGGAGATGAGGATGCTAAGATGGATGTGCGGGATTACAAGGAAAGATAGGATTAGGAACGAGGAGATTAGGGGCAAAGTAGGAATAGCACCGATTGAAGATAAAATGAGAAAAAATCGATTAAGATGGTTTGGCCATGTTAGAAGGCATCCAGCAGAGGCACCTGTTAGAAGGTGTGAAAGTATGGAGATTGTCAGGAGTAGGAGAGGTAGAGGAAGACCCAAGAGAAGCTGGAAAGAAACCATTAAACATGACCTAACCTACCTAGATTTATCGGAGGACATGCCCCTAAACAGATCTAATTGGCGTCGACAAATCCATATAGCCAACCCTACCTAGTGGGAAAAGGTTTGGTTTGATTTGGTTTGGTTCAAGTCATTTTATAGTTTTACATGAACTTCAAAAAAAAAAAAAAAAAAAGGGAAAAAAAAGGAAAAAAAAAAACTATCTCAATTGAATATTTTTATAATCTAAAATATTAAAAAAAAATCTGGAAGTGAAAATTTTTGTTATAGTAAGATTACTCCTACGCCATAACTTAAGTGATTTAAAAATTTAAAATTGGACGTCGATTTATAAAAAAGATCTAAAAATACAAAAATATTTTGATGAGTTGTTTTTCAATATTTTGTTAAAAATAAATATTTTCTATTGTAAAATAATGTTACTTATAGTATTATATATATGCTTTGAATTGGACTTTTATACAAGATTATTTATGATATTATAATTATGTAAAATATATAATAAAAAAAGAGAGCACTTGTGTAAATTCAATTAATAAAAATGCAAAGTAAAGTACAAAATAGAATTAATAAAGTACAAATAAGTTTACCCATGTATAAATATATATATATATATTTACACTCATATACTTCTATGTATGAGGGAATATAGTTGGTGAAGTTTAAAAATGACAATTTTTTTTTATTTTCCATTATTACCATACTTTTTAACTAATTATAATGGTGTGCAGGTAAATTTTAAGAAATCAACTCTATAAAAGTAAAAATCAATATGTTTTCTATTTTGTAAAAAATCAATATGTTTTCTATATTCTCCTAAAATTTTCTATTTTGTCAAAATCAATATATATATATATATTTACTTTTATACCCTCGATTACTTACTATAACTCCATAAAACTCCAACAACATCTGTAATTTACTAAAATTCTCTATCATACTTTTATTTTTCTCACCTTTACTAATTTTAAAAAATTTTAATATTTCGCTAAAAAAATAAGAAATTCGTAACGAGATTAATTGAGTGCGAAATTTTTTTTTTCATAATCATATTCTTCGCGTCGAAAGTTGTCAAACGAGTACCATTGTCGCTAATTTATCTCTATTTTTTTAAATCCGTTAGAACATATTTGAATAAACCGTTCTAACAATTTACCGGTATAGAATCCGTTAAAACAGGTTTAAAAGGCTGTTCTAACAGTTTTGGCATTATTCAGAAAGAGAAGAACTATTTTTTTGAATCCGTTAGAATGAATTTAAGAAACCGTTCTAATAGTTTGACACTACTTATGTCCAAAAAAAATGCAGTTTGGAAAGAAGCACCAAATATCCTTATTTACTCTAAACTACAATTTTTTTATTTATTTTTATTTTTTATCACTCTAAACACTACCCATATACGTAAATAACTACTTATCATGCGGAAAGAGTTATTGTCACCTGCATCGCACGTGCACCACTTTTCACGTCTATGTATATGTAAAGAAGAAGGGCATCAGCGAAGCCTGATTTTTTGTAAAATCAATTTTTAATCAATTTTACACCTTTCAACTTTCAACCGTTCAACGTCTGAAAGCATAAAAAAGGCCATGTTTGTTAGGTGGATGATAGGGGCGGATTGGAGTAGTAGTCTGTGAGACTCATCTATGTGAAGTGTTTGTTTGATTTTTAATTTACTCCGTGGCCCCACGGGTTGGAGTGGCAATCTGGCAAATGGTCGAACGAGCAATCCCAGCTCAATATCGGTATTATTAATATTCTACTTCCAGATTTGTTTTCCGCTACGATTCAAAGGTTTAAAATTATTCCCTATCACATTATATATCATATTATATCTTTTATCCCACTTTATATTCCACCAACTAAATACTAAAAAAATAATCTCATATAAAAAATTAATCCCATCTTTTATCCAATCCCCTATATTATCTCATGATATTATTTATCTCCCATCATCCAATCCTCTCGAACAAACATGGCCAAAATAACTTTCAAAAACTATGTACCTATTTTAGTAATTTCATCCCTTAAATTTTATAAAAAATATTTGGAGTGAAAAAATAATAATATAAATTTAAAAATTGTAGACTCATAGTTCATGCATTGAATAAATTATTTAAATTTTATATAAATTTGCAAAAATTTATTTTTTTTATAAAACTCTAAATACACCCTAATTATCCTCTAAATAGTACTTTTAGAACCCTCTATTATACAAAATATAAATTCAAAACATCGTAATTAATTAATTAATTATTTTAACAAAGCAAATTTATAATTATTATTTTATTTTATTTTTATATCACCAAATTATTTTAAAATATTTAACAAGTAAAATGATATAATTACCTCTAAATTTAACGTTTATATCAGTTAATTACATTAAATTTTACTAATAAAGGAAGTATTTGATTTATTAAAATTAATCAAAATTTATTAATTTTTATTAAGTTCTTATACTTCTTTTTAATTAAATTTAATCACGTATTATTTTTACATTAAATTTTTATATTTTAATTTTTTATTTATTTATTTATTTATTTATTTTTTTACCCATCTAAACACAGTCAAAATAATACTCGAAAACGCACATACTCACACACAGATATATTTATATATATATATATATATATCTAAAAGGATGGGTACCAAACATATTGTGAGGATAATCAATGAACAAAAGACAAATTCAATCAATCAAGTAATGGAGCAACCAATCAAGAACAAGAACTCGGGATGAGTAAAAATGTCGTACTCACACGGTAGAGATATTCATATCATTTTGTTGGGATAGAGAGAGTGGGAAAGAGCAATTACTTTGTGATCAGAGCAAGAATAAGGATAGCGTTGGATGACGTCAGCGCATAAGCCGTTGACAGGCGGGTTTAGACCGCCAATTGAATCTCCGGTGCAGTTATTGGCAGATTCTCCGGCGTTAATCAAGAGAATGAAAAAGACGGCCACTACCGCCGACATCGCCATCTCCGAGAAGGTGAGAGCAGGGAGAGAACGCCGGCAACAGGCAGAGAGAGTATTTTTTTTCTTTTTTGAGTGGGCAGAGAGACTACTTGGAGCTCTTATATTCATATCTTACCCATCCCACGAGAATTTCGAGGGTGTCCGGCGCATTATTATTATTATTATTTTGTACAATAAGGTACTGTTACATGCAGAGAAGAGGGGGCTAATATCGATGGTACGATGACAGCAGGGGCACGATGACAATTTTTTGACAATCCACGGTTAAGCCAAACCTAGACCGAGGGACAGTACTTTTATTTTCTTTCATTTCTCTTACTCTTTTTCTTTTTTTTCTCAATACTCATTGTAATCAAAATTTTTATTTTAATTTTTTATTAAAAATATAGTTTAAATGACAAAAATATATTCAAGTTAATGGTTTGGTATAATAATTATATTAAAATATTTAAAAATAAAATTTAACAATATAATTAAAATATTATAATAAAAATTTGTTTATTGTAAAAAGTTTTTAAATTCAAGTAACTAACATCGTTTATCTGTTTGTTAAAAAATTAAAAAATAATAATTTATCAGTATAATTTAATTTTTATAACAAAAAATAATTTCTAAAAAATTTCAAAGAGAATAATTTATTATTAACTTTTATAGTATAAAAATAATTCATGTTTTATAAGTAGAATTTTTTTTTTAAATTTTACTTGCAATTGTTTACCTTTTAAATAAAATAAAATTTGATCAATTTATTAAAATATTTTCATTTTTAGGGTAAGAAAGTAGTTTATGTAATTTTAAAAAAAATCAGTATTAATTTAAGTATTCATGCATGTTAACGATTATTTTTATAATAATTATTTTTATATATTGTAAATTTTTTAAAATTTAGGTAATAAAATCCGTCTACTTATTAAAATTTTGAGTTTCTTTCGTTTTGCTTTCTCTTTTTTTTTTCTTTTCAGTGTTTGAACTGCAACCAAAATTTTTATTTTTATTTTTTTGGGAAATATAGTTTAAATGGAAAAAATATAATTAAGTTACTGGTTTGATATAATAATTATATTAAATATTAAATTATTCAAACATAAAATTTATCAACATAATTAAAATATTATAATAAAAATTCAAATTTAGTGCAAAAATTTTGAAAATTCAAGTAATAGTATTCGTTTACTTGTTAAAAATTAAAAAGTAATAATTTATCAGTATAATTTAATTTTTTAAAATAAAAAATAATTTTTAAAAATTTCAGACAGAATAACTTATTCTTAATTTTTATAATATGAAAATAATTCATGTTCTATGAGTATTTTTTTTTTTAAATTTTACCTGCAATTGTTTACATTTTAAATAAAATAATGTTTGATCAACTTATTAAAATATTTTCATTTTTACCGAAAGAAAATAGTTGACATAATTAAAAAAAAAAATTAGTCTTAATTTAAGTATTCGTGCAGGCTAACGTTTACTTTTTAAATAAAATAAAGTTTGATCAACTTATTTAAACATATTCATTTTTACTGTAAGAAAGTAGTTTACATAATTTAAGAAAATAGTCTTAAGTATTGGTGCAAGCTAAAGATTATTTTTTATAATAATTATTTTTATATATTATAGAACTTTTTAAAATTTAGGTAAAAATGTTTATTTGCTTATTAAAATTTTGAATTTTTTTCATTTATCTCTCTTTTTTTAATTATATTAATCGTATGTGGGTTTTTTTAGAGTGTTTTATTGTTAAGTATAGCCATTATTTTGGTATTGCTTCAATCCGATTAATTTTTAACAAATTAGTATTCGTAATTCGTGAGAGTCGTTCTAGTTATATAATAAATCCTTAATTAATAATAAGATAAATAAATTACTTAGAAAATTACATTTGAAATAGATAAAGAGGTAGGAATTTATCGAACGAATTGCACTCCTTCATATACGTCAGGAGTCCATTGATGAGAGAGGGCTTAAGCTTGAACACAATTTCTACTGTGATGAATATGAGCGCAATTGAAACTCCCCAGGAGCTTTTGCGCACGGAGCTATATTTTTCATCAGAGATTATAATCCAGAACAGAATGAGAATAATATATTGGCAAGAATGTTAACGGAGATACCCACATTAATATACCAAGTCTAATTCTAGTATTGAATAGATCAACAAATAAGAATATTTATCCATCAATAATGGAAATTACATTTGTAGGAATATAGACCGAAACATCTCCTAATTGAGTCTCAACTATTGGTAAAAATTAATTCATCAACTGTGAAATAAAATAAAAAATTATGACGTGTATATCTAGGTCCCTTCCAGGCGATCAAAAAATAAAAAAAATGGTTAATATATTAAAGATAATTACGTATTTACAAATTACCGCCTCAATTTATCTTATTTGAAAACAAACGTGAATGAAAGATCCCACTAAATTGAATTGGATCGATGAATCTAAGAAATTGTGAGAATTTTTTTATTTCTCTCAATATCTCTCTCAACTCAAAAATTCAAAATTTGAATTGATATCCTTTCATTGATTTCTCCTAAATTACATTGATTTAGGATCTTTTACTCATTTGGATGGAGCAAGATACTCGTCTATACCATCAGTAAAGTTTGGAAGACCACGACTAATCTTAAAGGGGAATGAATGGAAAAAATAGTATGTCATATTAATGGAGAATTCTGAAAATTCGAATTTCCAACCCAAACAAAGAAATAATAAAGTATACTAAAAAGAAAGGTAAATCCTTGTATCTTGTGTTTATTCTTTTTTTAAAGAAAAGTCTTTTCTTTTTTTTAGAATTTTAGAATTAAGTAAACGAAAGAATTCTTATTTAATATAATAAAAAAAGAGAGGTAAATGAAAAAACTTAAAATTTTAATAAGTAGACGGACATTGTTACCTAAATTTTAAAAAGTTTTACAATATATAAAAATAATTATTATAAAAAATAATCGTTAGCCTACACGAATACTTAAATTAAGACTAATTTTTCTTTAAATTATGTAAACTACTTTCTTATGGTAAAAATGAAAATATTTTAATAAATTGATCAAACTTTATTTTATTTAAAAGGTAAGCAATTACAAGTAAAATTAAAAAAAAAAATTACTTATAGAACATGAATTATTTTCATATTATAAAAATTAGAATAAGTTATTCTATTTGAAATTTTTTAAAAGTTAATTTTTATTGTAGAAAATTAAATTATACTGATAAATTATTATTTTTTAATTTTTTAACAAGCATACGGACATTGTTACTTGAATTTTGAAAATTTTTACAATAAATGAATTTTTATTATAATATTTTAATTATATTGATAAATTTTATTTTTAAACATTTTAATATTTAATATAATTATTATATCAAGCAAGTAACTTAAATATATTTTTTCCATTTAAACTATATTTCCCAACAAAAAAGTAAAAACAAAAATTTTGATTACAGTTCAAGTATTGAGAAAAAAAAAAGAGAGAGAGAGAGAGAGCAAAATGAAAGAAACTCAAAATTTTAATAAGTAGACGGATATTGTTATTTAAATTTAAAAAGTTTTACAATATATAAAAATAATTATTATAAGAAATAATCGTTATCCTGCATGAATACTTAAATTAATACTAATTTTTTTTAAAATTAGGTAAACTACTTTCTTACTGTAAAAATGAAAATATTTTAATAAGTTGATCAAACTTTATTTTATTTGAAAGGTAAACAATTGCAAGTAAAATTTAAAAAAAAATTTACCTATAAAATATGAATTATTTTCATATTATAAAAATTAATAATAAATTATTCTCTTTGAAATTTTTTAAAAATTATTTTTTATTATAGAACATTAATTAAATTATACTGATAAATTATTATTTTTTAATTTTTTAACAAATAGACGGATATTGTTACTTGAATTTCAAAAAATTTTATAATAAATAAATTTCTATTATAATATTTTAATTATATTGATAAATTTTATTTTATTTTAGTATTTAATATAATTATTATATTAAACCAGTAACTTGAATATATTTTTATCATTTAAATTATATTTTTCAAAAAAATTAAAAAAAATTGGTTACAATTCAAGTATTGAAAAAAAAAAAAAAACAAAAAAAGAAAGAGAGAGAAAAATGAAAGGAATTACTTACCAAAAAAAAAAATGAAAGGAATTCAAAATTGCTGCTTCTCAGTGTAAGTTTGATCTTGGACGTGGATCTTCAAAAAATTATACATCGTGCAGTTAAAGATTAATGTTCACCGCGGTTATCATACCCTCAATGTCAGTCCCCCTTCTTGCATTACTTTCAGGGAAGGAGGCGTGAATCACGTCTGACTTTTGACGCTGGAAAAGGAGGCATGAAATGGGACAGAATCGGATACTTCCAAAAGCAAACGGAGGTTTGTGTTCTCATGCAGCTGAAAAATTGGGATAGGTTAAACCTGACCCTTCAGGCCTTATCCTGGAAAACGGGAGTTAAAGGTTCTGAGTGACCCAGCGTTTGAATCATTTAATTGAGAGGGTGTTCGGGGTGAAAATATTTTTGACAAAAAATATAGTATATGTATAAAATTTTGATGTAAAATATTATGCAATAAAATTTAATTAAACGAAAGTATAAAAATTTAATAAAAATTAATATATTTTAATTAATTTTAACTAATCAAATATTCTCTAAAATTTAATAGTTTATATTTATTTGAATAATTTTATAATTAAAATATATAAATATAGTTAAACTGTTAAATTTTAATACAATTATTCAAAAAGTTGATAGTCACGGAATCGATGCCATATCTGATGTCAACCCCAAAACCTAAAAAAGATAACTAGATCCAATCGAGGGGTATTGGAAAATGGTCAAAATTACTATAAACTTGTTGAGAGTGTCAAATTTTAATAAAGGAAATAAAAAATAAAAAATAATTAAATTTTAAATTATTTGGCATCTAGTATATTTCTTGAAAAATGTGAAGAGTTGAAAAAAATAGTAAGAGTTAAAGAAAAATAAAAAATTGATAAAAATTAAAAAAAAAATTGATAAAAGTTTGAGATCCTTGGTATAGAAAAAGTTTAAAAAATTTAGATAAAGTGAGAGATTTTTTTGCCATTTTTGGCACTCCAAAGTCATACCATGGGAGCGCAAACAGTTTTCAAAACTTTTCTAAACTTTTATGAATTTTTATAAATTTTTACCAATTTATAGCTATTTTCATGTTCCGTACATATTTATATTAAAAAACTTTTAACTTATAGCTATTTTAATCACGAAAAACCATATTAGAAAGAATTTTATGGAAAAAAAATGTCTGACAGAGCATATAAAAATCATTCAAATGGGTTATTCAATCATGTTCGAACAAGTCTTATTAGAAATTTTAACCTTACTTTCAAACGTTGAAAAAAGACTGACGCATTATATTTTTTTTCAACTTTTTGAAACCTTTAACCTTCCAAATGCTTTCGTATATATGTTGTATATTTTGTTGTTAAAAATTTAATATTTAAATAATTGACTCATTTACTTAAAATTTACTGCAACTAATGTATTTTTGTTAAATTTAGACATTTTGACTTAAAAAAATAATTAAAATGGATAAAGAGTAGAAAGGATGATGGAGGTTGCCTGAAAATTATTCAACCAACCACTTTCCTTTTACTAAAACTGATATTATTATTTAAAGTTTAATTTTGATACATTGAAACTTAACAGCATGAAAATTATTTACATAAATAGATTTTAAAATATGATGAGTATTTATAATTATTATTTTTTATATTTTATTAAGTTATAAAATAATAATGTGTTATATTATGTAAAAAAGATAAAAAAAAAATAACACAAACAACATGTTAAAATTAAATTCTTTAATTGAATACTAATTAATTTAATTAATAACCTTGTTTTATTTGTTATTGGTTTTTCCTTTTCTAAATTGTTTGACTTTTATCCTACTATATATATATATAGCATCAATGTTATACCTCAAACCAATCAAAAACCAGCGGCTACCCATTAAAAAGCAAATACCACATTTGTAACATTTCCCTAACCAACAACCCCACTACTTCCTTGCAAGTCTAATCCTCATAATTACACATTTTTGGAATAATAAAATGAAAATAAAAAATTAAAAAATACAATGTTTTTCACCCTTTTTAATAAAGTTGTAGAAACTGTAAATTAAAGTTTTTGGCCAAAATAACTATTTTGTTAAAATAACTCTAGATCTAATTCTACCTTTTAAAATTAATTTAAAAAAAAAAAAAGTAAAAATCACTTACACTCCTGAATTTTAAAAATCTACCTTTGTATTTGTTGTATTTTGGATTAAAGTGAAGCTGTAAAAAGTAATAAATTTTTAAGTAAAAAGACAAAGTTTTTAATTAAAAATAAAATAGAATCAGGAAGTGTAAGTATAGATGATATAAAGTACATAGAATATACATGCAATTTTTTAACTTATTTAGAATTACAGTTATGTTGACGGTTTTTTTTAATATTTTTACTTTAATTTAAAGTATAAGAAATGTAAAGATCGGTTTTTAAAATTTAAGAGTGTAACTGATTGTTACGTTAAATATAAAGAGTAAAAAAAAAGTAATTATTTCTTAATTTTTACTATAATGTACTTTTTACAACACGTGTAACAAAGATAAAAAAATAAAAAAAAATTCTTGTCAAGTTTGGAATTTAAAATTTTTAATTTATAATTAATTAAGATTCTTTTCGAGCGTTTATGTAATTATTTCATTTTGTTTTTAAATTTAATTAATTGTTGAATTGGCTTCCTACGTTAATGGGAAAAAAATTTTCGCACGGAAATAGTCAACAAAGCATGTGAATTTGTATAATATTCAATAGCAGCATAAACTAGAAATTCAATTATTATATAGTAGACCATGAGATAGAGATACTTGTCGTTAAAATTAAATACAAAATTTTGACACTAAAAGTTGCCAATTCCACACTTAGCTTTTTTTTTTTTTTTTACGAGTAGAAAAGTGCAAAAAAATAATTTAAAAAATAAAATATTATCAAAAAAATTTAAAAATAAGTTTTTTTTTATAAACCAAATAAAAAATATGAAAAGGACAAATAAAATGTGAGAAAAAAGAATTACTAATCATGAGCATCAAAATTTAAAAATTCTAAATCTCAGGGCCTGCTAAATTTTTGGGCAAAAAAAAAAAAAAGTAAAGCATAGACAAATTTTAAATTATTGAATATTTAGTGTCCTTATCGAAAAATGTAAAAAATTGATTACAATTGAAAAAATAATAAAATTAGTAAAAGTTGATAGAAGTTAAAAAAAGGGAGAGAGAGAAAGTTGGTAAAACTTAGAGAAAATTGAAAAAAAAAAGTTAGTAAAAATTAAAAATTTTGAGTGTAAAAAATGTTAGAGGAAATTGGACAAAGTTGAAAACTTTTTACCAATTTTAGTGCTCCAAACACATATTCAACCCAAAAAAAAAAAAATCATTAAACGGCTTTAAAAAATAAAAAACAAAAAAACACACGACAAAATTAAACTTAAAAAAAAAAAAAAGAGAAATACACTATGAAATTTACCCCTTTTATATTGGTTGCAAAGGAATCAGAATAATTAAAGTAGTGGATTTGTATAATGTACAACAGCGTTTACTTTGGGATCTAATAAATCAGAAACGTAAATTAATAGAAATATTTCTTTTTGTTTTGTATTTCTATTTCTCGTTTTTTATTTTCTATTTTACGTGTTTTATGTTTTAAAAATTTCAAAATAAAAAAAAACAGAAAATATATTTAGTTTGACATTTTTTATTTTCTATATTTTGAGATTTTTTATATTTTGGGTTAAAAACGCTCATAATGATTTTTTATCATCTTACATTTCATATGTAAACTCATTTTATGTTTTCTAAAATAAATTGTGAAAACACAAGTGACTAAATGTCTTTTGAATTGTTTTTCTTATTTTTAAAATTGTAAAATAGATAGTAAGTTCAAAACTAGTATACCAAATGATGCTTTAATTGTTTTCAGATTTGATATTCCAAAGTCGAAATTTCACTCTCAAATTCTCTTTACAAAGCAAAGACATAAACATCACACTAACTAGTGTTGATATGTGAAATACACGAGATTATATAATATTTTCTATGGACAATATAAATTTTTAATTATATTATAAAATATTTTAATAAAGATGTATAATTTCATAAAATAGTTATTAAGTTATTTTTTATATTTATATTTTTTGTTCGTGTCAATGTTAATGAGCCGATAGAGTTTATTAAAGTCGAATTTCCGTACAAATACTAAAATTTTATACATTATCGAATCTCGATCTAATTAAATTCTAAAAAATAATTTAAATATTAAATATTATTATTAGTTAAAAATTATTGACGTGATCAATTTAAATTTAAAATTAAAAATTTTCTAAATCGGCGTATTTTATATTTTTAAATTCAAGATATAATAAGACTTGTTATTGTTAGAGAAATTATTTTTTTTAAATCTAATTAATTTTTAATAAATTTTAAATCATTTTCCAACTTGAATTAATTTTTTAATAAAATTTACAACAACAATGAACAAATAGGTAAGTTCAATTTAAGAGACTCATAAGTTCACTTTACATTGATGAAAATCACATATCACAATAATTATGGAGTTGTGGTCATCTATTTTTGTGGGATAAAAAGAAATAAAGGTTTTGTGAATAAGAACAAAAAATATTAAAAAATAAAAAATTCTATTTAATTCAAAAATTTGTTAAAATAAAAAAATAAAATGGTGAACATGGAGTATCATACAAGATTTTGTAATAAATTTTCAATTAGTTTTATATAAAAATATTATTATTAATTGCATGATGTGCATTGTAAAATAAAATATGGTCAATTTAACTGATTTAAATTTAAAATTAGAATTTAGAAAAAAATAATTTATTCAAAGATGAATATAGAGTGTCATATAGGATTTGATAATAATTTTTTGATTAGTTTTGTAAAAATAACTCAAATAAAAAATATTACTATTAATCATATGTGTAAACAAAATAAAGCAAATATAGTCAATATGACCGATTTAAATTTAAAATTAAAATTTAGAAAAATAACTAGTCCCAAGCCTAATTAATATTTTGATATTTTTTTGTATTTTAAATTTTAAAATATTAAGAGTATTTGTTATAAGATAAATAATCTAATTATTATTTAAACACTTTATATTTGTGTTTTTAATTTAATTCTATTTTTATTTGTGCTTTTTAATTTAATTTCTCTTGCAATTTAAATATGTAAATTTTACAACTATATTAATTTATAAGCAAGCGAATCTTGTTTTTTTTGGAACTCATGAACTCATTCATAGAATTTATAAGCAAGTAGGTCCCTTTTGAAATCCATGAGCTCATTCCCATTTTTTAAAATCGTATGCCACAACTTTAGTAGTTTTATATGTAAAAGAAAAATTAAAATTATAGTGTTTTAGCGATGTACTACAAAGAAATCAAAGTTTTGTGAATAAGGGGAAAAACAAGAAAAGAAGAAAGAATAAAAGAATTTAAAAAATAATTCAAAATTTTATTAAAAAATAAAAAATAAAATAGAAACCAAATTAGCATACCACGTAAAATTGAAATAAAGAAAAGAAGAAAAGAAAAAACACATTCTTTTAGTATTATAAATATATAGATTAGAAGGCCTTTTGTTAGAAGGGGGTCCTCTGCTATTGGTGCAAAGTCAACTCTAATTCAAGCAATTCTTTCTTTTATTTTTACACATATTCTCTCTATAATCAAATACCTTATCTCATTATTAAATAATATAAATTTTAAATTTTGGTAAATAAATTTTGTTTAATGAATTTAGATTTTGATTTCTAATATAAATTAGAAATTTTATTATTACAAAAATATTTTGAAATAATTAATCTATCTTGAATTAAAATTTATTTTTTGTATAAAAATTTATTTGGAACATTGAAAGCTATTAAGTATGTTATTCTTAGAGCTAACATATTTACTCCTTTATTTGATAAACCTATTTTCCTAATCAATATACTAGTTTGAGAGTGCGTTTAGAGTAAAAAAAAAAAAAAAAAACATAAATAAAATCTCTAAAAATCCATACAATTTTTTTTCAAAATTTTCCCCTCTCGAATTATGTAAATTTCTATAAAATTTCAACAAATCTCTATAAATCTATATAAACCTCTATAAATCTAATAAAATCTTTATAAATTTTAAAAAGTTCTAACGCAAAAGGTCAAAAGATGTTTGCCAAAAGTTGTTCGAATAGACGGACCAAAATCTATTTTTCACTGTTTATCTCTATTTTTTGTGGTTTGTTAGTTACACTCCAAACGCCAAATAAAAACTCCTACTAATTGTTCGTGGACATGGAAAAAAATATTAAAGCTCAGAGAGATTGCACTCCTCTATGTAAATACATGATTGGTAATGGGGAAAGGAACATCTCATTGGTTTAGTAATTGGCAACCCTTCGAACCTTTGGTTCCTAAGTATGGTTGCAACTTGCTGGTGATGTTGGTATTTCTCTTAATTCCAATCTCTCAACTAGTATCTTTAATGGTGATTAGAGATGGCCATTTCCTTCTACTTGGGAGCTCTGGGAGATTATTATACATTATCCCATTACCTCATCTTCTGATTGTAGAAAAAGGGACAAGTGTGTTTAGTTGGCTTCCAAAAATAACCAATATGCTGCAACTCCTACCTAGATTACATTGAGAGAGCATAAGTCTAAGGTGATATAGTATAAACTTATTTAGTTTCCCAAGCATATTCTAAGATACATTTCGTTAGTTGACTTGCAATACATGGGAAACTTAGCACTAAGAACAATGATCTATTGGGACATCAACATTACACCAACATGTGTTCTATATGGGGCTGATGATGAGAGTCTTAACCATCTAGTTTTTCGTTGCCAATTCTCCCATGATGTTAGATCAATTGTCTTTGGCTTATGTATAATCCAACAATGAAGTAAGAAGAATAGAAGAACGAGATGAAAGAACCTTAAAGAAACCCTTTGATAATCATCACTTTGTTTTTTGTTTTTTTATTCTCTCAATTCTACATTTTGAAAACATAATATGAATTTCTTACTGATGTATAACACGTCTTAGAATATACATATATATAATGAAACTCTAGGTAAATTTAGCTTTCGAAATGTAGTTCAAAAACTACCAGGCCAATGCTCACTGAATCGGCATTTAGGCAAGCTTCTAGTGAGTTCTTGCACCTTTCTAGCACTCTTCTTACACAGCTAAAACCTTAAAATAGGCCTTTTGGTACTCTCCTATGAATCATAGCAAGCTTCCAGCGAGCTTCTTGCACTCTTCCTGTAAAGGGATGAAATTTGTACAACTGCTATATCATTGACTGCTTCAAATTTACAATTAAAATACCTCCTAATACAAGAGGGTGCAATATAGTTTAACCTGATGAGACCAATATCGTATTCTTAGGGAAGCTAGGGCTTTTGAAATGTAGGTTTTTCTAAGTTAACTAATTTTTTTATTTTCGAGTGTAGAAAAGTAAATTGACAGTGAGAGATAGGGTTTTTGATGGTTAGTTTCAGAAATTATTAAATAACAATTAAATGAAGCACTTTAATTACTAAATTGAAAATAAATATTCTAAATGAATTCTGAGTAAACCTGATAAAGAAAGCAAATTAAATTAAAGTAAGTAATATGAATAAAGCTTAACGAATAACGATCTAAGTATCTTGATTAAACCTATAAATCTGAATATGTTATTTATTATCAACTAAATACTATTTTTATCTCAGTGTAAGATTCATGTTCAAGAATATTAAACTGGAAGATATTATTATTAAAGTGATTTTTCCAAGATACAGTTTTGAATTCACGTTCAGGACAAGAAAACTAGAAAGATATTCTATTAATTCATCTTTTATCCAAATCTATTTCATTTGATTTAAAAAACATGTGAATGTTTTAATCATATAATAACATCAGGGATTTTTAAGAAATATGATTGATATTATACATTTTCAAAAGTTTTTGAAAAGAAATAAATATATTCAGAAAATAGAAACCCAAATATACAAATTTAACCTTACATGTAAGGTTTACATGGTATTCAATCATAAAATAAGAACCTATCCATCATTGATGGGTTGAATCAAGAAGAAAATTCTAGTCTAACATCATTATAAATAAGCAAGAATAGTAAATAAAAGAGAATAAGGAAAAAGAAATGAACTGCATTGATGAAAACTAGAACTTTATCCAATTCTTTTAATCCTTTGATCTAAGATACAAAAACATCAAAACGACATTGAAAAAGCTAAAACTAAACTCTAAAGCTATGAAAAATTGAATATGAATAAGCTGCCCAAAATCTATAAAAGAGAAGTATATGTAGACAGCAAACCCTAAAACCTAAAACAAAAATTACGAACTCATTCTGGACCGCCACGTTCGAACGGCAAAATGGCGTTCGGGTGGCAAGAACAAAAATCGAATCCTTAAAAATCTAAAATTTTTCTAAGTATAAAAACTAAAATGCTACTAGATAGTGGCTTTCGAACAACACATTTCCTTTTGGATCACAAGCTAAATTTCATGTTCCTCTAGTCATTTCTTCAATTTATTCCATGGTTGCTATTCCTCTTCTTTTCTTTTCCATATTTGCTCAGTTTAACAGTTTTTTACCCTTTATTCTTATTGATTCTTGCATTTAAGAACAATTCACTATAAGAAAGTGAAATTTAACTAAACATATACAAAATGCTACAAAAATTACTATAATTAACAACAAGTTTTAGGTTATATGATTGCTCTTTTCAAGCAGAATCAACCCTACCACGGGGGCAACGCCTCTCATATCCCTAGTCTTCTCTTCGTTCCCATAAACTAATGTGGATTTGAAGGGGTAGATGTCTTCGCTTTGCTCAAGCATTTGCCTCTTTTCTAGTGCATGAGTGTAACAAATATTAGTCACAACTCTAACATTCTCCATCTTGGCTAATACTCACTTCTTAGGAAACTAAAAATCGATAGCTTTATCTTAAACACTATAGGTTGGGTGTATCTTTCATCTAGCAATTGGACATGAATCAAGTCCAAGCAGTGCTTAAACTTATTTTCGATAAAGAGCTTTGTAAATATATCCCCAGCATTTTCAGAAGTGTGAACTTTCTCTAGCGTAAGTTCACCTGAAAACTCAAATTCCCAAGCATCTTATAATAACCCAAATTTCTGTATTTATATTTTATATTATATTTTTAGAGTATACATTGCTTATAAGATTTGTATGAACTATGTTTGGTTGGTTGGTTAGATTCTAACCATGTTTAGGCATATAGCTCAGAACTTAAAATTTTTTAAAGTTCAGGACTAGTGTTAGGACAGCACGTGGAATGGTCTTGTGCCTGGGTCAACGTCTATTAATTCATTTTCCTAGTTTCCTAACTTTTTGTTACCTCACCCATCTCTCTTTTCGACCTATCTACCCCTATTCCCCCCTACATCCCTATAACTTTTGCCTCTCCTATTATTGATAATATTATTTAGATTTAATAAATAATTTTCTTTTTAAATGGGTAGTGGGAATAGGGATAGAAACTCTCATATAAGTGAAAACAAAAATGGCAGAAACTTTTTGTCACGTCTTGGATTTTTATAACCTGAATACGTGGGGGTGACCTGAGATTTATTTGTTGAGTATAAAAATTAAAGATAATAATCTACTGTCACGCCCCCAATTTTCTCCAAATTGGGAGCTGCTCGTAATAATAAATTTAGAGTATTCAAAATCCTTAATTTATCCCAAATAATTTATAAGCCATTAGACTAAATTATTTGATAGAATTCAACCGTAGAGTACAAAATAAGGATAAAAAATAGTACTACAGAGCCATCTAAGTGTCCCAACCACGTGATTAATATTACAAACCAAATAAAAGTAATCCATGTCTAAACTTAATTATTATAATCATCCAACAATTGTTATTGCAGATCACAATTATGAATAGAGTCTTCTAGTGCTACGTAAGGAAAAAATAGATAGCTCTTTTAGTGTGTTGTCCCAAATAGCAACACCAGAGGGGGGTGAATAAGGTTGTTTAAAAATAATTTGTAAATAAAAAATTTCAACCCTAAAACAAATATGTCAAGATGAAAAGGATAATCAAATATAAAATGCACCAAAAAGATATTCAATATTTGTGAATGAAGAGTGAGTGCTAATATTTGCAATAAATATAAAAGGAAGGAAGAGAAGCAAACACAGTCAATTTATAGTGGTCCGGTTTTAATGTTGCTTACATCCACTCCCCAAGGCCTTCCTTGAGATTTCTACACTATTCTTTGAAGAGCTTATTACACACTAGCTTCCTAAGGTGCTAGAAACCTTACCCAAGTGATTTTATCTCCAAATCACTCACACAAATCTCTCTTAAAGAAAAGTCTATTTTTTGGCTCTAACACTTGAACCAAAACCAACAAGAGCTCACACAACTCTCACAAATTAAAAGGGCTTTAAATTTCCCTTTCTTACAACAACAATAATGAGTTTAAAACTCAATCAAATCAAAAAGAAACTCTCACAAGTTGAATATGAAAGATGAAGCACAAGTGTGGGAAGAAATCACTCTATGTTTGCAAAGTTATGGAATTTCTTGTATCTCTTTGTAAGCACTTCTTTCTTGCCTTCTTCATCCTATTGAATCTGAGTTTGAGGCTCTATTTATAGATGAAAATCTCCAAATGGCCGTTACTAAGTGAAAAGACACTTTTGCCTTTGAAAAAAATTGAATTTCCTTGCTTCCAATGCTGTCTTTCAGTTTTAGATTTTCTGAGATGCATTTGTGACCGTTTTTCACCCTTATAACATTCAAATATGACATTACCTCAGAGTAAAGACTTTATAGATATATAAGTCAGTTATCGCATGTCAAAACTTGAGCTTCATCCAACGGTTAGATAGTCAGATATGGCGTCTGAACGGAGACCAGCTTCTGATAACTTTTTCTGACATTCTGAATCTGTGTTTCCAGTTTAAGCTTCTGTTTCACTATGATACTTTTAGAATTAGAAGAAACGTAAACTACAGAAGTTGTAGCTTTATGAGTCTTCTTTTCACACACCAAAAATCAAAATTTATAAAGTTGTAGAGTATGATTTATGTCTCAAAAACTAAGACTAGCTCCAGAATCCAGAATTAAAATTTTTCCTGTAATGACTGGTATTCCAACTCATTTGTTGATATGTTAACTTCAGATCCACAAAAAGTTCCCTTCGGTAAAGTTGTACATATGGAAGTGTAGTTTACCATATTAAAATTTGATGAAAATTGAACCGTTGGATCTTAATATATCATCTATATACTGACATATGTCCGATTTCTCTGTTTATCCGAGTTAACCTCTAGTTTAAATCTTCATCTTACTTTGATTTCTATTACTCCCAACTTTGAAATTCCTTTATTCCTTCATCCAAATTATGTGAAAATAGATAAAAAATAATATCAATATCTTTCTACTCTATTATCTTGCATCTATCAAATGAATTGTAATATTTCATACAATGTCTATTTAAAAATTAATTATGAAAATTTAATTCAATATTTGTTATCATCAAAATCAATTATTAAACTTAAATTTATAAACCTTAGGCCAACAATCTCCCCCTTTTTTATGATGACAAACTATTGATGATTTAAGATAAAATTTTCAAAAGACATAAATCATGAAAAGATCTTCTATTCATGGAAGTTTAATCAATTATCAATATCTTGTCTTTTTCCCCTTTTGACATCATCAAAAATAATATTAGGATGAAAAAATTGTTAAAATTAGTTATAATACTCCCCCTAAATATATGCATCAATGTCAATGTAAAAAAGATGTCATTAAAATATATTTAACTCTCCTAAATATATGATAATAAAATAAGTATCAATGAGCACATAAGGAAATCAATATCATATTGGATTAAACATATCAAGTTCTCTACGAATATAACAAAATCTATCCTCATTCAATGGCTTAGTAAAAATATCGGCTAATTGATAATCTGCTCTAATAAATTTAAGAATAATATCACCTTTTTAAACATAATCTCTAAGAAAGTGGTGTCTAATTTCAATGTGCTTGGTTCTAGAATGTTGAATGGGATTCTTTGATAAATTAATAAAACTAGTATTATCACAATTAATTGGAATATGATCAAAATAGAGTCCAAAATCTTCTAATTGTTGTTTCATCCATAAAATTTGTGCACAACAACTTCCAGCTGTGATATATTCGGCTTCCGCGGTGGACAATGGTACCGAATTTTGCTTCTTGCTAAACCATGATAAGAGTGAATGATTTAGAAATTAACAAGTTCCACTAGTACTTTTTCTATCAACCTTGTATCCGGCAAAGTCCACATCGGAATAATCGATAAGGTCAAAGGAAATATCCATAGGATAAAATAATCATAAATTAGGTGTTCCTAATAAATATCTAAAAATACATTTAACGGCAATAACATGAGATTCTTTAGGACATTATTGAAATCTAGCACACATGCATACACTAAATATAATATCGGGTCTACTTGTTGTTAAGTATAAGAGTGAGCCAATTATACCTCTATAAAGTTTTTCATCAACTTTCTTACCATTTTCATCCTTGTCAAGTTTGGTTGAAGGACTCATACGAGCAAAAACGCGCGCGCGCGCTCAAACGCACAAATGCGCGCAGACACTTACAAATAGACGCACAAACGCGTGCAAACACACGCCGGTGCGCGCACATTCACTTACACGCGCACCCAGACGTGTAAACACGCCCAAACGCGCCCAGACACGCGCAAAATCGCGCGAGCGCGCTCGGACGCACAAACGTGTGCAAACACGCAGCGGCCCGAGCGCACTCACAAGCACGGCCAAACACGCGCAAAATCACGCGCACACGCCCAAACGCGCAAACGTGCGCAAACACGCTCTGGCGCGCGCGCACTCACAAACACGCAGAAAAAACGCACGCACGCGCCAAGATGCACAAACGCGCGCAAACACGCACCGGCGCGCGCACACTCACAAACACACGCAAACACGCACGAACAAGCAAAAAAATGCGTGCGCAAGGCCAGACACACAAATGCGCGCAAACACGCGCTGGCGCTCGTACACTCGCAAACACGCGCAAACACGCACAAACACGCGCAAAAACGATGCGCGCAAGGCCAGACGCACAAACGCGCGCAAACACGCGCCGGTGCAAGCACACTCCTAGACACGCGCAAACACGCACAAACAAGCGCGCGCGCCCAGATGCACAAACGCGCACAAACACGTGCCGGCCCGCGCACACACACACACGCGCAAACAGGCGCAGACACGTGCAAAAACGCGCGCGTGCCCCCAGACGCACAAACGCGCGCTAACACGCGCCGGCGCGCGCACACTCACAAACACGCGCAAACACGTGCAAAATCGGGCGCGCATGCCTAG
Source organism: Vitellaria paradoxa (assembly GCA_019916065.1). Taxonomy (NCBI): domain Eukaryota; kingdom Viridiplantae; phylum Streptophyta; class Magnoliopsida; order Ericales; family Sapotaceae; genus Vitellaria; species Vitellaria paradoxa. The sequence continues at coordinate 31,243,641 of CM034238.1, forward strand.
ATTTACAAACGCGCTCAAACACGCGCCAGCACGCGAGCACTCACAAACACGCGTAAACACGCACAAACACACGAAAAAACGCGCGCACGTGCCCAGACGCACAAACGCGCGCAAACACGCGTGGGGGCGCGCACTCTCACAAACACGCTCAAACACGCCCAAACATGCAGAAAATCACGCGTGTTCGCCTCGACGCACAAACGCATGCAAACACGCGCTGGCGCGCGCCTATGCACAAATACGCCTAAACATGTGCAAAATCGTGCGCGCGCGTCCAGACGCACAAACTCGCAAACATGCGCCGGCGCATGCACACGCACAAACACGCGCAAAAATGCGCGCGCGAGCCCAGACGCACAAATGCGCGCAAGCACGCGATGGTGTGCGCACACTCACAAACACGCGCCAATACACCCAAACACGCGCAAAATCGCCCGAGCACGCCCAAACGCACAAATGTACGCAAACACACGCTGGTGTGCACACACTCACAAGCATGCCCAAACACGCGAAAAATCGCGCACCCGCGTGATGCCCAAACGCGCGCAAACATGCGTCGGCGCGCACACACTCACTGACACGCGCAAACAAGCACAGACACGCGCAAAAATGTGCGCGCGCACCCAGACGCACAGACGCGCACTAACACGTGTCGGCGCGCGCACATTTACAAACACGAGTAAAAACGCGCGCGCGCGCCCAGGAGCACAAAGGTGCGCAAACACGCGTCGGCGCGCGCACGCTCACAAACACTTGCAAACACGCCCAAACACGCGCAAAATGGCCCGTGCGCGCCCAAACTCACAAACGCGCACAAATACGCGCCGGCGCGCGAGCCCTCTCAAACACGCGTAAACGCGCACAAACACGGGCAAAATTGCACGCATGCGACCAGACGCACAAACACGCGCAAACACGCGTTGGCACCCACGCACTCACAAACACGCTAAAACACGCGTTGGCGCGCGCCCACTCACAAATACGCGCAAACACGCACAAACAAGCACAAAAACGCACGCGTCCAGACGCACAAATGCGCGGAAACATGCGCCGGCGCATGCACACTCACAAATGCGCGCATACACGAGCAAAAATGCGGGCGCGCGCTCAGACGTTCAAATGTGCGCAAACAAGCGCCGGCGCGCGCACACTCACAAACAGACGCACAAACGCGAGTAAACACGTGCACACTCACTTACACGCGCAACACACAAAAACACGCGCAAAAACGCGGGCGCGCGCTCGGACGCACAAACGTGCGCAAACACGCGCTGGCGTGAGGGCACTCACAAGCACGTCGAAACACGCGCAAAATCACGCGCACGTGCCCAGATGCACAAACACGCTCCGGCGCACGTGCACTCACAAACACGCAAAAAAAACGCGCGCACGCACCCAGACGCACAAACACGCGCAAAAATGCGCGCGCAAGGCCAAACGCACAAACGCGCGCAAACACGCACAAACACGCGTAAAAACGCGCGCGTAAGGTCAGACGCACAAACGCGCGCAAACACGCGCCGGCGCACGCACACCCCCAAACACGCGCAAACACGCACAAACATGCGGAAAATCGCGCGGGCGCGCCTGGACGCACAAACGCGTGCAAACACGCGCCGGCACGCGCCCACTCGCAAACTTGCCTAAACACGCGCAGAAACGCGCGCGCGCGCCCAGACGGACAAGCACGCGCGCCTAGTCGCACAAACGCGCGCACACTCACAAACACACGCGAACATGCCCAAACACGCACAAAAACGCGCGCGCGCGCCCAGACGCTCAAATGCGTGCAAACACGCGACGGCATGCGCACACTCACAAACACGCGCCAACATGCCCAAACACGCGCAAAATCGCCCGAGCACGCCCAAACGCACAAACGTGCGCAAACACACGCCGGTGCGTGCACACTAACAAGCACGCCCAAACACGCGAAAAATCACGCGCGTGCGTGACGCACAAACGCGCGAAAATATGCGCCGGCGCGCGCACACTCACAGAAACGCGCAAACAAGCGCAGACACAGGCAAAAATGCGCGCGCGCACCCAGACGCACAAACGCGCGTAACACACGCCGGCGTGCGCCCACTTACAAACACGTGCAAAATCGCGCGCGCGCGCCTAGGAGCACAAACGCGTGCAAACACGCGCTGGCGCGCGCACGCTCACAAACGCTCCCAAACACGCCCAAACACGCACGTGTGCGCCCAAAAGTCACAAACGTGCACAAATATGTGCCAGCGTGCGAGCCGTCACAAACACGCGTAAACACGCACAAATACGCGCAAAACGCGGGCGCGCGCTCAGACGCACAAATGCGCGCAAACACGTGCGGGCGCACACGCACTCACAAACACGCTCAAACATGCTCTGGCGCGCGCCCATGCACAAACACGCGTAAACACGCACAAAAACGTGCGCGCCTAGACGCACAAACGCGCGGAAACACACACCGGCGCACGCACACTCGCAAATGCGCGCAAACACGAGCAAAAACGCGCGTGCGCGCTCGGGCGCACAAATGTGCGCAAACAAGCACCGGCGCGCGCACACTCATAAACGAACGCACAAACGTGAGCAAACACGCGCCGGCGCGCACACACTCACTTACACGCGCAACACGCAAAAACACGCGCAAAAATGCGTGCGCGATACCAGATGAACAAACGCGCGCAAACACGCCTAGACATGCACAAAATCGCGCGAGCGCGCTCGGACGCACAAACGCGCGCAAACATGCGCCCGCGCGAGCACACTCACAAGCACGCCCAAACACGCGAAAAATCGCGTGCACGCGCCCAGACGCACAAACGCGCGCAAACACGCGCCGTCGCGCGCACACTCACAAACATGCGCCAACACACACAAGCACGCCCAAAAACGCGCGCGCGCGCGCCCAGACGCCCAAACTTGAGCAAACACGCGCCGGGGAGCGCACACTCAGAAACACGCCCAAACAGTCACAAACACATGCAAACAAGCGCAGACACGCACAAAAATGCGCGCCCTCAACCAGAGCACAAACGCGCGTAAACACTCGCCTGCGCACGTACACACGCAAACACGTGCAAACACGCCCAAACGCGAGCGAAATCGCGTGCGCGCGCCGAGACGTCCTAACACGCGCAAACAAGCCAAGACGCGCAAAAACGCGCGTGCGCGCACAGACGCACAAACGCGCGCAAACACGTGCCGACGTGCGCACACTCACAAACACGCGTAAACACGCCCAAACACGTGTAAAATCGCGCGCGCGCGCCCAGAGGCACAAACGGGCACAAACACGGGCAGGCGCGCGCACACTCACAAACACGCGCGAACACGCCCAAACACGCGTGCGCGCGCACAGAAGCACAAACGCCCCTAAACACGCGACGGCACGCGCACACTCACAAACATGCGCAAACACGTCCAAGCACGCGCAAAATCGCGCGCGCGTGCCTAGACGCACGAACGTGCGCCAACACGCGCACACTCACAAACACGCGCAAACACGGACAAACAAGCGCAAAAACGCGCGCGGGCGCCCAGACGCACCAACGCGAGCAAACACGCACCGGCGTACGCACACTCACAAACACGCCCAAACACTGACAAGCACGCGCAAAAACGCAAGTGCACGCACTCTCACAAATACGCCCAAACACGCGCAAACACGCATAAAATCGCGCGCGCGTGCCCAGGCTTACAAATGCGCTCAAACACGCGCCGGCGCGCGAGCACACACAAACACACGTAAACACGCAGAAACACCCTCTAGAACGCGCACACGCGCCCAGACGCACAAATGCGTGCAAACACACGTGGGGACGCGCACACTCACAAACATGCTAAAATACGCCCAAACAAGTGTGAAATTGCACGTGCGCACCTCGACGCACAAACAGACGGACAAACGCGCTAGCACGCCCCGGCGAGCGCACACTCACAAACACACGCGAACAGGCCCAAACACGCGCAAAAACACGCGCGCGCGCCCAGACGCACAAACGTGCGCAAACAAGTGCCCACTCATAAACATGCGCAAAATCGCGCGCGTGCGCTCAGACGCACAAACGCGCGTAAGGACGCGCCGGCGCGCGCACACTCACAAACACGCGCAAACAAGCGCCGACACGAGCAAAAATGCGCACGCGCGACCAGACGCACAAACGTGCGTAAAAACGCGCCGGCGCACGCACACTCACAAACACGCGAAAATACGCCCAAACACGGGCAAAATCACACGCGCGCGCCCAGACTCACAAACGCGCGCAAACACGTGCCAGCGCGCGAGCACTCATAAACACGCGTAAACACGCACAATCACGCGTAAAAATGGGCGCGCGTGCCCAGACGCACAAACACGCGCAAAGACGCGCTGGAGCGCGGGCACTCACAAACACGCACAAACACTAGCAAAATCGCTCACGTGCGCTGAGACGCACAAACGCGCGCAAACATGCGCCGGCGGGCGCCGACTCACAAACACGCGCAAACACGCCCAAACACTAGCAAAATCGTGCGCGCGCGCCCAGACCCACAAACGCGCGCAATCACACGCCGGCACGCGCACACTCCTAAACACGCCCAAAAACGCGCAAAAATGAGTGCAAACACGTCCAAACAGGCGCGCGCATAGAAGCACAAATGCGCCTGAACACGCGACAGCGCGCGCACACTCACAAACAAGCGCAAACACGTCCAAACAAGTGCAAAATCGGGCGCGCGTGCCCAGACACACAAACGTGCGCCAACACGCGCCGGCGCACGCACACTCACAAACACGGACAAACACGTGCAAAAACGCGCGCGCGCGCCCAAACGCACCAACGCGGGCAAACACGCACCGGTGCGCACACACTCACAAACACGCCCAAACACGTGCGAAATCGCGCGCGCATGACCAGACGCACAAACGCGCGTAAGCACGCGCCGGCGCGCGCACACTCACAAACACGCGCAAACACGCCCAAACACGCGCAAAATCGCGCGCACGCGACCAGACTCACAAGCGTGCGCAAACACGTGACGGCGCGCGAGCACTCACAAACACGTGTAAACACGTGCAATGACGGGCAAAAACAGGCGCGCGCGCCCAGACGCATAAATGCGAGCAAAAACGCGCTGGAGCGCGCACACTCACAAACATGCGCAAACACGCCCAAACACGAGCAAAATCGCGCGCGTGTCCAGACGCACAAACGCGCGCAAACACGCGCCGGCGCGCGCCCACCTACAAACACGCCCAAACACGCCTAAAATCGTGCGCGAGCACACAGAGGGACAAACGCGCCCAAAAATGCACCGGCGCACGCCGACCCACAAACACGCCCAAACACGCGCAAAATCGCGTGCGGGCGCCCAGACGCACAAACGCGCGCAAACACGCGCCGGCGCACGCCCACCGACAAGCACGCATAAATACGACCAAACACGAGCAAAATCGTGCGCGAGCGCCCAGAGGGACAAACGTGCCCAAAAACGCGTCGGCGCGCGCCTACCCACAAACACGTGCAAACACGCCCAAACACGGGTAAAATCGCGCGCGCGCACCCATCAACAAATATGTGCAAACACGCTCAAACAAGCGTAAAATCGCGTGCGAGCGCCCAGATGGACAAACACGCCCAAAATCGCGCGCACGCGCCCAGACGCACAAATGCGCGCAAACACGCGCTGGCAAGCACCCACCAACAAACACGCGCAAACACACATAAAATCGCGCGCGAGCCTCCAGATGGACAAAAGCGCCCAAAAACGCGCCGGCGCGCAAACACGCCCAAACACGCGCAAATATTCAGGTTTGCAACCTAATGGGAGTAAGAGCAAGGTATACTTGTCTGGGATAAATAATCAAAGTAAGCAGCAATTATGTTCAATGCTCGGCTTTCAACTTGGAGAGCTACCCGTCAAGTACCTTGGAGTGCCATTGATCTCTACTAAGCTCAAATTTGAAGATTGCAAGGAGCTAATTGACAAAATCACCAAAAGAGTCAAGAGCTGGACTTCTAAATGCCTTTCATATGCCGGGAGATTGGTTCTCGTGAAGTCCATTTTATTCAGCATACAAGTTTATTGGAGCATCCATTTTGTTCTTCCTAAAAGAGTTAGTGAAGCCATTGAACAAGTCTTGAGAAGATATTTGTGGTCAGGGGCTGATCTAAGGCAATGGGGAAGTAAAGTGGCTTGGTCAGAAGTTTGCAAACCCAAAAATGAAGGTGGCCTTGGACTAAGAAGACTTGCAGAATGGAACAAAGCTTCAATGATGAGACATATTTGGGCTATATGCACCAAAAACCCCTCCATTTGGGTTAAGTGGTGTCACCATAATCTACTCAAAGGAAAGTGTTTTTGGGAAATAAAACCACCCGCAGACTGTTCCTGGACATGGAGGAAATTGCTAAAACTAAGAGATGAAGCTAGATCCCTCTCTAAATATGAAGTTGGCAAAGGTGATTCTATTTCATTGTGGTATTCTAATTGGCATCCCTTAGGTCCTTTGATTCCAAAATTTGGACCGCGGTTAGCTTATGATGCTGGAATCCCTAAGGAAGCAAAAGTTAGCCGTATCATTGAAGATGGAGAATGGAAGTGGCCTTACCCATGTACATGGGAACTAAAGGAGATAATTATAGATCACCCGCCCACATACAAGCCGAGAGCCAACCTTGAAGACAAGTATATTTGGGAAGCTTCAAAGAATGGGGTATACAATGCAAAAGCAACTTGGAATGCTATCCGAGAAAGGAATCAAAAGGTAGAATGGCATCATTTAGTTTGGCCTAGCATACACATCCCACGGCAAAGCTTCATTCTTTGGCTTGCCATCAAAGGTAGGTTGAACACTAAAGACAGATTGATTGGCTGGGGGATGAATATAGATCCTAATTGTGTCCTATGTTGTAATGCTGTGGAAACTATGGATCATCTCTTCTTCACATGCCCCTTTGCGGCTGAATTGAGAGCTAAGGTGTTACAAAGATGCTTCATTGTCAAGCCTACACAACCGTGGAACCATGAAGTTTTATGGGCTTTGGGGAAGTTTGGGGGGAAGCACATCAATAAAGTTCTTTGCAAGCTTGCTTGGACTGGTTTGGTGTACTACACTTGGGAAGAAAGGAACAAAAGAATATACAAGGGACACTCCTCATCCGTGGCTTGTATTATGCAAAAGATTGAGCATGTAGTTAGAACTAAGCTTTTACAATATCATGCAAAGATGGCTAATGTAGACTTTAGTTTACTTGACAATTGGAGGATCCATAAGTAATTGTATTTTGATTTGCGGGGGTATGCCCCCAAGATATTGTACATAAATTCCCTATTAATCCAAATTTTACACTTACTTACCAAAAAAAAAAAAAAAAAAAAAAAAAAAAATCGCGCACGCGCACCGAGACGCACTAACGCGTGCAAACATGCACCGGTGCGCTCCCACCAACAAACAGCGCAAACACCCGCAAAATCGCGCGCGCGCGCACCGAGACGCATAAACGCGCAAACACGCCCAAACACGCGAAAAAGTCACGCGAGCGCCCAGAGGGACAAACGCGCGCAAACACGCGCCGGCGCACGCCTACCAACAAACACGTGCAAACACGCTCAAACACGCGTAAAATCACGCGCGAGCGCCCAGATGGACAAATGCGCACAAAAACGCGTCGGTGCGCAAACACGCGCAAACACGTACAAAAACGCACGCGAGAGCCAAGAGGGACAAATGCTCCCAAAAACGCGCCGGTGCGTGCCCACCCACAAACACGCCCAAACACGGGAAAAATAGCGCGCGCGCGCCCAGACGTACAAACGCGCGCAAACACGTGTTGGCGTGCGCCAACCAACAAACACGCGCAAACACGCTTAAACAAGCGTAAAATTGCGCACGTGCGCCCAGATGCACAAACGCACCCAAAATCGCGCCGGCGTGCAAACACGTGCAAACACGCCCAAACACGCGCAAAATCGCGCGCGCACGACCAGACGCACAAACGCGCGCAAACACGCGCTGGCGCGCGCCCACCAACGAACACCCGCAGACACGCTTAAATACGCGTAAAATCGCACGTGAGCCTGCATATGGACAAATGCGCCGGCGCGCAAACACGCCCAAACACGCGCAAAATCGCGCACGCACAAACACGCCCAAACACCCGCAAACATGCCCAAACATGCGCAAAATCGCGCGCGCGCTTCACTGACGCACAAATGCGCGCCAACACGCGTTGGCGCGCACCCACCAACAAACACGCCTAAGCACGCGCAAAATCGCACGCGCGCGCCCAGATGCACAAACGTGCGCAAGCACGCGCGGGCGCAAGCCCACCAACAAACACACCCAAACACGCGCAAAATTGCGTGCGCACGCCCAGTCGCGCAAACGCGGGCAAACACGCGCCGGCGTGCCCACCAACGAACACGCGCAAATACGCCCAAACACGAGCAAAACCGCGCACGCGCACAGCAACACAAACGGGCGCATACACGCGCCGGCGGGCACGCACGCGCAAACACGCTCAAACATGCGCAAAATCGCGCGCGAGCGCCCAGATGGACAAATGCGCCCAAAAATGCACCGGCGTGCGCGCACCAACAAACACGCGCAAACACACTCAAACGCTCGCAAAATCGCGCGCGAGCGCCCAGATGGACAAATGCGCCCAGAAACGCACCGGTGCGCAAACACGCCCAAACACGCGCAAAATCGCGCACGAGCGCCCAGAGGGAGAAACGCGCCCAAAAACGCGCCGATGCGCGCCCAAAAACGCGCCGATGCACGCCCAACCACAAACACGGGCAAACACGCGCTGGTGCGCGCCCACCAGCAAACACGCGCAAATATGCTTAGGCACACGCAAAATCGCGGGCGAGCGCCCAGATGGACAAATGCGCCCAAAAACGCGCCGGCACGCCAACACGCCCAAACACGCGTAAAATCGTGTGCGCGCGCCTAGACGCACAAACGCGCGTAAGCACGCGCCGGCGCGCGCCACCAACAAACACGCCCAAACACTGGCAAAATCGCGCGCGCGCGCCCAGACGCACAAGCACGCGTAAGCACGCGCCGGCGCGCGCCCACCAACAAACACGCGCAAACACGCCCAAACACGCGCAAAATTACACGCGCAAACACGCACTGGCGCGCCCACGCCCAAACACGCGCAAAGACGCCCAAACACGCGCAAAATCGCGCGCGAGCGCACAGAGGGACAAACGTGCCCAAAGACGCGCCGGCGCGCGCCCACCCACAAACACGCGCTAACACGCCCAAACATGCGCAAAATCACGCGCGCGCCCAAACGAAAAAATGCGCGCAAACACGCATAAACACGCGCAAAATTGCGTGCGCGTGCCCAGACGCACAAACACGCACAAACACACGCCGACGCACGCCCACCAACAAACACGCTCAAACACGCACAAAATCACGCGCGAGCGCCCAGATGGACAAACACGCCCATAAACGCGCTGGCGGGCAAACATGCCCAAACACGCGCAAAATCGCACACGCGCGCCCAGACGTACAAACGCGAGCAAACACGCGCCGGCGCGCGCCCACCAACAAACACGCCCAAACACGCTCAAACACGCGCCAAATCGCGCGCGAGCGCCCAGAGGGACAAACTCGCCCAAAACGCATCGGCGCGCGCCCCCCACAAACACGTGCAAACACGCCCAAACACGCGAAAAATTGCGCGCGCACGCCCAGACGTACAAGTGCGCGTAAACACGCGTCGGCACGCACCCACCGACAAACATGAGCAAACACATTCAAACACACGCAAAATCGCGCGCGAGTGCCCAGATGGACAAACGCGCCCAAAAACACACCGGCGCGCTAACACGCCCAGACACGCGCCAACACGCCCAGACGGACAAACGCCCGCAAACATGCGTCGGCATGCGTACACGTGCAAACGCCTAAAATCGCGCACGCGCGCCCAGACGCACAAACGCGTGAAAACACACGTCGACGCGCGCCCACCAACAAACACGCTCAAACACGCATAAAATCGCGCGCGAGCGCCCAGATGGACAAACACGCGCAAAAACGTGCCAGTGCGCAAACATGCCCAAACATGAGCAAAATCGCGCCAGCGCGCCTAGAGGCACAAACACGCGCAAACACACGTCGGCACGCGCCCACCCACAAACACGCGCAAACACGCTCAAAATCACGCGCGAGCGCCCAGATGGACAAATTCGCCCAAAAACGCGCCGGCGCGCAAACATGCCCAAACACGCGCAAAATCGCGCCAGCGCGCCCTGATGCACAAGCGCGCGCAAACACGCGCCAGAGCGCGACCAACCACAAACACGCGCAAAATTGCACGTGCGCGCCCATACGCACAAACGCTCGCAAACACGCGCCGATGCCGCCCACCAACAAACACGCGCAAACATGCACAAAATCGCGCGCGAGCGCCCAGATGGACAAATGCGCCCAAAAATGCGCTGGCGCGCAAACAGGCCCTAACACGCTCAAAATCACGCCCACGCGCCCTGACGCACAAATGCGTGCAAACACGCGCCGGCGCGCGCCCAACCACAAACACGCGCAAACACGCCCAAACACGCGCAAAATCACGCGCTCGCGCCCAGACGCACAAACGCACGCGGACACTCGCCGGCGCGCGCACACCAACAAACACGCCCAAACACGTGCAAATTCGCGCGCGCGCGCGCCCAGACGCACAAACGCGCCCAAAAACGCACCGGCGCGCTAACACGCCTAGACACGCGCAAACTCGCGCGGGAGCGCCCAGAGGGACAAACGCGCCCAAAAACGCGCCGGGACGCAAACATGCCCAAACACGTGCAAAATCGCGCCCGAGCGCCCGGAGGCACAAACACACGAAACACGTGCCGGTGCACGGCCACCCACAAACACGCGCAAACACGCTCAATATCACGCGCGAGCACCCAGATGGACAAATGCACCCAAAAACGCGTCGGCGCGCAAATATGCCGAAACACGCGCAAATGCACGCCAGCGCTCCCTGACACACAAACACGCACCGGCGCGCGACCAACCACAAACGCGCGCAAACACGCGCCGATGCCGCCCACCAACAAACACGCGCAAACACGCACAAAATCGCGCGCGAGCGCCCAGATGGACAAATGCGCCCAAAAACGTGCCGCCGCGCAAATAGGCCCAAACACGCGCAAAATCGCGCCCACATGCCCTGACGCACAAACGCGCGCAAACTCGCGCCCACGCGCGCCCAACCAAAAACACACGCAAAATCGCGCGCGCACGCCCAGACGCACAAACGCGCGCGAACACGTGCCGGCGCGCACCCACCAACAAACACGCGCAAACACGTGCAAATTCGCGCGCGCGCGCGCCCACAAACAAACACGGGCAAAAACGCCCAAACACGCGCAAAATCACGCGCGAGCGCCCTGAGGAACAAATGCGCCCAAAAACGCGCCGGCGCGCGCCCACCCACAAACACGTGCAAACACGCCCAAACACACGTAAAATCACGCACGAGCGCCCTGAGGGACAAACGCGCCCAAAAATGCACCTGCGCGCGCCCACCCGCAAACACACGCAAACACGCCCAAGCACGTGCAAAATCGTGCGCGCGCGCATAGACGTACAAACGCGCGCAAACACGGGTCGACGCGCGCCCAGTAACAAACACGGTCAAACACGCGCAAAATCGCGTGCGAGCGCCAGAGGGACAAATGCGCCCAAAAACACGCCGGCGCGCAATACGCGCAAACACGCCCAAACACGCGTAAAATCGCGCGCGAGCGCCCAGAGGGCCAAACGCGCCCAAAAACGCGCCGGCGCGCACCCACCCACAAACACGTACAAACACGCCCAAACACGCGCAAAATCGCGCACGGGCGCCCAGATGGACAAATGAGCCCAAAAACGCGCCGGCGCGCAAACAGGCGCAAAATCGCACGCGAGCGCCCAGAGGGACAAAAGTGCCCAAAAACGTGTTGGCGCGCAAACACGCGCAAACACGCCAAACACGCGCAAACACGCCAAACAGCGCAAAATCGCGCGCGAGTGCCCAGAGGGACAAATGCGCCCTAAAACGCGCCAGCGCGCAAACACGCCCAAACACGCACAAAATTGCGCTTGCACGCCCAGACGCACAAACGCGCGCCGGCACGCGCCCACCCACAAACACGCGCTAACACGCCCAAACATCCCCAAAATCACGCGCGCGGGCCCAGATGGACAAACGCGCGCAAACGTGTGTCGACGCGCACCCACCCGCAAAGACGCGCTAACACACCCAAACATGCGCAAAATCGCGGGCGCGCGTCGAGACGGACAAATGCGCGCAAACACGCGCCGGCACGAGCTCACACGCAAACACGCCCAAAATCGCATGGGAACTCTCCTCGGGATGAACCTACTTTGATTCGGTGGATTATGGATTTGGTTCGTTTAAGATTATGGGACTGTTCCAGTTTCCCAAACAACTCCTCAAACCTCCACTTGGTCCGCTCATGGAATCTTTCTCCTTCATTGGTTGGTTAGATTCATTGGTGGTTTACTTGAATTGTTCATTATTGAACTTTATCTGTTAGCCGGTTCTACACTTTTATTTATATGGCTTGATGTAATTCTCAAGGGTATGGACCTGAGTAGTTGTACTTTTTCTTTCACTTGGATTTCATGTTAATCTGTGAGAAAGTGATTTGATGTTTGAACTTTCCGGGGGTATGCCCCTGAGTATTTGTACATGAATTTCTATTTGGCTTAATACACTTACCTTTACCTTTCAAAAAAAAAAAAAACAAATGCGCGCAAACACACGTCGACGTGCGCCCACCAACAAACACGCTCAAACACGCGCAAAATCGCGCCCGAGCGCTCAGATGGACAAATGCGCCAAAAAACGGATCGGCGCACAAAAATGCCCAAACACGCGCAAAATCGCGCCCGCGCGCCCAGAGGCACAAACGCGCGCAAACACGCCCGGCGCGCGCCCACCCACAAACACGCTTAAACACGCTCAAAATCACGCGCGAGCACCCAGATGGACAAATGTGCCCAAAAATGCGCAGGCGCGCAAACATGCCCAAACACGCGCAAAATCGCACCAGCGCGCCCTGACGCACAAATGCGCGCAAACACCCGCCAGCGCGCGGCCAACCACAAACACGCGCAAAATCACGAGCGCACGCCCATACGCACAAACGCGCGCAAACACGTGCCGATGCCGCCCACCAACAAACACGTGCAAACACGCACAAAATTGCGTGCGAGCGTCCAGATGGACAAATGCGCCCAAAAACGCGTCGGCGCGCAAACAGGCCCAAACACGCACAAAATCGCGCCCATGCGCCCTCACGCACAAACGGGCGCAAACACGCGCCGGCGCACGCCCAACCACAAACACACGCAAACACGCCCAAACACGCGCAAATCGCGCGCACGCGCCCAGACGCACAAACATGCGCGAACGCGCGCCCACCAGCAAACACGCCCACCAGCAAACACGCCCAAACACGAGCAAATTCGCGCGCGCGCGCGCAGACGCACAAACGCGCGCCAACACGCGCCGGTGCGCGCCCACAAACAAACACGGGCAAAAACGCCCAATATGCGCAAAATCAGGCGCGAGCGCCCTGAGGGACAGACACGCCCAAAAACGCGCCGGCGCGCGCCCACCCATAAACACGTGCAAACACGCGGAAAATCGCGTGCGAGCGCCCTGAGGGACAAATGCGCCCAAAAATGCGCCTGCGAGCGCCCACCCACAAATACGTGCAAACACGCCAAAAACACGCGTAAAATGGCTCGTGCGCGTAAAGACATACAAACGCGCGCAAACACTCGACGACGCGCGTCCAGCAACAAACACGCTCAAACACGCGCAAAATCGTGCGCGAGCGCCCATACGGACAAATGCGCCCAAAAACGCGCCAGCGCGCAATACGCGCAAACACGCCCAAACACGCGCAAAATCGCGCACGGGCGCCCAGAGGGACAAATGCGCCCAAAACGCACCGGCGCGCGCCCACCCACAAACACGTGCAAACACGCCCAAACACGCGCAAAATCGCGCGCGGGTGCCCAAATAGACAAATGCGCCCAAAAACGCGCTGGCGCCCAAACACGCGCAAAATCGCGCACGAGCGCCCAGAGGGACAAACACTCCCAAAAATGCGCCGGCGCGCGCCCACCCACAAACACGTGCAAACATGCGTAAAATCGCGCGCGAGTGCCTAGAGGGACAAATGCACCCAAAACGCGCCGACGCGCGCCCACCCACAAACACGTGCAAACACGCCCAAACACGCGCAAAATCGCGCGCGAGCGCCCAGAGGGACAAATGCACCAAAAAATGCGCTGGCGCACAAACACGCGCAAACACGCCCAAAAACGCGCAAAATCACGCGCGAGCGCCCAGCGGGACAAATGCGCCCAAAAACGCGCCGGCATGCAAACACGCCCAAGCGCGCGCAAAATCGCGCGTGCGCGCCCAGACGCACAAACGCGCGCTCCCACCCACAAATAGGGGTGGAAACGAACCGAATCGAACCGAATATTTATATGTTCGAGCTCGGCTTGAAAATATGCTGAGAGGCTCGAGCTCGAATTCGAATATTTAATGAAGCTCGAGCTCGGCTCGTTAAAAGAAATATAGTGTTTGAGCTCGGCTCGCGAATAGTTCGTTTAAGCAGGAGACTCGAGACAAGCTCGAGTTCGAGTTCGAAATAAGCTCGAATTCGAGCTCAAGATAAGCTCGTTGAGAGGAACTAACACCATTTTATTTATTTATTTATTTTTTTTTTGTTGTGACAAAGAGTTCAAAAAATAAATATAAAGATAGCAAACCTTTTATTACACAAACAAAGGTCTTACTAACCTATTTATATAGGAAACATTGGATCGTACAAACATTTTTATAGAATTCTAGTAACAAAATTTGATGAGTATAATCAATTTGTTAACAGAATATCTCATAGATTACCCTTCTCATTAACAAAAACATGCCCATCAAAGAACTCGGCAAACTCAATGACATCCTCTGGCCTCTTGAAGTCAATGTAGGCTCTAGAATAAATTTGATGCTTCTGGCTGCAAAATAAGAAATCAAACAAACAAATTCAATTGGATTCAAACCAAAATCGAAAATCAGGCAAGCAATCCAGAATCACATGGTTTACTTGTAGAAAAATATCATAGTCAAACAACAAAACCTAAAATCAGAAATTACCTAAAAAAGCATTCGTCCTAGCTGGATTAAAGGGCTGACTAAAGAAGTATAGCAACAACCAATCCTTTTTTAGCACCTGAATCATTAATACATTGAACAACCAAATAAAATGAAAATGTAAATTTTGCACACCATCCAAATCAAACAGCACGAGCATGTGAGAGAATTTTTAAATAAATTTATTGTTCATTTATAAAGCATAGCATTCCTTGGAACATAAGAAACTTATTAGAATTGGCCTTTTGTGAATAAGGTTCTCTACTTCTCATGTCCCACTTGGCATGTTGAGGTCTAACATAACTAGGTTTTTCCCTGTTTATACACATGTGAGCAGGGAGGGGGACATGACTTACAAAATTATTTATATATTTCATAATTTTTTTAGTTGTTTTGATGTACCGGCCCACTCAAAGTTCAAGAATTTTTTTTATTCCTTTATCCCCTTAAAATTTATTAGTAATTCCATACACCAATTTGCAATTGTGGTTGGTTTGTTTTGGCCGCAACTCGCCAAAGTTCGACTGTAATTTTAAAAATCAACCGTTGCTGTTACTTAACATTTTCCGACACTCTTTAACCGTATACAAGTCAACCTTGATTTAGATATATACATAACACATATGTATCACATATACAATAGCACAATTTAAAATCAAACGAGAGAGGAATAACAATTAATTGTTTTACTCACGAGTTGCTGATCAAAACCGGGGGAGAGAAACTGACAGAAATGAATACACCGGAAATGGTTCCAGTAAATG
Source organism: Vitellaria paradoxa (assembly GCA_019916065.1). Lineage (NCBI taxonomy): Eukaryota > Viridiplantae > Streptophyta > Magnoliopsida > Ericales > Sapotaceae > Vitellaria > Vitellaria paradoxa. The sequence continues at coordinate 31,259,581 of CM034238.1, forward strand.
TCCTCTTCCCATTTCCTGCAATCGCTGTACTCTTCTCCCATCTTTCTGCAGAAATTTACCAAACAAAGAAGGGTTTTCCAGAACACCGGAAAATAATTTGAAAATTTTGGGAACTTTCAAGAATCTAACCCAAAAAAAAAAAAAAATGAATAACCTTTCACCTAGAGAAGAACAGAGAGTCTCAATACAAAATGTCCAAAAGAATTCAAAATGTTCCAGAGATCAGAGTGGCCAATGTGCAACTTTGGCTCTGCAACAACAAAGATGATACAAAAAATCTCAATTCAATACTCTTACAAAGCAAATGCACATACCTTAAAAAAAACGAAAACAACAGATGAGTGGGAGAAGGAAACTTACCCAGATCCCAGAGAAACCCAGGCAGTAATTGGAATGGTAAAAGAAAAAGACTGGAAGAGTTTGGAAAGTTGAAAAGGCAGTGAGCATTTTGGTTGCATATTTGCATGCAACGCCTTCCCCTTTCCACCGTAAGTAAGGTGCCAGCTTTGTCCGAGGACTCTAGGGCAAGCCAGGAACCACCGTAATGCCAGGAACCATTACTTAAAGGTGAACGAGAGTAGTATTTACCTTCGATTTTGAGAATCGAGAGTGGATTTAAACTTCTGATCAATGCTTCGAGGCTTCACCTTCCAGATTACTGACTTAGTGTTGGAGACCTTACAGCTTTCTTAGTTTTTCCCTTCAACACAGAGAGAGACTCGACTTTGGAGCATTAAGCTGTAGCAACAGAAGAGGAACGGGTTAGGGTTTTTTTGGAGACTGAACTGGGTGAACTTTGAAGCTTAAAGCCTTAAACAAAAGAAAAATGATTCAGATGAAAATGGGTTTCTTGGGGTTAACGCCAAGGATGAAACGACGTCGTTTTTGCTATTCGAATAGCTCGCGAGCTTCACGAGCCGAATCATCTCAGGCTCGAGCTCGGCTCGATTTGTTACAAGCCTTAAACGAGACTCGAATTCGGCTCAAATATAATTCGAATCGAGCTTTTTTCGAGTCGAGCCCGAATAGCTCGATGAAAGCTCGATTCGTTTCCACCCCTACCCACAAACACGCGCTAACACGCCCAAACATCCGCAAAATCGAGCGCATACGCCGAGACGAACAAACGCCCGCAAACACGCGTCGGCGTGCGCACACGTGCAAACGCCCAAAATCGCGCACGCGCGCCCAGACGCACAAACGCGTGAAAACACACGTCGACGCGCGCCCACCAACAAACACGCTCAAACACACATAAAATCGCGCGCGAGCGCCCAGATGGACAAACACGCGCAAAAACGTGCCGGCGCGCAAACATGCCCAAACATGAGCAAATCGCGCTAGCGAGCCTAGAGGCACAAACGCGCGCAAACACACGTCGACGGGCGCCCACTCACAAACACGCGCAAATACGCTCAAAATCACGCGCGAGCGCCCAAATGGACAAATTCGCCCAAAAACGCGCCGGCGCGCAAACATGCCCAAACACGCGCAAAATCGCGCCAGCGCACCCTGACGCACAAACGCACGCAAACACGCGCCGGCGCGCGACCAACCACAAACACGCGCAAAATCCCACGCGCGCGCCCATACACACAAACGCTCGCAAACACGCGTCGATGCCGCCCACCAACAAACACGCGCAAACACGCACAAAATCGCGCGCGAGCGCCCAGATGGACAAATGCGCCCAAAAACGCGCCGGCGCGCAAACAGGCCCTAACACGCGCAAAATCGCACCCATGCGCCCTAACGCACAAATGTGCACAAACACACGCCGGCGCGTGCCCAACCACAAACACGCGCAAACACGCGCAAAATCGCGTGCCCACGCCCAGACGCACAAACGCGCGCGAACACGCGCTAGCGCGCGCCCACCAACAAACACGCCCAAACACGTGCAAATTTGCAGGCGCGCGCCCAGACGCACAAACGCGCCCAAAAACGTTCCGGCGCGCGCCCCCCCCCACAAACACGTGCAAACACGCCCAAACACACGAAAAATCGCGCGCGAGCGCCCTGAGGGACAAACGCGCCCAAATATACGCCTGCGCGCGCCCACCCACAAACACATGCAAACATGCCCAAACACACGCAAAATCGCGCACACGCGCACAGACGTACAAACGCGGGCAAACACTCGCCGACGCGCACCCAGCAACAAACACGCGCAAAATAGCGCGCGAGCGCCCAGATGTACAAATGCGTCCAAAAACGCGCCGGCGCGCAAACACGCCCAAACACGCGCAAAATCACGCACGAGCGCCCAGAGGGACAAATGCGCCCAACAACGTGCCGGCATGCGCCCACCCACAAACACATGCAAACACGCCCAAACATGGCCAAAATCGTGTGCACGCGCCCACCAACAAACATGCGCAAACACGCTCAAACAAGCGTAAAATCGCGCGTGAGCGCCCAGATGGACAAATGCGCCCAAAAACGCATCGGCGCGCAAACACGCGCAAAATCGCGAGCGCGCACACGGACTAAAAAATGCGCGCAAATACGTGTCGACGCGCGTTTTTGCGTTTGGGCGGGTGCGTGTTTTTTTTCGCGTGTTTGGGCCTGTTTGCGCGTGTTTGTGCGCCGACGCGTTTTTGGGCGCGTTTGTCGATTTGGGCGCTCGCGCGCGATTTTGCGCGTGTTTGAGTGCGTTTGCGTGAGTTTGTTGGTGAGCGCGCGCCGGGGCGTATTTGCGCGCGTTTGTGCATCAGGGCGCGCGCGCGGGATTTTGCGCTTGTTTGGGGGTGTTTGTACGAGTTTGTGGGTGGGCGCGCGCCGACGACTGTTTGCGCGCGTTTGTGCATCTGGGCGCGCGCGTGCTTTTTTGCGCGTGTTTGGGCTTGTTTGCGCGTGTTTGTGCGCCGACGCGTTTTTGGGCGCGTTTGTCCATCTGGGCGCTCGCGCGCAATTTTGCGTGTGTTTGAGCGTGTTTGCGCGTATTTGTTGGTGGGCACGCGCCGGCACGTGTTTGCGCACGTTTGTACATCTGGGCACGCGTGCGCGAGTTTGCACGTGTTTGAGCGTATTTGCACGTGTTTGTGGGTGGGCGCGCGTCGGCACGTTTTGGGCGCGTTTGTCCCCCTGGGCGCTCGCGCGCGATTTTGCGCGTGTTTGGGTGTGTTTACGCGTGTTTGTTGCGAGGCGCACACCGACGCGTGTTTGCGCGCATTTGTGTGTCTAGGCGCGCGCGCGCGATTTTGGCCGTGTTTGGGCGTGTTTGCGCGTCGTCGCGTTTTTGGGCGCGTTTGTCCATCTGGACGCTCGCGCGCGATTTTGCGCGTGTTTGGGCGTGTTTGCACGTGTTTGTGGGTGGGCGTGCACCGGCGCGTTTTTGGGCGCGTTTGTCCATCTTGGTGCGCGCGCGCGATTTTGCGCGTGTTTGGGCGTGCTTGCGCGTGTTTGTGGGTGGGCGCGCGCCGGAGCATTTTTGGGCGCGTTTGTCCCTCAGGGCGCCCGCACGCGATTTTGCGAATGTTTGGGCGTGTTTGTTGGTGGGCGTGCGCTGGCGCATGTTTGAGCACGTTTGTTCGTCTGGTTGCGCGTGCGCGATTTTGCCCGTGTTTGGGCGTGTTTGCGCGTGTTAGTGGGTGGGTGCGCGCCAGCGTGTGTTTGCGCGCGTTTGTGTGTCTGGGCACGCACGCGCGATTTTGCGCATGTTTGGGCGTGTTTGCCCATGTTTGTGGGTGGGCGCGCGCCGGGCCGTGTTTGCGCGCGTTTCTGGGTCTGGGCACGCGCGCGCGATTTTGTGCGTGTTTGCACGTGTTTCTGGGGGGGTGCACGCCAGGCGTTTTTGGGCGCGTTTGTCCCTCTAGGCGCGCGCGCACGATTTTGCGCGTGTTTGTGGGTCTGGGCGCGCGCGGGGCGATTTTCCGCGTGTTTGGGTGTGTTTGCACGTGTTTGTGGAGGGGCGCGCGCCGACGCATTTTTGGGCGTGTTTGTCCCTCTGTGCGCGCGCGTCGGCGCGTTTTTGGGCGCGTTTATCCCGCTGGGCGCGCGCGCGCGATTTTGCGCGTGTTTGGGCCTGTTTGCTCGTGTTGGTGGATAGGTGCGCGCCGGCCCGTGTTTGTGCGTGTTTGTGGGTTTGCGCGCGCGCACACGATTTTGCGCGTGTTTGGACGTGTTTGCACGTGTTTGTGGGGGGAGCGCGCCAGCGTGTTTGTGCGTCTGGGTGCGCGCGCGTGATTTTGCGTGTGTTTTGGCGTGTTTGCACGTGTTTGTGGGTGGGCACGCGCCGGCGCGTGTTTACGCGCGTCTGTGTGCGCGCGCGCGATTTTGCGCGTGTTTGTGCCGGCGCCTGCCCAAAAACGCGCCGGCGCGCGCCCACCCACAAAAACGGGCAAACACGCCCAAACACGCGCAAAATCGCGTGGGCGCGCCAAGACGCATAAACGCGGACAAACACGCGCCGGCGCGCGCCCATTAACAAACATGCGCAAAATCGCGCGCGAGCGCCCAGAAGGACAAACGCGCCCAAAAACGCGTCGACGCGCGCCCACCAACAAATACGCGCAAACACGCCCAAACACGCGTAAAATTGCGCGCGCGCGCCAGACGCATAAACGCGCGCAAACAGGCGCCGACGCGCGCCCACCAACAAACAAGCGCAAACAGGCGCAAAATCGCGTGCGAGCGCCCAGATGGACAAATGCGCCTAAAAACACGCCGGCGCGCAAACACGGGCAGACACGCCCAAAAACGCGCAAAATTGCGTGCACGCGCTCGGACGCACAAACACGCGCCGGCGCGCATCCACGCCCAAACACGACCTAACACGAGCAAAATCGCATGCGTGCGCCTAGACGCATAAACGCGCGCAAACATGCGCCAACGCGTGCCCACCAACAAACACGCTCAAACACGCGCAAAATCGCGTGTGAGCGCCCAGATGGACAAACGCACGCAAACACGCGCCGGCACGCGCCCACCGACAAACACGCGCCAGCGCGCCCACCAACAAACACACGCAAACACGCCCACACACGTGCAAAATCACCCGCGCGCACCCAGACACACAAACGCGCGCGAACACTCGCCGACGCGCGCCCACCGACAAACACGCACAAACACGCGCAAAATCACGCGTGCGCACCCAGACACACAAACGCACGCCAACACACGCCGGCGCATGCCCACCCGCAAATACGTGCAAACACGTCGAAACACGCGCAAAATCGCGCGCTTGGAAATTCTGGTTTTGATTTTATCCATGGCTTCAAAGTTTTCAAAAGATGATAACTCTGGCTTGGAAATTCAAATGTTATCTAAGGGAGAGAAGTTAGAAGCATTGTTTATGCAATCCTACTCATCACCAAGCACACCAGTTGCCAATCCCAAGCATCGTGCCCATTGGAGCATAGAGGAGCTTTCTAGGAGTAAAAATCTTACTTCCAAGATTGATGAAATTATAGGGTCTTATTGTTCAACTAAAGCTGAGAATTTCGGTGATAATGAAGACCCGAATGCAGCTCAAGCAAGCTCGAAGTCACTACCTTCCTCTCCAATAAAACAAAATCCGGGAAGAAGTCTTGACAAGTTGCTAGCTGAAATTTCAATGATGAAGGTCCAAACTTTCGGAAATGAAGCCGAAGCTAGGAAGTTTGGGGAAGATGAAGAAACTCGCAAGCTCATGAAGATTCATAAGTCCAATACTCAAGATAAGCTAGGTGAAGATGATTCTTGTTCTTTAGAAGAGGAACCCGTCGAAGGAAGCATGAAGAGTACGTTTGAGGAAGAAACAATGGCGGTCTCGAGGCCTTATGAAGGTATGTTCACCTCTTTGGCTCCAATGGAACCTCCTTTCCACCAAGCTTGCCCGAACTTGAAGAAGGACCACCATAAGGAATCTAGTCCATCAAAGCACCACCACCCTTCCCAATCGGTCCAAAGTCATTACCCGGGTAAATCCTCAAAAATACAAAGCTTTTCACCCCTTCTAGAAACTGGAAAGCTGCATTCAACCCATGTCAACACCCATGGACCTTCCCCACATGATCAAGACTCCCTTTGTCCGGGTAAAGCCAACTTACCAAGTGAAAAAACCAATAAACAAGTGTGTAATACCCGAGTATCCCCACCATTGCAATTTGAAATTCAAAATCAGCCTACTATTGTTGACCATTCTGAAAATGACTCCCCATCTATCAATGGTCAGCCGAATACCCAAACCAAGGCAACATCCCCGGTTAAAGACAAAACACCAAGTGAAAAAACCTTTATACAAGTCAAAAACCCATTAACTTTACCTGCCACCCACCCACCCGATTACCCAAAGGATAATGCACTAAGTCCATGTGATTACCAAGTGTGCAATACCCGAATACCCCCATCAATTCAAAATCAGCCCACTCTTGTTGACCACCTTGAAATTGATTTCCCTCCCTCTCAAAGGTCAGCCGAATACACAAACCAAGACAATATCTCAACCTAACCAGCTGGTTACAAATGAACCAAGCCAACTTCTAGCTAGCCCGAATTCCTCTTGGTCTCACCTATTTAGCTCTAATAGAGTCAAAGCTAATGGAACCTCTCTTGAATACATCCCACCCGACCCTCAAAAGGAAGGCTCGGCTCCAATTGTCACAATCACACAAGAGGAAGTTTCAAATGAGCTGCTTCAAATGAGCTGCTAAGATGGAACAATGCAATTGTGGGGTATATAATAGGTGCAAGGCCTCCTTTCAAACTCATGAAGTCATTCGTTGATAGAAGGTGAAAGGCATTCGGTTGTGTTGATTTATTCATCCTAAAACCTGGAATTTTCATTTTCAAACTTTCAAGATGAAGAAACTAAGCTTAAGGTGCTGGAAATGGGACCGTGGAGCTATTTTGAGAAACCACTAATCCTCAAGCCATGGTCATCTTCCCAATCCTATGATACAGTCAGCTCGGATAAGCTTCCAATTTGGGTAAAGCTTCCTAATCTCAAGCTCCATCTTTGGTCTGCTAAAACACTTAGCAAATTGGCTAGCCAAATTGGGAACCCTCTATTCACGGATAGAATGACAGCCACAAGAGAAAGATTAGCATATGCCCGAATTTGCATAGAAGTTGAAAAAAAATCTGATTTCCCTCAATCTATTCAAGTTATGGACTATGATGGAAGCTCTTTCCAACAACCAGTTGAATATGAATGGGTCCCTACCCTTTGTGATTCTTGTAACCAATTTGGTCACAAAACACTCAATTGTCCAAAAGCTATTAAACGGCAATGGCGCCCTGTCTCAAAGCAACCAAGTTCAATACCCAAGTCAGCCGAGATTCCTAAAGGGCAAGCTAAAGCTATGACAACCGAGCCTTTTGGAACATCAAATTCAAGTTTACTTGCCCAATTAGATGGAGACGTGACAAGGTCCAACAAGGATAATTTCAAACCAAAAAGCATGATTCAAGACACCACCAATTCTATGGAGAACTTTGCTATGCCAAACCAATTCAACAATCTCGTTGAGCAAGAGGAAGAATTGCCACTAGAAACCAAATGCTTTCCCACCTCTAAGGAAAGCCAAATTGAAAATCAAGCCAAAAAGGATGGAAGTTCCCAAGCTAACTATAATGATGTTGACGATGTCCTATTTTCCTTCACAGATCAGGTTGCAGATGATTGGGAAATCAAGCTCTCCAAGAGTCAAAGGAAGAAACAAGCCAAACTTAAGCAAGCAGAAAAGTGAGGCACCTTGGATGAAGATTAAAAAATTTTCAAGATCTTGCAAGCAGGAGAGAGAACACTTTTGTAAAAGTTAAATATTTTTGTAATATTGGATAGGTCTGGTATGAAACTACAAGAATACCATTTGATCCCCATGTTAATCGAGGGTATACCCTCTTGATGATGTAAATTTTTTCCATTAATCCAAATATATACACACTTACTTACCCAAAAAAAAAAAAAAAAATCGCGCGCTTGCGCCCAGAGGGACAAACGCGCCCAAAAACGCACCGGCGCGCGCCCATCCACAAACACGTGTAAACATGTCCAAACACGCGTAAAATCGTGCGCGCGCGCCCAGACGCACAAACGCGCGCAAAAACGTGCCGGCGTGCGCCCACCAACAAACACGTGCAAACTGGCCCAAACACGCGTAAAATCGCGCGCGCACGCCCAGACGCACAAACGCGCGCGAACACGCGTCGACGCGCGCCCACCAACAAACACGAGCAAACACGCCCAAACACGCGCAAAACCGCAAGCGCGCGCTGAGACACACAAACGTGCGCAAACATGCGCCGGCGCGCGTCAACCAACAAACACGCGCAAACACGCCCAAACACGCGCAAAATCGCGCGCAGCGTATCGACACGCACAAACGTGCGCAAACACGCGCTGGCGCGCGCCCACCAACAAACACGCCCAAACACGCGCAAAATCGCGGGCGCGCGTCGAGACGCACAAACGCGCGCAAACACGCGCTGGCGCACGCCCACCAACAAACACGCGCAAACACGCCCAAACACGCGCAACATCGGGCGCGCGCGCCGAGATGCACAAACGCACGCAAACACGCTCTGGCGCGCGCCCACCAACAAACACGAGCAAACACGCCCAAACACGCGTAAAATCACGCGCGCGCGCCGAGACGCACAAATGCGCGCAAACATGCGTCGGCGCGCGCCCACCAATAAACACGCCCAAACACGCCAAAACACGTGCAAAATCGCGCGCGCTCGCCGAGACGCACAAACGCGCGCAAACACGCGCCGGCACGCGCCCACCGACAAACACGCGCAAACACGCCCAAAAACGCGCAAAATTGCGCGCGAGCGCTCAAAGGGACAAATGCGCCCAAAAAACGCGCTGGCGCGTGCCCACCTGCAAACGCATACAAACATGCCCAATCACGCGCAAAATCGCGCGCGCGCCCAGTCGCACAAACGCGCGCAAACACGCGCTGGCGCGCACCCACCAACAAATAAGCGCAAACACGCTCAAACACGCGCAAAATCGCACGCGAGCGCCGAGATGGACAATGCGCCCAAAAACGCGTCGGCGCGCAAACACGTGCAAAATCGTGCGCGAGCGCCCAGAGGGACAAACGCGCCCAAAAATGTGCCGGCGCGCGCCCACCCACAAACACGTGCAAACACGCCAAAACACGCGTAAAATTGTGCGCGCACGCTCAGACGCACAAACGCCCGCAAACACGCGCCGGCGCACGCCCACCAACAAACACGCGAAAACACGCGCAAAATTGTGCGCGAGCACCCAGATGGACAAATGCGCCGAAAAACGCGCCAGCACGCAAACATGCCTAAACACGCGCAACATCGTGCGTGCGCGCCTAGACGCACAAACACGCGCCAGTGCGCGCCCACCGACAAACACACGCAAACATGCCCACACACGCGCAAAATCGCGCGCAGCGCGCCCATACGCACAAATGCGCGCGAACACCCGCCGGCGCGCGCCCATCGACAAACACGCGGAAAATCGCGCGCGCGTGCCCAGACGCACAAACCCGCGCCAACACGCGTCGGCGCACGCCCACCGACAAACACATGCAAACACGCCCACACACGCGCAAAATCGCGCGTGCGCGCCCAGATGCACAAACGCGCGCAAACACTCGCCAGCGCGCACCCACCGACAAACACGCGCAAAATCGCGCGCGCGCGCCCAGACGCACAAATGCGCGCCAACACGCGCCGGCGCGCGTCCACCCACAAACACGCGCAAACACGCCTAAACACACGCAAAATCGCGCGCTAGCGCCCATAGGGACAAACGCGCCGGCGCGCGCCCACCCACAAACACGTGCAAACACGCCCAAACACGTGCAAAATCACATGCGCACGCCCACCAACAAACACGCGCAAACTCGTCCAAACACGCACAAAATCGCACGCGCGCGACCAGACGCACAAACGCGCGCAAACTATCGCCGTTGCGCGCCCACCAACAAACACGCCCAAACATACGTAAAATCGCCCGCGAGCGCCCAGAGGGACAAACGCGCCCAAAAACGCGCCGGCGCGCGCCTACCCACAAACACGCGCTAAGACGCCTAAACACGCGCAAAATCGCGCGCGCGCGCCCAGACGTACAAACGCGCGCAAACACCCGCCGGCGCGCGTCCACCAACAAACACGCGCAAACACGCCGAAAGACGCGCAAAATCGCACGCAAGCGCCTAGAGGGACAAACGCGCCAAAAACCCGCCGGCGCGCACCCACCCACATACACGTGCAAACACGCCCAAACACGCGTAAAATCGCACGTGAGCGCTTAGAGGGACAAACGCGACCCAAAACACACTGGCGCGCGCCCACCCACAAACACGTGCAAACACGCCCAAACACGCGCAAAATCGTGTGCGCACGCCCAGACCACTAATGCGCGCAAACACGTGCCGGGGCGCACCCACCAACAAACACGCTCAAACAGGCGCAAAATCGCGCGCGAGCGCCCAGATGGACAAAAGCGCGCAAGCACGCGACGACGCGCGCCCACCCACAAACACGTGCAAACACGCCCAAACATGCAAAAAATCGCGCGCGCGCGCCGAGACGCACAAACGCGCGCCCACCCACGAACACGCGCTAGCACGCCCAAACATGCGCAAAATCGCGAGCCCGCACCAGACGGACAAAAGCGCGCAAACACGCGCCGGCGCGCGTCCACCCACAAACACGTGCAAACACGCCCAAACACACACAAAATCGCACGCGCACGCCTAGACGCACAAACGCGCGCTAACACACGCCGGCGCGCGCCCACCAACAGACCCGCACAAACACACCCAAACACGCGCAAAATCACGCACGAGCGACCAAAGGGACAAACGCGCCCAAAAATGCTTCGGCGTGCGCCCACCCACAAACACGTGCAAAAACGCTCAAACACGCACAAAATCGCGCACGAGCGCCCAAATGGACAAATGCGCACAAAAACGTGTCGGCGCGCAAACATGCCCAAGCACGCGCAAAATCGCACGCTCGCACCCAGACGCACAAACGCGCGCAAAGAAGCACCGACGCAGGCGCACCCACAAACACGCGCTAACAAGCCCAAACATGCGCAAAATCACGCGCGCGCGCCCAGACGGACATACGCGCGCAAACACGCGCCCACCAACAAGCATGCTCAAACACGCGCAAAATCGGGCACGAGCGCCGAGATGGACAAACGCGCCCAAAAATGCGCCGGCGCGCAAACATGCCCAAACACATGTAAAATCGCGCACACGCGCCCAGACGCACAAACGCGTGCAAACACGCGCCGGGGAGCGCCCACCAACAAACACGCGCGAGTGCCCAGATGGACAAATGCGCCCAAAAACGTGCCCAGACGCACAAACACGCCCAAACATGCGCCGCCGTGCGCCCACCCAAAAGCACGCGCTAACACGCCCAAACATGCGCAAAATCGTGCGCGCGTGCCCAGACGGACAAACGAGCGCAAATAGGCGCCGGCGCGCGACCACCAACAAACACGCGCTAACACGCCCAAACATGCGCAAAATAGCGCGCGCGCGCCCACACGGACAAATGCGTGCAAACACGCGCCGGCACGCGCCCACGCCCAAACACGCGCAAACACGCCCAAACTAATGCAAAATCGGGCAGCCGCGCCCAGACGCACAAACGCGCGTAAGCACGCGCCGCCACGCGCCCGCCAACAAACAAGTTCAAACACGCGCAAAATTGCGCACGCGTGCCCAGACGCACAAACGCGTGCAAACACGAGCCGGCGCGCACCCACCAACAAAGACGCGCAAAGACGCGCAAAATCGCTTGCGGGCACCCGGATGGACAAACTAGCCCAAAAACGCGCCGGCACGCAAACACGACCAAACACGCGCAAAATCGTGCACGCGTGCCCAGGCGCACAAACACGCGCCGGCGAGCGCCCACCATCAAACACGCACTAACACGCCTAAACACACGCAAAATCGCGCACGCGTGCTGAGACACACAAATGCGCGTAAACACGAGCCGGCGCTTGCCCACCGACAAACACGCAACAAAGACGCGCAAAATCGCGCGCGAGTGCCCGGATCGACAAACTAGCCCAAAAACGCGCCGGCGCGCCCACCAACAAGGACGCGCAAAATCGTGCACGAGCACCCAGATGGACAAACTAGCCCAAAAACGCGCCGGTGCGCAGACACGCTCAAACACACGCAAAATCGTGCACACGCGCCCAGACGCACAAACGCGCGCAGACACGCGCCGGCACGCGCCCACCAACAAACACGCACAAACACGCCCAAAAACGCAGAAAATCACGTGCGTGCGCCCAGGCGCACAAACACGCCAAACACACAGAAAATCGCACGCGCGCCCCTAGACGCTCAAATGCGCGCAAACACGAGCTGGCGCGTGCGCACCAACAAAGATGCGCAAAATCGTGCGCGAGCGCCCAGATGGGCATACTAGCTCGAAAACGCGTCGGTGCGCAAAGACGCCCAAACAGGCGAAAAATCGCGCGCGCGCACCTAGACGCACAAAAGCGCACAAACACGCGCCCAGACGCACAAACGAGCGCAAACACGCCCAAACACGCGGAAAATCGCGCGCGAGCCCCCAAACGCACAAATACGCACAAACACGTGCCGGCACGTGCCCACCAACAAAGACGCGCAAAATCGCGCGCGAGTGCCGAGATGGACAAACTAGCACAAAAACGCGTCGGCGTAAACACGCGCAAAATCACACACGCGCGCAAACACACCCCGGTGCGCGCCCACCACCACCAAACACGCACAAACACGCCCAAACACATGGAAAATCGCGCGCGTGCGCCCAGACGAACAAACGCACCCAAACACGCGCCAGTGCGCGCCCACCAACAAACACGCACTAACACGCCCAAACACGCGAAAAATCGCGCTCGCGCGCCCAGACGCACAAACGCGCACAAACACGCGTCGGCGCGCGCCCACCAACACACGCGCTAACACGCCCAAACACGCGCAAAATCACGCCCGCGCGCCTAGATGCACAAACGCGCGTAAACACGAGCCGGCGTGCTCCCACCAACAAAAACGCGCAAAGATGCACAAAATCGCGCGCGAGCGCCCGAATGGACAAACTAGCGCAAAAACGCGCCGGCGTGTAAAGACACCCAAACACGCACAAAATCGCACACGCGAGCCCAGATGCACAAACGCGCACAAACACGCCAAAACATATGCAAAATCGCGCACGCGCACAAACACAAAAACGCGTGCAAACACATGCTGGCGCGAGCCCACCAACAAACACACACAAACACGCTCAAACACGTGCAAAATCGCGCTCGCGCGCCCAGACGCACAAACGCGCGCAAATACGAGCCGGCGCACACCCACCAACAAAGATGCGTAAAGACGGGCAAAATCGCGCGCGAGCGCCTAGATGGACAAACTAGCCCAAAAACGCGCCAGTGCGCAAACACGCCCAAACACGCGCAAAATCGCGCACGCGCGCCCAGACGCACAAACATGCGCCCACCAACAAACAAACACAAACACACCCAAACACGCGAAAAAACGCGCGCGCCCACCAACAAACACGCGCTAACACGCCCAAACATGCGCCAAATCGCGCACGCGCACCCAGATGCACAAATGCGCGCAAACACGAGGCGGTGCACGCCCACCAACAAAGACGCGCAAAATCGCACGCGAGCGACTAGATGGACAAACTAGCCCAGAAACGCGCCGGTGCGCTAACACGCCCAAACACGCGCAAAACCACGCACGTGCCCCCAGACGCACAAGCACGCGAAAACACGCCCCGGCGCGCGCCCACCAACAAACACGCACAAACACACCCAAACACGCGAAAAATCGCGCTCGCGCGCCTAGACGCACAAACGCACCAAAACACGCGCCGGCGTGCCCACCAACAAACACGCACTAACACGCCCAAACACGAGCAAAATCGCGCGCGCGCCCCCAAACGCACAAACGCGCGTAAACACGAGCCGGCGCGCGCCCACCAACAAACACGCACTAACACGCCCAGACGCACACACGCGCGCAAACATGAGCTAGCGCGCGCCCACCAACAAAGACGCACAAAATCGCGCGCGAGCGCCCAGATGGACAAACTAGCCCAAAAATGCGCCAGCGCACAAACACGCCCAAACGCGCGTAAAATCGTGCTAGCGCGCCCCGACGCAAAAACGCGCGCAAACATGAGTCCGCGCGCGCCCCCAACAAAGACGCATAAAATCGCGCGCGAGTGCCCGGATGGATGAACTAGCCCAAAAACGCGCCAGCGCGCAAACACGCGCAAAATTGCGCACGCGTGCGTAGACGCACAAACGAGCGCAAACACAAGCCGGTGCGCACCCACCAACAAAGACGCGCAACATCGCGCGCGAGCGCCGAGATGGACAAACTAGCCCAAAAACGCGCCAGCGTCCAAACACGCGCAAAATCGCGCACGCGGACCCAGACGCCCAAACGCGTGCAAACACGCCCAAGCACGCGCAAAATCGCGCACGCGCCTAGACGCACAAACGCGCGTAAACACATGCCGGCGCGAGCCCACCAACAAACACGCAAAAACATGCCCAAACACGCGCAAAATTGCGCACGCGCGCCCAGACGTACAAACGCGCACAAACACGCGCCGGCGCGCACCAACCAACAAACAAGCACAAACACGCCCAAACACCCGAAAAATCTCGCGCGCGCGCCCAGACGCACAAACGCGCCGAACAAGCGCCGGCGCGCGCCCACCAACAAACACGCACTAACACACCCAAACACGCGCCAAATCGCGCACGCGCGCCCAGATGCACAAACGCTCGCAAACACGAGCCGGCGCGCACCCACCAATAAAGACGCGCAAAATTCCACGCGAGTGCCCAGATGGACAAACTAGCCCAAAAACGCGTCGGCGCGCAAACACGCCCAAACATACGCAAAATCGCGCACGTCCGCCCAGACGCGTAAACGCGCGCAAACACGCCCAAAAACGCGCAAAATCGCGCACGCGCGCCCAGACGCACAAACGCTCGCAAGCACGCGCCGGCGCGGGCCCACCAATAAACACGCACAAACTCGCCCAAGCACGCGAAAAATCGCGCGCGTGCGCCCAGACGCACAAACGCGCCCAAACACGCGCTGGCGCGCGCCCACCAACAAACAGGCACTAACACGCCCAAACACGCGCAAAATCGCGCTCGCGCGCCCAAACGCACAAACGCGCGCAAACACGAGCCGGCACGCCCACCAACAAAGACACGCAAAATCGCGCGCGAGCGCCCCGATGGACAAACTAGCCTGAAAACGCGCCGGCGCGCAAACACGCCCAAACACACAAAAAATCGCGCGTGTGCGCCTAGATGCACAAACGCGCAAAAACACGCGCCGGCGCGTGCCCGCCAACAAACACGCACAAAAACGCCCAAACAAACGAAAATCGAGCGCGCGCGCCCAGACGCACAAACGCGCCCAAACACACGCCGGCGCGCGCCCACCAACAAACACGCACAGACACGCGAAAAATCGCGCGCGCGTGCCCAGACGCACAAACGCGCTTAATCATGCGCCGGCGCGCGCCCACCAACAAACACGCACTAACACGCCCAAAATCGCGCACGCGCGCCCAGACGCACAAATGCGTGCAAACACGAGCCGGCGCGCGCCCACCAACAAAGACGCGCAAAGACGAGCAAAATCGCGCGCGAGCGCCCAAATGGACAAACTAGCCCAAAAATGCGCCGGCACGCAAACACACCCAAACTCGCGCAATATCGCGCACACGCCCCCAGACGCACAAACGCGCGCAAACATGCGCCGGCGCTCGCCCACCAACAAACACGCACAAAAACGCCCAAACAAGCGAAAATCGAGCGTGCGCGCCCAGACGCACAAATGCACCAAAACGCGCGCCGGCGCGCGCCCACCAACAAACACGCACAGGCATGCCCAGACACATGAAAAATCACGCACGCGCGCCCGGACGCACAAACGCGCTTAATCACGCACCGGCGTGTGCCCACCAACGAACACGCACTAACACGCCCAAACACGCGCAAAATCGCGCACGCGCGCCCGACGCACAAACGCGCGCAAAACGAACCGGCGCGCGCCCACCAACAAAGACGCGCAAAATCGCGCGCGAGCGTTCAGATGGACAAACTAGCGCAAAAACGCGTCGGCGCGCAAACATGCCCAAACAGGCGCAAAATCGCATATGCGCGCCCAGATGAACAAACACTTGCAAACACGCCCAAACACGCGCAAAATCGCGCACGCGCCCAGATGCACAAACACGTGCAAACACATGCCGCCGTGAGCCCACCAACAAACACGCACAAACACGCGCAAAATCGCACTCGCACGCCCAGACGCACAAACGCGCGCAAACACGAGCTAGCGCACGCCCACCAACAAAGACGCGCAAAGACGGGCAAAATCGCGTGCGAGCGCCCAGATGGACAAACTAGCCCAAAAACGCGCTGGCGCGCAAACACGCCTAAACACGCGCAAAATCGCGCACGCGCGCCCAAACGCACAAACGCGCACCCACCAACAAACAAGCACAAACACGCCCAAGCACGCGAAAAATCGCGCGTGCGCGCCGAGACGCACAAACGCGCCCAAACACGCGCCGGCGCACGCCCACCAACAAACACGCGCTAACACGCCCAAACACGCGCCAAATCGCGCACGCGCGCCCAGATGCACAAACGCGCGCAAACACGAGCCGGTGCGCGCCCACCAACAAAGACGCGCAAAATCGCGCACGAACGACCAGATGGACAAACTAGCCCAAAAATGCGCCGGCGTGCAAACACGCCCAAACACGCGCAAAATCGCGCACGCGCGTCCAGACGTACAAATGCGCGCAAACACGCGCCGGCGCGCGCCCACCAACAAACACGCACAAACACACCCAAACACGCGAAAAATCGCGCGCACGCGCCCAGACGCACAAACGCGCCAAAACACGCGCCGGCGCGCCCAGCAACAAACACGCACTAACACGCCCAAACACGCGCAAAATCGCGCGCGCAAGCCCAGACGCACAAACGCGCGCAAACACAAGCCGGCGCGCGCCCACCAACAAACAAGCATAAACGTGCCCAAACACGAGGAAATCACGCACGCGCGCCCTGACGTACAAACGCCCACAAACACGCGCCCAGACGCACAAACGCACGTAAACACGCCCAAACACGCGCAAAATCGAGCGCGCTCGCCCAAACACACAAACACGCGCTGGTGCGCGCCCACCAACAAACACGCACTAACACACCCAAACACGCGCAAAATCGCGCACGCGCGCCTAGACGTACAAACGCGCGCAAACACGAGCCGGCGAGCTCCGACCAACAAAGACGCGCAAAATCGCGCGCGAGCGCTCGGATGGACAAACTAGCCCAAAAACGCGCCGGCGCGTAAACACGCCCAAACACGCGCAAAATCGCGCACGCGCGCCCAGACGCACAAACGCACACAAACGCGCGCCTGCACGTGCCCACCAACAAACGCGCCCAAACCCGCGCCGACGCTCGTCCACCAACAAACACGCACTAACACGCCCAAACACGAGCTAGTGCGCGCCCACCAACAAAGACGCGCAAAATCGCGCGCGAACGCCCAAATGGACAAACTTGCCTAAAAACGCGCCGGCGCGCAAACACGCCCAAACGCGCGCAAAATCGCGCCCGCGTGCCCAAACGCACAAACGCACGCAAACACGAGTCCGCGTGCGCCCCCAACAAAGACGCGCAAAATCGCGCGTGAGCGCCCGGATGGACGAACTAGCCCAAAAACGCGCCGGCACGCAAACACGCACAAACACGCGCAAAATTACGCACGCGTGCGCAGATGCACAAATGAGCGCAAGCACGAGCCGGTGCGCGCCCACCAACAAAGACGTGCAACATCGCGCGCAAGTGCCCAGATGGACAAACTAGCACAAAAACGCGCCAGCGCGTAAACACGCCCAAACATGCGCAAAATCGCGCACAGCGCGCCCTAGACGCACAAACGCACGCAAACGCACGCCTGCGCGCGCCCACCAACAAACACGCCCAAACGCTCGAAAAATCGCGCGCGCGCGCGCCCAGAAGCACAAACGTGCCTAAACCCGCGCCGACGCGCGCCCACCAACAAACATCTAATAACACGCTCAAACACGCGCAAAATTGCGCCCGCGCGCCCAGGCGCACAAACGCGCACAAACACGAGCCGGCGCGCGCCCACCAACAAAGATGCGCAAATTCGCGCGCGAGCGCCCAGATGAACAAAGTAGCCCAAAAACGCGTCGGCGCGCAAACACGCCAAACACCCGCAAATTCGCGCACGCGCACCCAGACGCACAAATGCGCGCAAACCCGTGCCAGCGCACGCCCACCAACAAACATGCACTAACACGCCAAAACACGCTCAAAATCGCGCTCGCGCGCCCAGACGCATAAACGCGCGCAAACACGAGCCGGCGTGCAACCACCAACAAAGACGCACAAAGACGCGCAACATCGTTCGCGATCGCCCAGATGGACAAACTAGCCCAAAAACGCGCCGGCGCGCAAACACGCCCAAACACGCGCAAAATCGCGCACGCGCGCCCAGACGCACAAACGCGCGTAAACACACCCAAGCACGCGCAAAATCGCGCACGCGCCCAGACGCACAAACGCGCGTAAACACATGCCGGCGCGAGCCCACAAACAAACATGCCCAAATAAGCGCAAAATCGCGCACGCGCGCCCAGACGCACAAACACGCGCAAACACGCGCCGGCGCGCGCCCACCAACAAACAAGCACAAACACGCCCAAACACGAGAAAAATCGCTCGCGCGCGCCCAGACGCACAAACGCGCCCAAACACGCGCCGGCGCGTGCCAACTAACAAACACGCACTAACACACCCAAACACGCGCCAAATTGCGCACGCGCGCCCAGATGCACAAACACGCGCAAACACGAGCCGGCGCCCGCCCACCAACAAAGATGCGCAAAATTGCGCGCAAGTGCCCAGATGGACAAACTAGCCCAAAAACGCGCGCAAGTGCCCTTATTGCAACATGGAATGCAATGAGGGAAAAAGGAAGCAAGAAACCTTGGCATCATCTAGTTTGGTTCCCTCAACATATACCCCGACATAGCTTTATACTCTGGCTTGCTATTAATGGAAGATTAAGTACAAAGGAAAGGATGTTGGGTTGGGGAATGAGCATAGACCCTACTTGTTTGCTCTGTGGTAATGCCTCTGAAACAGTTGACCATCTTTTTTTCATGTGTCCATTTTCAGCTGAATTGAGGGGTACTATTTTATGCAAATGCTCCATCATTAAACCCCTACAATCTTGGAAATTGGAAGTCTCTGGGGCTATGGGTAAATTCAGTGGAAAGCAAGTCAACCGTATTATATGTAGAATTGCTTGGGCCGACCTTGTTTACCATCTATGGGAGGAAAGGAATAGCAGAATTTTCAAAGGGCAAGCCTCATCCGTGGCAACCATTGGAAAAAGGATAATGCATGTTGTTAGAACTAAAGTCTCACAATCTAATGTTCAATTGATCAATGTAGATTCTAGCTTACTTGATAGTTGGGGAATCCACTAGTTACTTATTTTTTGTTTGCGGGGGTATGCCCCCAAGATATTGTACATAACTTTCCCATATAATCCAAATTTATACTTACTTACCAAAAAAAAAAAGGGGATAAGCTTCACCCGTGGCTACAATTGAACAAAGGATAGTGCATGAAGTTAGAACTAAAGTCTCTCAATCTAGTGTCAACTTGGCCAATGTAGATTCTAGCTTGCTTGATAGTTGGGGAATCCACTAGTTGCTTGTGTTTGATTTATGGGGGTATGCCCCCAAGATATTATACATAACTTTCCCATAAATCCAAATTTACACAAAAAAAAAGATGCGCAAAATCGCGCGCGAGCGCCCAGATGGACAAACTAGCCCAAAAACGCGCCGGCGCGCAAACACGCCCAAACACGCGCAAAATCGCGCTCGCGCGCCCAGACGCACAAACGCGCGCAAACACACGTCGGCGCGCGCCCACCAACAAACACGCACAAACACGCCCAAACACGAGTAAAATCGCGCGCGCGCGCCCAAACGCATAAACACGTGCAAACACGTGCCGGCGCACGCCCACCAACAAACACGCAGTAACACGCCCAAACATACGCAAAATCGTGCATGCGCGCCCACCAACAAACACGCACAAACAAGCCCAAACATGCAGAAAATCGTGCGCGCGCGCCCAGACGCACAAACGCGCGCAAACACGCGGCGGCGCGCGCCCACCAACAAACACTAAAACGCCCAAACACGCGCAAAATCGCGCCCGCGCGCCCAGACGCACAAACGCGCGCAAACACGAGCCGGCGTGCTCCCACCAACAAAGACACGCAAAGATGCGCAACATCGCGCGCGAGCGCCCAGTTGGACAAACTAGCCCAAAAACACGCCCAAACACGTGCAAAATCGCGCCCGCGCGCCCAAACGCACAAACGTGGGCAAACACGCGCCGACGCGCGCCCACCAACGAACACACCCGAACACGCGAAAAAACCACGCGTGCGCGCTCAGACGAACAAACACGCACAAACACGCGCCGGCGCGCGCCAACCAACGCACGCGCTAACACGCCCAAACACACGCAAAATCGTACCCGCGCGCCCAAACGCACAAACGCGCGCAAACACGAGCCGGCGCGTGCCCACCAACAAAGACGAGCAAAATCGTGCGCGAGCGCCCCGATGGACAAACTAGCCCAAAAATGCGCCAGCGCGCCCACCAACAAAGACGCGCAAAATCGTGGGCGAGCGCCCAAATGGACAAACTAGCCCAAAAACGCGCTGGCGTGCAAACAAGCCCAAACACGCGGAAAATCGCACGCGCGCGCCCAGACACACAAATGCGCGCAAACACGAGCCGGCGCGCTCCCACCAACAAAGACGCGTAAAACTGCGCACGAGGGCCCAGATTGACAAACTAGCCGAAAAATGCGCCGGTGCGCAAACACACCCAAACACGCGCAAAATCGCGCCCGCGCGCCCAGACGCACAAACGCGCGCAAACACGAGCCGGTGCGCACCACCAAATAAAGACGCGTGAAATCGCGCGCGAGCGCCCAGATGGACAAACTAGCCCAAAAACGCGCCGGCGTGCAAACACGCCCAAACACGTGCAAAATCGCGTACGTGCGCCCAAACGCACAAACGCGCGCAAACACGCGCCTGCGCGCGCCCACCAACAAACAAGCACAAACACGCCCAAAATCGCGCGCGCGCGCTCAGACGCACAAACGTGCCCAAACACGTGTCGGCGCGCGCCCACCAACAAATACGCACTCACACGGCCAAACATGCGCAAAATCGTGCACGCGCGCCCAGACGCACAAACGCGCGCAAACACGAGTCGGCGCGCACCCACCAACAAAGACGCGTAAAATCGCGCGTGAGCGCCCAGATGGACAAACTAGCCCAAAAACGCGCCAGTGCACAGACACGCCCAAACACGCACAGAATCCCGCACGCGCGCCCAGACGCACAAATGCGCGCAAACACGCACAAAATCGCGCACGCGTGCCCAGATGCACAAATGCGCGCAAACACGCGCAAAATCGCGCACGCGCGCCCAGACGTACAAATGCTCGCAAACATGCGCCGGCGCGCGCTCACCAATAAACATGCACAAACACGCCCAAGCACGCGAAAAATCGCGCACGCGCGCCCAGACGCACAAATGCGCACAAACACGCGCCGGAACGCGCCCACCAACAAACACGCACTAGCACGCCCAAACACGCACAAAATCGCGCCCACCAACATAGATGCGCAAAGACGCGCAAAATCCTGCGCGAGCGCCCAAATGGACAAACTAGCCCAAAAACGCGCCGGCGCGCAAACACGCCTAAACACGCGCAAAATCGCGCACGCGTGCCTAGATGCACAAACGCGCACAAACACGCGCCGGCGCGCACCCACGCCCAAACACGCACTAACACGCCCAAACACGCACAAAATCGCACCCGCCAACATAGACGCACAAAGACATGCAAAATCGCGTGTGAGTGCCCAAATGGACAAACTAGCCTAAAAACGCGCCGACGCGCAAACACGCCTAAACACGCGAAAAATCGTGCACGCGCGCCCAGACGCACAAACGCGGACAAACACGCGCCGGCGCGCGCCCACCAACAAACAAGCATAAATACACCCAAACACGCAGAAAATCACGCACGCGCGCCCAGACGCACAAACGCGGACAAACACGCGCCAGTGCGGGCCCACCAACAAACACGCACAGACACGCCCAAACACGTAAAAAATCGCACGCGCGCGCCCAGACGTACAAACGCGGACAAACACGCGTCGGCGCGCGCCCACCAACAAACAAGCATAAACACGTCCAAACACGCGGAAAATCGCGCGCACGCGCCCAGACGCACAAACACGCGCCGGCGCGCGGCCACCAAAAAACACGCACTTACGCTCGCAAAATCGCGTAGACGCACAAATGCGCGTAAACATGCGCCGGCGCGCGCCCACCAATAAAGACGCGCAAAGCCGCGCAAAATCGCGCGCGAGCACCCAGATGGACAAACTAGCCCAAAAACGCGCCGGCGCGCAAACACGCCCAAACACGCACAAAATCGCGCACGCGTGCCCAGAGGCACAAACGCGCAAACACGCGCCGGTGCACCCACCAACAAACACGCACAAACACACCCAAACACGCGGAAAATCGCGCGCGCGCGCGCCCAGACGCACAAACACGCCCAAAAACGCGCTGGCGCGCGCCCACCAACAAACACGTACTAACACGGCCAAACATACGCAAATCATGCGCGCGCCCACTAACAAAGACGCGAAAAATCGTGCGCTAGTGCCCAGATGGACAAACTAGCCCAAAAATGCGCCGGCGCGCAAAGACGCCCAATCAGGCGCAAAATCGCGCACGCGCGCCCGGACGTACAAACGCGCGCAAACACGCTCAAGCACGCGCAAAATCGCGCACGTGCACCCAGACGCACAAACGCGCGCAAACCCGCATCGGCGCACCCACCAACAAACATGCACAGTCACGCCCATACACGCGAAAAATCGTGCGCGCGCGCCCAGACGCATAAACGTGCACAAACACGCGCCGGCGCGCCCACCAACAAACACGCACGAACACCCCGAAGCATGTGCAAAATCGTGCCCGCGCGCCCTGACGCACAAACGCGCGCAAAAATGAGCCGGCGCGCGCCCACCAACAAAGGAGCGCAAAGACGCGAAAAATCGCGCGCGAGCGCCCAGATGGACAAACTAGCCCAAAAACGCGCCGGCACGAAAACACGCCCAAGCACGCGAAAAATTGTGCACGGGCACCCAAATGCACGAACGCGCACAAACAGGCACCGGCGCGCCCACCAACAAACACGCACAAAGACGCCCAAACACGCAAAAAATCACGCGCACGCGCTCTGATGCACAAACGCGCACAAACACGCGCCGGCGCGCGCCCACCAACGAACACGCACAAAGACGCCCAAACACGCGAAAAATCGCCCGCGCGCGCCCTGACGCACAAACACGCCCAAACACGCAAAAAATCGCACGCGCGCGCCCAGACGCACAAACGCGCACAAACACGAGCCAGCGCGCGTCGATCAACAAACACCCACAAACATGTCCAAACACGCGAAAAATCGCGCGCGCGCGACCATACGCACAAACACGCACAAACACACGCCGGCGCGCGCCCACCAACACACGCGCTAACACGCCCAAACAAGCTAAAAATCGCGCGCACGCGCCCAGACGCACGAACGTGCACAAACACGAGCCGGCACGCGCCCTTCAACAAACACACACAAACATGCCCAAACACGCGAAAAATCGCGCGCGTGCGACCAGACGCACCAACGTGTGCAAACACGAGCCGGCGCGCGCCAACCAACAAAGACGCGGAAAATCGCGCGCAAGCGCCCAGATGGACAAACTAGCCAAAAAACGCACCGGCGCGCAAACACGCCCAAACACCCACAAATTCGCGCACGCGCACCCAGACGCACAAACGCGCGCAAACCCGCGCCGGCGCGTGCCCACCAACAAACACGCACTAACATGCCCAAACACGCGCAAAATCGCGTCCGCGCGCCCAGACGCACAAACGCACGCAAACACGAGCTGGGGCACGCCCAGACGCACAAACGCGCGCAAACACGAGCCGGGGCGCGCCCACCAACAAAAATGCGCAAAGACGCGTAAAATCGCTCGCGGTCGCCCAGATGGACAAACTAGCCCAAAAACGCGCCGGTGCGCAAACACGCGCAAAATCGCGCACGCGCGCCCAGATTCACAAACGCGCGCGCCCACCAACAAAGACCCCCAAACGCACAAACGCGAGCAAACCCGCGCCGGTGCGCGCCCACCAACAAACACGCACTAACACACCCAAACACGCGCAAAATCGCGCTCGCGCGCCCAGACTCACAAATGCGCGCAAACACGAGTTGGCGCGCGCCCTCCAACAAAGACGCGCAAAATCGCGCGCGACCGCTCAGATGGACAAACTAGCCCAAAAATGCGCTGCAGCGCAAAAAGGCCCAAACACGCGCAAAATCGCGCACGCGCGCCCAAACGCACAAACGCGCGCAAACACGCCCTAACACGCGCAAAATCGCACATGCGCACCCAGGCGCACAAACGCGCACAAACACGCGCCGACGCTTGCCCACCGACAAACACGCACAAACACACCTGAGCATGCGAAAAATCGCGCGCGCGCGCCCAGACGCACAAACACGCCCAAGCACGCGCCGGTGCGCGCCCACCAACAAATATGCACTAACACGGCCAAACATGCGCAAAATCGTGCACGCGCGCCTAGACGCCCAAACGGGCGTAAACACGCCCAAACACGCGCAAAATCGCGAACGCGTGCCCAGACGCACAAATGCTCGCAAACACGCGTTGGCGCGCGCCCACCAATAAACACGCACAAACACGCCCAAACAAGCGAAAAATCGTGCGCGCACGCCCAGACGCACAAACGCCCCAAACACGCATCGGCGCGCGCCCACCAGCAAACATGCACTAACACGCCCAAACACGCGCAAAATTGCGGACGTGTGCCCAGACGCACAAATGCGCCCAAACACGCGCCGGCGCGCGCCCACCAACAAACACGCACTAACACGCCCAAACACGCGCAAAATCATGCCCGTGCGCCCAGACGCACAAACGCGCGTAAACACAAGCCGGCGCGCGCCCACCAACAAAGACATGCAAAGACACGAAAAATCGTGCGCGAGCGCCCAGATGTACAAACTAGCCCAAAAACGCGCCGGCGCGCAAACATGCCCAAACACACGCAAAATCGCACGCGCGCACCCAGACGCACAAACACGCGCAAACACGCGCCGGCGCGCGCCCACCAACAAACACGCACAAACATGCCCTATCACGCGGACAATTACGCGCTCCCAGACGCACAAACGCGCACAAACAAGCGCCCACCAGCAAACACGCACTAACACGGCCAAACACGGCCAAACACGCACAAAATCACGCACGCCTGCCCAGACGCACAAACGCGCGCAAACACGAGCCAGCGCGCGCCCACCATCAAAGACGCGCAAAATCGCGCATGAGCGCCCGGATGGACAAACTAGCCCAGAAACGTGCTGGCGTGCAAACAACCCCAAACACACGCAAAATCGCGCACGCGCACAAACACGAGCCGGCGCGCGCCCAACAACAAAGACACGCAAAATCGCGCGCGAGTGCCCAGATGGACAAACTAGCCTAGAAACGTGCCGGCGCGCAAACACGTGCAAAATCGCGTACGCGTGCCCAGACGCACAAATGGGCGCAAACACGAGGCGGCGCGCGCCCACCAACCAAGATGCGCAAAATCGCGCGCGAATGCCCAGATGGACAAACTAGCCCAAAAACGTGCTGGCGCGCAAACACGCCCAAACACGCGCAAAATCGCGCACGCGCGCTCAGACGCATAAACGCGCGCAAACACGAGTCGGCACGAGCCCAACAACAAAGACGCGCAAAATTGCGCGCGATTGCCCGGATGGACAAACTAGCCCCGAAACGCGCCGGCGCGCAAACACGCGCAAAATCGCGTACGTAGGTTGAACACTAAAGCTTCATTCTTTGGCTTGCCATCAAAGGTAGGTTGAACACTAAAGACAGATTGATTGGTTGGGGGATGAATGTAGATCCTAATTGTGTCCTATGTTGTAATGCTGTGGAAATGTAGATCCTTTTGCTTACCTTTCAAGAACTAGGGCAGAGTGTCTTTTAACCCAATTTGAAAATATATCAATGAAAATCATAGGGATTAGGAAGAAACGGATTTGCAAATTTAACACAACTAGTTACCTAGTTATGGCTTCATTAAACCAAACAGACCTTAAGATGGCACGAGTTTGGTATCCACCAACAATAGTGTTCAGATTTGCAATAAAGAAGAAGAAGATAACTTTAGAATTAAAGGAAAACAAATATATAGAGGTAAAACCCTTGAAAACCAGATTGGGATCCCCCCAATATGATGTTAACAATCCCAAAAGACTCAAAGGACAGATTGCTCACTGTTTTGCAACAAACTTCAAGTTTAGAGCTCAATTCGGCTAGCTCTTAGTTCTCCAATCAAACCAACGAATTTCAAGCTGAAAGTTGGTGGTTTATTGCTATTTATTATGGAGATAAAGAGGGTAAAATTTGGGAATTTTCTGGGTTGTTTTGGTGGACGAACTGATTTGCCCCCCCTTTTTTTTTTTTTTTCCCAGAATTTTCTTTTCTTTTCTGATTCTTTTTTTTTTTTTTTTTATATATGTAGTTCAATATCCCCCACAAGATAGTTCAACCCCTTTGCAACAACTCAGCAAACACAAAGAAAGATGAAGGAATCTCCCCTTGGCCGAAAGCCTTGAGGAGAAAACAAAAAGTTGGAAGATGAAGAGTTGAAATGGAGAAAACAACTTACCAAAAAAAAGAAATGGAGAAAACACACCTTGTTAGGATGATCAAGCTCTGATACCAAATGATGAGAAAGTGAAAGGATCTTGATATTTAATCCAACAAGGTTTCCCACTTCAAAGAATCAACACAACCCCAACCCGTGGAGAGGCAATGATTCGGTTTTGAAGGATGGGACAAGCCAAGGAACCAACTCACAATAGAAACAAGTTCTAAGGTAACTTGATTATCAAAGATAAAATAGTCAATTGGCTAAAATGACTAAGTCCAAGTTCTTTCAAGAAGCAAGGAAGAAAAATCTCTCAAATTGATTTTCAAATCTGAAAATTACATGCTATTCACCTTGGTGGCCGGCCACCTTACTTATAATACTAATATTTCAATCTTGGAACATCCCTCCAAGAATAGGGAAGGCCAAAAGACAAGCTTAAATGGCATTAACTCAAAAGGCCCTCATTGGCTAGCTATTAGGGCATTCATTCATTGCATCAGTTCATTAACTCCAAATCAATTAAAACATGCATTAAATAAGGTCTTAAATACAAAACAAAATAAAAGACTGAAATGGGCTTGACTCTTGACATGGTAGACTTGAGTCTTCATCTTTGGCCGAATAAGAGGCCACCATGTGGCTGCCACCTTGCCTTTAACTAATCTCCATTTGGCAATCCCCTTTGTCCACTTGGCAAAGAACTTGGCACTTGAATTCTTCTCTTTGACCGATTGCTTCCTCTTGTCCAAAAGCTTCCATGATCAAACTTTGGAGTTCCTTTGCTTTGGCTCTAGTTATGGGACCTTGATAGCTTAATGATGGAGCTCCTTCATCATCCCCCCCCTCTTGAGAAAAATTCGACCTCGAATTTGGCCCTGCACCAAAATAGGGAGAAAGATCAATGACATTAAAAGTGTTACTTACTCCATACTCACTTGGCAAGTCAATCTTGTAAGCATTAGGATTAATGCGTTCCAAGACTTTAAAAGGTCCATCTCCTCTAGGTTGCAACTTGGATTTCCTTTGTTGAGGAAACCTTTCCTTCCTCAAGTGCACCCACACTAAGTCACCTGGTTCAAACAAAATTGCCTTTCTGCCTTTGTTAGCATGAGATGCATAAGATTGATTTTTCTTTTCAATATGCAACCTAGCTTGTGCATGGATTTTCTTCACAAATTCGGCCTTGTTTTTACCATCAAGAGAAACAATGTGTTTAATAGGTAAAGGTGACAAGTCCAAGGGAGTGAGTGGATTAAATCCATATACAATCTGAAAAGGAGAAAATCCACTAGAGGAATGTACCACTCTATTGTATGCAAATTCAATATAAGGTATTAGTTCCTCCCAAGACTTCAAATTCTTCTTAACAAAAGTTCTCAATAGTGTAGACAAAGTCCTATTTACCACTTCAGTTTGACCATCGGTTTGGGGATGGCAAGTGGTAGAAAACAACAATTTTGTCCCTAATTTTCCCCAAAGGATTCTCCAAAAATGACTCAAAAACTTTACATCCCTATCACTAACAATAGTTTGAGGAATGCCATGCAATCTAACAATTTCCCTAAAGAACAAATTGGCCACATAAGTAGCATCACCGGTTTTCTTACATGGGACAAAATGAGCCATCTTAGAGAATCTATCGACTACCACAAAAATGGAATCATGTCCCCTTGATGACCTAGGCAACCCCAAAATAAAATCCATAGACAAGTCAACCCAAGGGTGTTTAGGTATGGGCAATGGTGTGTATAGTCCATGTGGCATCACCTTAGACTTGGCCCTTTTGCAAGTTTCACATCTAGCACAAAACCTCTCAACATCTTTTTGCATATGAGGCCAAAAGAAATGTTCCTTAAGTACATCTAAAGTTTTTGCAACCCCAAAATGCCCCATGAGACCACCACTATGACTTTCATGCACTAACAAATCTCTTAAAGAACTCTTTGGCACACACAATCTGTTTTCCCTAAACAAATACCCTTCATGCCTAAAGTATTTTTGAAATGCAATGTTCTCACATGCCTTATAAACTTGTGAAAAATCAGAATCATGCTCATACAATTCCTTAACAAGTTCAAAACCTAGCAATTTAGAGTCAAGAGTGTTAAGGAGAGTATACCTTCTTGAGAGTGCATCGGCCACAATGTTCTCTTTACCTTGTTTGTATTGTACCACATATGGAAATGACTCAATGAACTCGACCCACCTAGCATGCCTCTTGTTCAGCTTTCCTTGGCCCTTGAGATGCCGCAAAGCTTGATGATCGGTGTGAATTATGAACTCCTTCGGCCACAAGTAGTGCTGCCATGTCTCCAAAGATCTCACCAATGCATAGAGCTCCTTGTCATATGTTGAATAGTTCAAGGTTGCCCCATTCAGCTTCTCACTAAAGTATGCAATAGGCTTCTTCTCCTGCATCAAAACAGCACCAATTCCTTTCCCGGAGGCATCACATTCAATTTCAAAAGCTTTGGTAAAATCGGGCAATACAAGTAAAGGAGCAGAACACAACTTTGTTTTCAACATGTTAAATGCATTCTCATGTTCATCACCCCATACAAATGGAACATTCTTCTTTACCAATTCATTCAAAGGGGCGGCTAGGCTACTAAAATTAGGCACAAACCTACGATAAAAGCTAGCAAGCCCATGAAAACTCCTTACTTCACTCACATTGGAAGGTCTCGGCCATTCCCTAATGGCTTTCACCTTCTCGTCATCTACTTCAATCCCTTTACTACTAACAACAAATCCTAGGAAAACAAGTCTTTCCATGCAAAAACAACACTTCTTGAAATTAGCATACAACTTTTCCTTCCTTAAAACATCAAAAACACTTCTCAAATGTTGCAAATGATCATTCATGCTTTTGCTATAAATCAGAATGTCATCAAAGTAAACAACAACAAACTTTCCAATAAAAGATCTCAACACATGGTTCATCAATCTCATGAAAGTACTAGGTGCATTTGTGAGCCCAAATGGCATCACAAGCCATTCATATAAACCATACTTGGTCTTAAACGCTGTTTTCCATTCATCACCTTCTTTCATCCTAATTTGATGATAACCACTCTTAAGATCAATTTTAGAAAATATGCAAGCACCATGAAGTTCATCAAGCATATCATCCAATCTAGGAATAGGATACCTGTATTTCACGGTGATCTTGTTGATAGCACGGCAATCAACGCACATTCGGAAAGTCCCACCAATAAACACGCGCAAAGTCCCATCCAGACGCACAAACATGCGCAAACACGCAGTGGCGCGCGCCCACCAATAAACACGCCCAAACACGCGGCGGCGCACGCCCACCAATAAACACGCACAAACACGCGCAAAATCGCGCCCGCGCGCCCAGACGCACATACGCGCGCAAACCCGAGCCGGCGCGCCCCCACGAAGAAAGTCGCGTAAAGACGCGCAACATCGCGCGCGAGCGCCCAGTTGGACAAACTAGCCCAAAAACGCGCCGGCAAGCAAACACGCCCAAACACGCGCAAAATCGCGCACGCGCGCTTAAACGCATAAACACGCGCAAACACGAGCCGGCGCGAGCCCAACAACAAAGACGCGCAAAATCGCGCGCAAGTGCCCGGATGGACAAACTAGCCCCGAAACGCGCAGCGCGCAAACACGCGCAAAATCGCGTACGTGTGCCCAGACGCGCAAATGCGCGCAAACACGAGCCGGTGTGCGCCCACCAACAAAGACGCGCAACATCGCGCGAGAGCGCCCAGATGGACAAACACTCCCAAACGCGCATAAAATCGCGCGCGCGCGCCCAGACGCACAAACTCGCGCAAACACGCACCAGCGCGCGCTTACAAACAAACACGCACTAACACGCCCATACAAGCGCAAACACGAGCCCGCGCGCCCAGATGCACAAATGCATGCAAACACGAGGCGGCGCGCGCCCACCAACAAAAACACGAAAAGACGCGCAAAATCGGGCGCGAGCGCACAGATAGACAAACTAGCCAAAATGTGCCGACGCAAACATGCCCAAACACGCGCAAAATTGCGCACGAACGCCCAGAAGCACAAACACACACAAACACGCGCCGGCGCGCGTCCACGCACAAACACGCCCAAACACATAGAAAATCGCGCGCGCACGCCTAGAGGCGCAAACACGCCCAAATATGCGCAAAATCGCGCACGCACACCAGACGCACAAACACGAGCAAACATGCGCCAGCGCGCGCCCACCAACAAACACGCACAAACACGTCCAAACACGAGAAAAATCGCGCGCGCGCGCCCAGACACACAAACGCGCCCAAACACGCGCTGGCACGCGCCCACCAACAAACATGAACTAACACGCCCAAACACGCGCAAAATCACGCCCGCGCGGCCAGACGCACAAACGCGCGCAAACACAAGCCGGCGTGCGCCCACGAACAAACACGCACAAACACGCCCAAACATGAGGAAACCCGCGCGCGCGCCCTGATGCATAAACGCGCACAAACACGCGCCCACCATCAAACACGCACTAACACGCTCAAACATGTGCAAAATCGTGCACGCATGCCCAGACGTACAAACGCGCGCAAACACGAGCTGGCGCGCACCCACCAACAAAGACGCGCAAAATCGCGCGCGAGCGCCCAGATGGACAAACTAGCCCAAAAACGTGCTGGCACGCAAACACGCCCAAACACGCAAAAAATCGCGCGCGCGCGCCCAAGCGCACAAACACGCGCCTGCGCGCGCCCACCAACAAACACGCACTGACACGCGTAAAATCGCGTACGCACGCCCAGATGCACAAACGCGCGCAAACACGAGCCGGCGCGTGCCAACCAACAAAGACGTGCAAAATCGCGCACTAGCACCCAGATGGACAAACTAGCCCAAAAATG
Source organism: Vitellaria paradoxa (assembly GCA_019916065.1). Lineage (NCBI taxonomy): Eukaryota > Viridiplantae > Streptophyta > Magnoliopsida > Ericales > Sapotaceae > Vitellaria > Vitellaria paradoxa. The sequence continues at coordinate 31,291,356 of CM034238.1, forward strand.
CGCCGGCGCGAAAAATCGCGCACGCACGGCCAGACGCACAAACGCGCGCAAACACACGCCGGCGCGCCCACCAACAAACACGCACAAACAACCCCAAACACGCAAAAAATCGCACGCGCGCCCCCAGACGCACAAACATGCGCAAACACGCAGTGGCGCGCGCCCACCAATAAACACGCCCAAACACGCGGCGGCGCACGCCCACCAATAAACACGCACAAACACGCGCAAAATCACGCCCGCGCGCCCAGACGCACAAACGCGCGCAAACACGAGCCGGCGCGCCCCCACCAAGAAAGACACGCAAAGACGCGCAACATCGCGCACGAGCGCCCAGTTGGACAAACTAGCCCAAAAACGCGCCCAATCACGCGCAAAATCACACCCAGACGCGCAAACGTGCGCAAACACACGCCAGCGCGCGTCCACCAACGAACACGGCCGAACATGCGAAAAATCGCGCGCGCGCGCCCAGGCGCACAAACGCGCACAAACACGCGCCGGCGCGTGCCCACCAACACACGCGCTAACACTCCCAAACACACGCAAAATCGCGCCCGCGCGCCCATATGCACAAACGCGCGCAAACACGAGCCGGCGCGCGCCCACCAACAATGATGAGCAAAATCACACGCGAGCGCCCAGATGGACAAACTAGCCCAAAAACGTGCCGACACGCCCACCAACAAAGACGTGCAAAATCGTGCTCGAGCGCCCAGATGGACAAACTAGCCCAAAAACGCGCCGGCGTGCAAACACGCCCAAACACGCGAAAAATCGCGCGTGCACGCCCAGACGCACAATTGCGCACAAACACGCGCCGGCGCGCGCCCACCAACAAACACGCATAAACACACCCAAACACACGAAAAATCGGGCGCGCGCGCACAGACGCACAAACATGCGCCGGCACGCGCCCACCAACAAAGACGCGCAAAGATAGGCAAAATCGCGCGCGAGCGCCCAAATGGGCAAACTAGCCCAAAAACCCGCCGGTGCGCAAACACGCCCAAATACGCGCAAAATCACGCTCGCGCGCCCAGATGCACAAATGCGCCCAAACACGCGCCGGCGCGCGCCCACTAACAAACACGCACTAACACGCCCAAACACGTGCAAAATCGCGCACGCGCGCCCAGATGCACAAACGCGAGCAAACACGAGTCGGCGCGCGCCCACCAACAAATACGCGCAAAATCACGCGTAAGCGCCCAAATGGACAAACTAACACAAAAACGCGCTGGCGCACAAACACACCCAAACACCCGCAAAATCGCGCACGCGCGCCCAGATGCACAAACGCGCGCAAACATGCGCCAGCGCGCGCCCACCAACAAACACGCACAAACACGCGAAAAATCGCGCACGCGCGCCCAGACGCACAAACGCGCACAAATACGCGCCGACGCGCGCCCACCAATAAACAAGCATAAACACGCCCAAACACGTGAAAAATCGTGCGCGCGCGCCCAGACGCACAAACACGCGCCGGCGCACGGCCACCAACAAATACGCGCTAACACGTCCAAACACGCGCAAAATCGCACACGCGCACCCAGATGCACAAACGTGCGCAAACACGCGCCGGTGCGCCCACCAACAAACACGCACAAACACGCCCAAATACGCGAAAAATCGCGCGCATGCGCCCAGACACACAAACGCGCCCAAAAACGTGCCGGCGCGGGCCCACCAACAAACACGCGGTAACACGGCCAAACATGCACAAAATCGTGCACGCGCGCCCAGACGCACAAACGCGAGCAAACACGAGCCGGCGCGCGCCCACCAACAAAGACACGCAAAATCGCGCGCGAGCGACTAGATGGACAAACTAGCCCAAAAACGCGCCAGCGCGCAAACACGCCCAAACATGAGCAAAATCGCGCACGCACACTCAGACGCACAAACACGAGCTGGCGCGCGCCCACCAACAGAGACGCGCAAAGACGTGCAACATCGCGCACGAGCGGCCAGATGGACAAACACGCCCAAATGCGCGCAAAATCGCGTGCGCGCGCCCAGACGCACAAACGCGCGCCCACAAACAAACACGCACTAACACGCCCAAACACGCGCAAACACGAGCTCACGCGCCCAGATGCACAAACGCGCGCAAACACGAGCCAGCGCGCGCCCACCAATAAGGATGCGAAAAGACGCGCAAAATCGCGCGCGAGCGCCCAGATGGACAAACTAGCCAAAATGTGCCGGCACAAACACGCCCAAGCACGCGCAAAATCGCGCACGCCCAAGCAAAGAAACAGCTTCTAGATCGAATTCAAAAACTCCACTCAACCAAAGCACAACTAATTCGAAGCATCATTAAGGAGACTAGCTCTAAACCAAGCAAGGCAAGGAAAAAATAAATTCGGTTGTTGTTTTTGCTTACTAGCCTATCCACTTGGGATGTAAGTGGAAATTTAGTGGATTAGCTAGATTGTGTACCTTTTTTTTTTTTGGTAAGTAAGCGTATTTTGGATTAACGGGAAATTATGTACAATGTCTTGGGGGCATTCCCCCGTGGTGCGATTACATAACAACTAGTGGATTCCCTAACTATTAAGCAAAATAGAATCTACATTAGCCAACATGACATGAGATTGGGAGAACTTTCTTCTGACTTCATTTTGGATTCCATGCACAATGGCTGCCATAGGTGTAGATTGCCCTTTGAAGATTCTCTTGTTCCTTTCTTCCCAAATGTGATAAACCAAACCGGCCCAAGCAAGCTTATAGAGCACACGGCATGGTTGCTTCCCACTAAATTTTCCCATGGCCCAAGCAACTTCCCTTTTCCAAGTTTGTGTGGGTTTGACAATAGAGCATTTCCTTAGAATGATGGTTCTCAACTCAGCCGCAAATATGCACTTGAAGAAAATATGATCCACGGTTTCAAGTTCATTTCCACATAATACACAAGTTGGATCAATGCTTATTCCCCAATTAACCATTCTATCTTTGGTTTAAAGTCTTTCTCTAATGGCAAGCCAAAGGATGAAACTATGTCTAGGAATATGTTGATTGAACCAAATCAAGTGGTGCCAAGGTACCTTGTTGCTTTTTTCGCGGAAGGCGTTCCATGTTGCGGCCACACCATATACTTCATTCTTGGATACACTCCATATAAGCTTATCTTCCAGGGTGGTGCTCGGCTTGTAGTTAGGAGGATGCTCAAGGATTATTTCCCTTAGCTCCCAAGTGCATGGAAAAGGCCACTTCCATTCCCCATTAGCAACTATACGGTCTACCCTTGCATTTGTAGGTAGCCCCGCATCATAGGCAATCCTAGGACCATATTTAGGAATTAAAGGCCCAAGTGGGTGCCAATTTGAGTACCACAAGGAAATTGAATTACCTTGTCCAACCTTGTATTTGGATAAGCGAATGACCTCCTCTCTAAGTTTGAGTAGTTTCCCCCAAGTCCATGAGCAATCGGATGGCTTCTTGATCTCCCAAAAACATTTCCCCTTAAGGAGGTTAATGTGACACCATTCAACCCAAAGGGAAGACCTTTTAGTGCATAGTGCCCAAATGTGCCTTATCATGGATGCTTTGTTCCATTCTTCAAGTCTCCTTATTCCTAGGCCTCCTTCCTTCTTTGGCTTGCAAATTTCATTCCATGCAACCTTGCTTCCCCATTGTTTTAGCTCAGCTCCCGACCATAGGTATCTCCTTAGGACTTGTTCTATGGCATTGCAAATTCTTTTTGGGAGTATAAAGTGGATGCTCCAATTACTTACCAAAAAAAAAAAGTGGATGCTCCAATAAACTTGCAAACTGAACAAAACAGATTTGATTAGAACCAATCTACCCGCATAGGATAGGCATTTTGCAGTCCAACTCTTGACTTTCTTGGTGACCTTGTCAATGAGCTCCATGCAGTCTTCATACTTTAGCTTTGTTGAGATGAGTGGAACACCTAGGTACTTCACGGGAAGCTCCCCAAGCTGAAATCTGAGTTTTTGTTTTTTTTTTTGAAAGGTAAAAGTAAATATATTAATCAAAAAATTAGAAGTTCATGTACAAATACACAGGGGCATACCCCTGGACAAATCAATCACCAATCACTCCTTCAAATATGAGCATGAAAACCCCAAGTGAAAAAATAGCAAACAAAACCTCGAAGCTGAAATCCGAGTATTGAGCATAGCTGGAGTTTTCTTTGATTGCTAAGACTTGCCATGTAGACTTTGCTTTTGGTCCCATTGGGCTGCAGTCCCGAATATTTGTGAAATTCTTGGAGAGCTTGATGAACAATCTGAAAAGAGATATCATTAGGAGTACAAAGAATGAATAAGTCATCTGCAAAGCATATATGATTGATTTGGGGCACAGTGCACTTCGGGTGGTAAGTAAATTCACTTCCTTCAATCTTCTTGTTGAATAATCTTGTGAAGAACTCCATGGCAATGAGAAAGAGATAAGGGGAGAGTGGATCACCTTGGCGAAGGCCCTTAGCACCATGAAAGAACCCTTCAAGTACTCCATTCATAGATATGGAGAATTGAGGGGTAGTAATACATTCTCTTATCCAGCCCACAAATTTGCTTGGTAGCTGAAAGGCTTGCAAAATATCCATAATAAGGTCCCATGACACCGAATCAAAAGCCTTCATAAGGTCAATTTTGAGAGCACTCCTTGGGGATGTGTTTTGCCTATGATAGTTTCTTACAAGTTCTTGCATGAGAAGGACTTGGTCTGAGATGCTTCTACCTTTAATAAAAGCTGCTTGGGAAGAACTAATCATGAGGGGCATAAGCTTCATAAGCCGATTAGCAATGATTTTGGAAATGCATTTGTAAATTGTATTGCAACAAGAAAATGGGTCTATAATCTGCTACCTTGCTTGGATTAGGGACTTTGGGAATTAAGGCAATGCTTGTGGTGTTGATCATCCTTAGGAGCTTACCCGAATTGAAGAAGGACTTGATAGCATTAGTAAAATCTTCCCCAACGATAGTCCAAGTCTTCTTGAAGAAATAGGAAGTGTATCCATCAGGCCCAGGAGCTTTGTGACTTGGCAAAGAGAAGAGAGTGGCCTTTATCTCCTCATCCGAGACTTCATCCTCAAGAGAATCTAGGAGTTGTGATGGCAAGGATGTGTGCATGATGCTATCCACATATGCCTTTGCATCTTGCGGATATTGGAAGGGCGTTCCCAAAAGCCTCTTGTAGTAATCAACAAAAATTTCTTTGACCTTACCATAATCTTCAATCCTCATGCCAAGATCATCTTGGATTGAAAGAATCTTGTTCCTTGAACAATGGCCCTTTACTTTTCTATGAAAGTAGGCAGTGTTTTGGTCCCCTAGCCTTATCAAGTTGTCTCTAGCTTTTTGCTTGTAAAAAGCCTCCTCGGCTTGAGCAAGGTGCAAGTAGTCTTCAAGAGCTTTGCTTTCTTCTTCGAGAAGATTGGGGCTAGACTTGAGTTGCAATTCGTATTGGATGGCCTCAAGTTTGCCTTTAGCTTCATTGACTTTGACCGAGATCCCTCCATAATGCTTGAAGTTGAATGCCTTTAGAGACTCCTTAAGTGACTTGAGCTTGGAAGCTAGCTTAAACATAGGGGTGCCCGAAACTCTTGTACTCCATGCTTCCTCTACCACTTTGTTAAACTCTTTGTTCTTTAACCAATAATTGAAGAACTTAAAAGGTTTCTTACCGGTTGGGGCATTGGGCCGAATGTTTACAACAATGGGGCTATGATCCGAGGTACAAGCATTAGGGAAGAAGGCTTCTGAGTTTGGAAAGCAAGTGAGCCATTTCTCATTCACAAGTGCTCTATCAAGCTTGCTAAAGATACTACTTCCATCTTCTTGTTTGTTGCTCCAAGTGTAGTAGCATCCAGAGAATCTTAAGTCAACCATTTCAATAGCTTCAAGGCACGAATTAAAGCTATTCACTGCATTTTTGTCAATTCCCCTACCTCCTCTCTTCTCTTTTTCATCTTTAACTACATTGAAATCACCCAAGATGATCCAAGGAGAAGCTGTCCCAATCATGTCATAATTAGCTTGAAGATCTTTCCACAAAAGCTCTCTAGTTGCCTTATCATTTGAGGCATACACAAAAGTTGCAAAAAATTCAATTGAAATTGCATGGTAAGCAATATGGCAAAAGATTGATTGACTGGTACTTGCAATAACTTGAACTTTGACAATTGAAGGATCCCACAAAAACAAAATTCTGGCAGGTGTATCAATGGAGTGGTTCCCCACATAGCAAAAAGAAGGGTTTATAGACTTGCAAACTTTTTCTACATTACAACTTTGTACCTTGGTTTCAAGAAGACCAACTAGGTTGAAGGGAGAGGATGTGGTGCATGCGGTTAAGGAATTTTTTGCTTCATCGGTTCTTTTGAAAGAGTCTAATGCTACTATCATTGCCTTGATTCCTAAGACTCCTAATGCCTCTCAGTTAAAGGATTTTCGGCCCATTTCATGTTGCAACACCATTTATAAGTGTATAACGAAGCTACTTGCTGGTCGGTTAAAAGAAGTCCTTCCGGATCTTATTAATGAAGCTCAAGCTGCGTTTGTACATGGGAGGAGCATTGGAGATAACATTCTTATGGCACAGGAATTGGTACGTGGTTATCATGGGTCTTCTTCTAGCCCAAGGTGTGCAATAAAAGTTGATTTAATGAAGGCCTATGACTCCGTGAGGTGGGAATTTTTATGGAATGCACTACGGCTTTTTGGTTTTCCTGAGAAATTTATTACATGGATTCGAGTTTGTGTTTCTACATCCCGGTTTTCAGTTAGTATTAATGGGGAGTTGCATGGTTACTTTGAAGGGCGGAAGGGGTTGAGACAGGGTGATCCCATTTCTCCATATCTCTTTGTGCTTTGCATGGAGGTGTTTTCTCGCATTCTTACAAAGATGGCAACTGACTCGCCTTTGTTCAAGTACCATTGGCGGTGTGGAAAGCTGAAGATTACCCATTTATGCTTTGCAGATGATCTCATGCTTTTTTCTCGAGGTGATAAGGACTCAGTGAGTGTGATTCGGGATGCTTTGACTTTGTTTCGATCTGTTTCCGGACTTCAAGCTAATCCTGCGAAGAGTGAGGTTTTCTTATCTGGTGTTGTCGAATAGGAGAGAACAGGTATCATCCAGTTGCTTGGCTTTCGTCAGGGTGTTTTGCCTGTGAGATACCTAGGTGTGCCTCTAATTACTACTAAACTGAAGGCAGTGGATTGCCAGATTCTAGTTGATAGGATTATTAGTAGAGTTAAGAGTTGGACCAACCAGTTTCTGTCCTTTGCTGGAAGGGTGCAGCTTATTCAATCAGTTCTCTTTAGCATACAATCTTTCTGGTGCTCACACTTCATTTTGCCGATTAAAGTCATTAAAGCTATTGAGGGTGTTTTGCGAGCATTTCTATGGAAGGGTTCTTCTTTGGCTAAACATGGTGCGAAGGTGGCTTGGGAAGAGGTGTCTCGGCCTAAAGAAGAAGGGGGCTTGGGGATTAAAAAGATTCGAGATTGGAATATGGCTTGTATGACTCGCTTTCTTTGGAGTCTTTGTTTACCTTCTTCTACTTCTTTGTGGGCTAATTGGGTGAAGCGGAATCTCCTTCAAAAGGATCAATTTTGGGTGGCTAAGGTACCATGGAATTGTTCATGGACTTGGCGGAAAATACTTAAGTTGTGAGAGAAGGTTCGGCCATTTATCTCCATGCGGGTGGGAGATGGGAGTACTACCTCCTTGTGGTTTGAAGCTTGGATGCCGAGAGGTCCCATTTGCACTTCAAGTCAGGCCCGTGTTATCTATGACTCCGGGTTACGGAAGGATGCTTTGGTAAAGGATATTATTGTTAATGGGGAAGATGGCGTTGGCCAGTAGCAAACTCTCCTGAGCTAATTGATCTTAAGCGTGAGACTGCAGAGCTTCTACCTCCTAATATTCGCCGTGCTGATGTTCTTGAGTGGAAATTTAATGGAGTAAAATCCTTTTCTGCTAAGGAGGTATGGAATTCTTTAAGATCTCATCACCCTAAAGTGCCGTGGTTTTCCATTGTTTGGTTCAGAACTCATGTTCCCCGTCACTCATTTGTGCTTTGGTTGGCAATGAAAAGGAAATTGGCTACTCAAGAGAGGCTTATGTCCTTTGGGTTACTATCTCATATGAGCTGCTATTTTTGTAGAGAACCTCGGGAGGATCAAGATCATCTCTTTTTTAATTGTTCTTACACGGCTAGAATTTGGCATACTATTTTGATGGATTGTGGGTTTCGAGTAACCTTGTCTTCTTGGGATGAAGTTGTTGAATGGGTGTTACACCACTTTCGTGGGCCTTCCTTGCTTTCGATTATTGGGAAACATGCCTTTGCAACTTGTGTTTACGTCATTTGGAAGGAACGAAATAAGAGGAAGCATGAAAACAGCTTTTTGGATGAGGTGACAACTCTCCGGTCTATTAAGACACTAGTTCGGCTACGAGTAATGAGCTGCTCGGGATTTACGAAGAATGACCAGAATCGGCATTTAGTTCAGCAATGGAATCTTCCTCTTTCTATTTTGGAATCTTGAGTTGTTGATTTGTAGTTTGTTTCCCTTTGCTCTTTTGATGATTGATTATTGTAAGGGTGTTCTTTCTTTTTTGAGTTTTTCCAGGGGTATGCCCTTGAGGTATCTGTACAAAATATTTCTATTCATTAATTAAATTCTTTTACCTTTCAAAAAAAAAAAAAAAAAAATTGTTTTAAGGGCCAATTGAGGCCTCTTACATTCCAAGCTCCGAAATTCATTTGGATTTGGAGGAGGAACCCGAGAACTTGGCATGTAATGCCTTTTCCTTTTTTTTTTTTTTGAAAGGTAAAAGTAAATATATTAATCAAAAAATTAGAAGTTCATGTACAAATACACAGGGGCATACCCCTGGACAAATCAATCACCAATCACTCCTACAAATATGAGCATGAAAACCCCAAGTGAAAAAATAGCAAACAAAAACTCGGGAATATATCCCAACTCTCAACAACAATGCACTCTCTGACATAGATCAAGAGAAACACCAACAAACTATTCAAAAATAGATTGAGGAAGATTCCACTGGTGAAGAAGAAGGCAATTCTGATTCGTTTTTGGAAAACCCGAACAATCCATAAGCCGCAATCTTACCAAATCCTTGATGGAACTAAGGAGGGTCACCTCATCTTGGAACTGCTGTTCATATTGTCTCCTACTTCTTTCCCGCCATATCACGTAAACCGAGGCAGCAAGTGTGAGCCTGCCAATCAAAGAAAGTAAAGTGGAGCCTTTACAAACTGTAGAGGCCCAAGTAATAATACCATCCCAATCACTAGTTGAATGTTGCAACCCTGAAATAATCAATAAAGATTTCCATATTCTGCAAGTGAACGAACAATTGAAAAACAAGTGATCATGATCTTCACGTAACGCTCCACAGAACAAGCATCTCATAGTAGAAATCATGCCAAAAGATAGAAGCCTATCCTGGGTAGCAAGTTTCCTCCTAACCGCCAGCCATAGAATGAAAGCATGACTAGGAATGTGAAATTTAAACCATACTACCTTGAACCAGCTCACGGGTGGAGTGGAAACTCTCAAAGAGTTCCAAACAGCCTTAGTGGAGAAAACCTTTTTCTCTTTATCCCAAAGCAACATATCATCACAAGAAGAATTAGGAGGCGATAGGTCCTCAGTTTCCCTTTTAAGGTCCAGTAGTAGAGGGGAATTTGCAACAGGCCAACACCATCTATTACCTGAGATAATTCTATCCACCATAGCATCCTTAGTCAAACCCGAATCATAGATGACCCTAGCAGTTGGAGAAGAACAAATTGGACCCCTTGTCATCCACGCATCAAACCATAAAGAGGTATGCTTACCATTCCCCACTTTCATAGTCAAAAAAGGACGTACCTTATCTCGCAGCTTCATAATCTTCCACCAAGACCAAGAGGAATTCCAAGGTACCTTAGCAACCCAAAAATGGTTTTTGTTAAGAAGATTAGACTTGATCCAAGATACCCACATGGAAGTTGAGCAAGGAGAACACAATCGCCAAATGAAACGTGTCATACATGCCAAGTTCCAATCCTTAATCTTTTTAACTCCAAGTCCACCCTCTTGCTTAGGCCAAGTAACCTCCTCCCAAGCCACCTTTGCCCCATTATGGTTTAAAGAGGACCCCTTCCAAAGAAAAGCACGAAAAACACCTTCGATAGTTTGCAAAACTCCTACCGGTAATACAAAGTGAGAACACCAAAAGGCCTGTATGCTAAATAAAACAGACTGAATAAGTTGCAGTCGACCAGCAAATGAAAGGAATTGGTTAGTCCAGGTTTTAACCCTTCGCACAAGACGATCCACCAAAGTATTGCAATCTGAAGCTCGCAACTTTGTAGAAATGAGAGGCACACCCAAATACCGGACAGGCAGAGACCCTTCACGAAAGTTGAGTTGCTCAAGAATACCTGTTTTAACATCCGAATCAATACCAGAAAGAAAAACTTCGCTCTTGGAAGGATTTGGCCGGAGTCCTGAGAAGGCGGAGAATAAGTGAAGTGATTCTTGGAGCACGGAAACAGAGCCCATATCACCTTTGCAAAATAAGAGCAAGTCATCTGCAAAGCATAAGTGGGTAAGATGCGTCTTCCTACATCTCTAGTGAAAATGGAAAGCCGAGGATTCCAAAGTTTTCTTTGCAAGAATTCGAGATAAAACCTCCATGCATAGAACAAACAAGTAAGGAGAAATAGGGTCTCCTTGCCTCAAACCTTTCCTCCCTGCAAAATAGCCATTAAGTTCTCCATTAATAGAAACTGAATATCTAGGAGAAGAGACACATTCCTTTATCCAAACCAGAAACCGAGTAGGAAACCCCATTAGTCGCATTAATTCCCAAAGGAAATCCCAGTTCACAGAATCATAGGCCTTCATGAGATCAACTTTAATAGCACATCTTGGAGACACTGTATTCGAATGGTATCCACGAACCAATTCTTGAGCCAAGAGAATGTTGTCCCCTATACTCCTGCCCTGAACAAAAGCAGCTTGTGCCTCATTAACTAGACTAGGTAAGACCATCTTCAATCGTCCCGCAAGCAGTTTAGATATGCACTTATAAACAGTGTTGCAGCAAGAGATAGGTCGAAAGTCCTTCACCTTATCCGCATTTGCAATTTTAGGAATGAGAGCAATAATGGTGGCATTAGACTCTTTTAGAAGCTGACCCGAGGTAAAGAATTCCTTGATTGCCATTGTCACTTCTGAACCCACAATATGCCAAGTCTTCTGAAAAAAGTAAGCATTGAAACCATCAGGTCCTGGAGCCTTATTCGGGTGTAAACTGAACATAGCATCACGAATCTCCTCACTTGAAAAATCAGCCTCCAACCGTTCAATGAACTCATTACTCAAAGAGGGAGAAATAAATTCTTCCAAAGAATGATCGAGAACATTAGGCAACTCACCATCCGAGCCAAGCAAAGAATGATAAAAATCCACAATCTCCTTTGCAATCTGCCCTTTTTCAAGCACTAGACTCCCATCATCTTTTTGTATCCTCAATATCTTATTTGTATTCAATCTATTTTTAATAGAATGAAAAAAGAAAGCTGAATTCTTATCCCCTTCTTTCAACCATTGGATTCTACTCTTTTGTTTCATTGAACTCTCAACTTCTTTGGAAACACAAGAAAGCCGGTTCAAACATTCCTTTTCTTTGGCCAAGAGGTCAATAGTACCGCCATTTGTGGCAATGGCAGATTGAATTGTAAAAAGCTCCCTCCTTAAAATGTCCTCCAAAGCTAGATTTTGCTGCCCTTTTTTGATGGATAAGCCTTTAAGTGCTTCCTTCACCAATTTCAATTTTTTATACACCCTAAACATAGCAAAACCTTCAACCGGTGTTTGCCAAGCTTCTTCAACAGTAGGAAAAAACTCATCATAATCAACCCAATGGTTAAAAAATTTAAATGGCCTACGAACCTTAGGAATGGGGATACCAACATCAACCACCACCGGGGAATGATCCGAAACTCCAAAAGGAAGAAAATCAGCAAATGAAGTAGCAAAACTAGAAAGCCAAGTAGCATTTACAAGAGCCCGATCAAGTTTTCTCATAATATGCCCATGAGCCCGAGCATTATGCCAAGTATACATTAACCCACCAAACCGCAAATCTTCAAGCCCGGCGGAGCAGATTACATCATCCAGCTCATCCATACATGGAGACCAATCAAGAGAACCACCCTTCCTCTCATGTCTAAAACGTATTGCATTAAAATCACCAAGTACACACCACGGCAAGTCCCGGAACACATTAGATCGTTGCCGCAAATCAGCCCACAAGTGTCTTCTCGCAACATAGTCATTATAACCATACACAAACGAAACATGCATCATACCAGCATCATGTAGCGGTGTTAAAGAAACATGAACCACTTGAGGGGAAAAACCAACCACAACCACATTAACAGCCCGTGGGTTCCATAATACCCATATCCGTCCCATATTATCATCCACGTGATTAACAAAGACCTTCCAATCTTTCATCAAAAGCTTCATAATTCTTTCTTTGTTTACCTCTTTAACTTTAGTCTCAATTATTGCCAAACAATCAACTTTGTGAGCACGAACTAGATTACGTACCTCTTGTTGCTTGAGGGAATCATTGAGTCCCCTAATATTCCATGAAGCAATCTTAACCATAGAGAATTAAGAAGATAAGTTACCCGAGGCATCCCTACCCCCACCTTTAGAATCATGCTTCTTTCGATTCAACTTCTTTTTCCTCTCCACTTCATCTATCATATTAACCTTAAGCATGAGTGGATTATTTATGGAAACGGAACCACCATCCGAAGTTGGAGAATAATCTACCCCTTTAGTTGCCACATCACCCTCCTTCCTATTAGAGGACCGAATAGTAACATTTGAGAGGGAATTAACACCATCCCCTAAAGGAGTTGAAAAATCTTCACTATGCCCTTTATAATCTTCGGCCATTACCTTCGAAGGAGCATCAACCTTTTGAGGAACCGGAACAATTGCTAATGCCAAATCATCATTCAAAGTATCTACATCAGCAAGAACACCGAAAGAATTACTTGAAGAAGAAGCAGCCTTCTCAATCGGCCCCTTTATTGGAGAGGGAGACTTGTCCACCACTATCTTCTTACCACGGCGTTTTACTTCTTCCCATCCTTCACCAGCCGGATCCCCTTTTTGAACCTCTTCTTTTGCTGTAGTGGTTTTTTGAGCCCATTCTTGTCTCGTGGTCTTCTTGCAATTCTTGGCAAGATGCCCAAATTCCTTGCATACCAAGCATTTCTTGGGAACCCAATTATACTCGACCCGAATTTCATGAGCAGCCCCATTTTCAAGTTCAATCTCAAATTCATTTGGTAAAGCATCTTCTTCTTTTTTTTTTTTTTTTTTTTTGAAAGGTAAAAGAATTTAATTAATGAATAGAAATATTTTGTACAGATACCTCAAGGGCATACCCCTGGAAAAACTCAAAAAAGAAAGAACACCCTTACAATAATCAATCATCAAAAGAGCAAAGGGAAACAAACTACAAATCAACAACTCAAGATTCCAAAATAGAAAGAGGAAGATTCCATTGCTGAACTAAATGCCGATTCTGGTCATTCTTCGTAAATCCCGAGCAGCTCATTACTCGTAGCCGAACTAGTGTCTTAATAGACCGGAGAGTTGTCACCTCATCCAAAAAGCTGTTTTCATGCTTCCTCTTATTCCGTTCCTTCCAAATGACGTAAACACAAGCTGCAAAAGCATGTTTCCCAATAATCGAAAGCAAGGAAGGCCCACGAAAGTGGTGTAACACCCATTCAACAACTTCATCCCAAGAAGACAAGGTTACTCGAAACCCACAATCCATCAAAATAGTATGCCAAATTCTAGCCGTGTAAGAACAATTAAAAAAGAGATGATCTTGATCCTCCCGAGGTTCTCTACAAAAATAGCAGCTCATATGAGATAGTAACCCAAAGGACATAAGCCTCTCTTGAGTAGCCAATTTCCTTTTCATTGCCAACCAAAGCACAAATGAGTGACGGGGAACATGAGTTCTGAACCAAACAATGGAAAACCACGGCACTTTAGGGTGATGAGATCTTAAAGAATTTTTTTTTTTTTTTTTTTTTTTTGGTAAGTAAGTATAAAATTTGGATTAATAGGGAAATTATGTACAATATCTTGGGGGCATACCCCCGCAAATCAAAATACAATTACTTATGGATCCTCCAATTGTCAAGTAAACTAGAGTCCACATTAGCCATCTTTGCATGATATTGTAAAAGCTTAGTTCTAACTACATTCTCAATCTTTTGCATAATACAAGCCACGGATGAGGAGTGTCCCTTGTATATTCTTTTGTTCCTTTCTTCCCAAGTGTAGTATACCAAACCAGTCCAAGCAAGCTTGCAAAGAACTTTATTGATGTGCTTCCCCCCAAACTTCCCCATAGCCCATAAAACTTCATGCTTCCACGGTTGTGTAGGCTTGACAATGAAGCATCTTTGTAACACCTTAGCTCTCAATTCAGCCGCAAATCTTTGTAACATCTTAAAGAATTCCATACCTCCTTAGCAGAAAAGGATTTTACTCCATTAAATTTCCACTCAAGAACATCAGCACGGCGAATATTAGGAGGTAGAAGCTCTGCAGTCTCACGCTTAAGATCAATTAGCTCAGGAGAGTTTGCTACTGGCCAACGCCATCTTCCATTAACAATAATATCCTTTACCAAAGCATCCTTCCGTAACCCGGAGTCATAGATAACACGGGCCTGACTTGAAGTGCAAATGGGACCTCTCGGCATCCAAGCTTCAAACCACAAGGAGGTAGTACTCCCATCTCCCACCCGCATGGAGATAAATGGCCGAACCTTCTCTCGCAACTTAAGTATTTTCCGCCAATTCCATGAACAATTCTGCAAGCCTTTCAGCTACCAAGTAAATTTGTGGGCTGGATAAGAGAATGTATCACTACCCCTCAATTCTCCATATGTATGAATGGAGTACTTGAAGGGTTCTTTCATGGTGCTAAAGGCCTTCGCCAAGGTGATCCACTTTCCCCCTACCTCTTCCTCATTGCCATGGAGTTCTTCACAAGATTATTCAACAAGAAGATTGAAGGAAGTGAATTTACTTATCACCCGAAGTGCATGGTTCCACAAATCAATCACATATGCTTTGCAGATGACTTATTCATTCTTTGTACTCCTAATGATGTCTCTTTTCAGATTGTTCATCAAGCCCTCCAAGAATTTCACAAATACTCAGGATTGCAACCCAATGGGACCAAAAGCAAAGTTTACATGGCAGGTGTTAGCAACCAAAGAAAACTCCAACTATGCTCAATACTCGGATTCCAACCTGGAGAGCTTCCCGTGAAGTACCTAGGTGTTCCACTCATCTCAACAAAGCTAAAGTATGAAGACTGCATGGAACTCATTGACAAGGTCACCAAGAAAGTCAAGAGCTGGACTGCAAAATGCCTATCCTACGCGGGTAGATTGGTCCTAATCAAATCTGTTCTGTTCAGTTTGCAAGTTTATTGGAGCATCCACTTTATACTCCCAAAACGAATTTGCAATGCCATAGAACAAGTCCTAAGGAGATACCTATGGTCGGGTTCTGAGCTAAAACAATGGGGAAGCAAGGTTGCATGGAATGAAATTTGCAAGCCAAAGAAGGAAGGAGGTCTAGGAATAAGGAGACTTGATGAATGGAACAAAGCATCCATGATGAGGCACGTTTGGGCACTATGTACTAAAAGGCCTTCCCTTTGGGTTGAATGGTGTCACATTAACCTCCTTAAGGGGAAATGTTTTTGGGAGATTAAGAAGCCATCCGATTGCTCATGGACTTGGGGGAAACTACTCAAACTTAGAGAGGAGGTTATTCGCTTATCCAAGTACAAGGTCGGACAAGGTAACTCAATTTCTTTATGGTACTCAAATTGGCATCCTCTTGGTCCTTTAATTCCTAAGTATGGTCCTAGGATTGCCTATGATGCGGGGCTACCTACAAATGCAAGGGTGGACCGAATAGTTGCAAATGGGGAATGGAAATGGCCTTTTCCTTGCTCTTGGGAGTTAAGGGAAATAATTCTTGAGCATCCTCCCAACTACAAGCCGAGCACCACCTTGGAAGACAAGCTTATATGGAGTGTTTCCAAGAATGAAGTATATGGTGTAGCTGCAACATGGAATGCCATCCGTGAAAAAAGCAACAAGGTACCTTGGTATCACTTGATTTGGTTCAACCAACATATTCCTAGACATAGTTTCATTCTTTGGCTTGCCATTAGAGAAAGACTTTACACCAAAGATAGAATGGTTAATTGGGGAATGCACATTGATCCAACTTGTGTATTATGTGGAAATGAACTTGAAACCGTGGATCATATTTTCTTCAAGTGCACACTTGCGGCTGAGTTGAGATCCATCATTCTAAGGAAATGCTCTATTGTCAAACCAACACAACCTTGGAGAAGGGAAGTTGCTTGGGCCATGGGTAAATTTAGTGGGAAGCAACCCTGCTGTGTGCTCTACAAGCTTGCTTGGGCCGGTTTGGTTTATCACATTTGGGAAGAAAGGAACAAGAGAATCTTCAAGGGTCAATCTACACCTATGGCAGCCATTGTTCATGGTATCCAAAATGAAGTTAGAAGAAAGTTATCCCAATCCCATGCCATGTTGGCTAATGTAAATTTTACTTTGCTTAATAGTTGGGGAATCCACTAGTTGTCATGTAATTGCATTACGGGGGAATGCCCCCAAGACATTGTATATAATTTCCCTTTAATCCAAAATACGCTTACTTACCAAAAAAAAAAAAAAAATATTCCAATCTCGAATCTTTTTAATCCCCAAGCCCCCTTCTTCTTTAGGCCGAGACACCTCTTCCCAAGCCACCTTCGCACCATGTTTAGCCAAAGAAGAACCCTTCCATAGAAATGCTCGCAAAACACCCTCAATAGCTTTAATGACTTTAATCGGCAAAATGAAGTGTGAGCACCAGAAAGATTGTATGCTAAAGAGAACTGATTGAATAAGCTGCACCCTTCCAGCAAAGGACAGAAACTGGTTGGTCCAACTCTTAACTCTACTAATAATCCTATCAACTGGAATCTGGCAATCCACTGCCTTCAGTTTAGTAGTAATTAGAGGCACACCTAGGTATCTCACAGGCAAAACACCCTGACGAAAGCCAAGCAACTGGATGATATCTGTTCTCTCCTCTTCGACAACACCAGATAAGAAAACCTCACTCTTCGCAGGATTAGCTTGAAGTCCGGAAACAGATCGAAACAAAGTCAAAGCATCCCGAATCACACTCACTGAGTCCTTATCACCTCGAGAAAAAAGCATGAGATCATCTGCAAAGCATAAATGGGTAATCTTCAGCTTTCCACACCGCCAATGGTACTTGAACAAAGGCGAGTCAGTTGCCATCTTTGTAAGAATGCGAGAAAACACCTCCATGCAAAGCACAAAGAGATATGGAGAAATGGGATCACCCTGTCTCAACCCCTTCCGCCCTTCAAAGTAACCATGCAACTCCCCATTAATACTAACTGAAAACCGGGATGTAGAAACACAAACTCGAATCCATGTAATAAATTTCTCAGGAAAACCAAAAAGCCGTAGTGCATTCCATAAAAATTCCCACCTCACGGAGTCATAGGCCTTCATTAAATCAACTTTTATTGCACACCTTGGGCTAGAAGAAGACCCATGATAACCACGTACCAATTCCTGTGCCATAAGAATGTTATCTCCAATACTCCTCCCATGTACAAACGCAGCTTGAGCTTCATTAATAAGATCCGGAAGGACTTCTTTTAACCGACCAGCAAGTAGCTTCGTTATACACTTATAAATGGTGTTGCAACATGAAATGGGCCGAAAATCCTTTAACTGAGAGGCATTAGGAATACGAATACGAGCATAAGTAATACGTTTAAGGGATTCTGTCATTTTATCCGCGTGCAAAGGTTTCCCCACCAAGCTCGCAATAATACTAAGCCCCTCCTCCGTCCAACACTCCAGAGGAACATTATAAAAATGTACCCAAATGGGCACTTTTTTACAGCCAACTTTGGATAAATTCATACCCACCTTCCACTTTTGAAGGAAAATCGGCCTACCTCCAAAATACCAAGGCCCACCCTCCAAAGCTTCATACATTGTCTGAGAGCTAGAAAACCGAAAAAAGAAGAAGCCATGACCATTGCCAAGAACCTCCATAAGACCTTTAGTTCCCCATAATTTGTTAGCACCATTCTGAACTAAAGAAAAAGGTAATTTGTCCAAGAAAAACCCAACAAGAGTATTCTCCCATCGAGCTTCACCTTTCTTAACAACATGAGCTGGTATTTTAACTTTAAGTTTCCCTTCCATGGACGGAGGTTTGACATACTTAAAAGTCATACCTTCAGCTTCCTTCCCCTTAACCACAGCAGCCCAATTGGGTTTCAATGAATCAACCGCCGCGTCCTTTAGAGGAGAGGACGGAATAAACTCACCCGGTTCTAAATTAGCAGTCCGAGGATCCACTTCACCTTCTTGTTCAAATTCAGCCATATCCGCCCATGAATGTGTAGGAGAAACATGAGAAGACTCAACAAGGGCCACCTCCAAATCAGAAGAACTCTTACACAAAGGAGAATGTTCGAGTACATGATCTGAACTTTCCAGCCCATTAATCCCTTCAATCCGAGGCTCCATCAAAGATAAGGAAGATATCTTCACATCAGCTCCCAATTCACCATCATATCGGCTAGACCCAACGGGATTGTCCTCTTTTGTTGCATCCACCATTCCAGCCGCCCGTTCATCATTTTGGAGAGAAACCCTACCTTGCTCATGCACAGCCGCACGTTCATGATGATCCTCACCAGGCGAGGTAACCCTAGTTGCAGCCGTCATGCACATATCACCTTCATAAGGAACCCTAGCCGCTCCTCTAGCAGCCCCCACCCTAGCCGCACCTTGCACATCATGTGTGGCAGCCGCAACAACAGTAAAACGTGATGCAGCCCTAGCGGCCACCTCTCCTTTGAACAACCCCGCCTCAAGTTGAACACCCTTAACCCTAGCCGCATCTTGATTAGGGTTTCGGAAGTTCCCTTGAGCCGCCACCCTAGAAGAATCACGAGCACGAACATTAGGATGATGAAGTAACCGCACCTTCCCATCACCGAGTGCAACTCCACGGGAATCATGTTCCTCCTTTGCTTCTCCACGTTGCTTAGCAAAATCAGCCGAGCCAACACCTTCTTTTGGAACCCTAGTCGCTCCATTCTTCGAATCTCCAAGTTCACCCTTCTTCTTGAAATCTTGAACACCAAATCTTTGTTTGGGAACATCAAGTAACGATCCCTGCGATTCCATGAGTGCAAGAAACCCTAGAAACCAAGATCAGTTTCTAGAGAGAGAATCTAGAGAGAGAGACTCTCATCGAAATTCAGTTGTCTTCCAAGTTCAATCTCAAATTCACGTGTCATGCATGCCAAGTTCCAATCCTTAATCTTTTTAACTCCAAGTCCACCCTCTTGCTTAGGCCGAGTGACCTCCTCCCAAGCCACCTTTGCCCCATTATGGTTTAAAGAGGACCCCTTCCAAAGAAAAGCACGAAAGACACCTTCTATAGTTTTCAAAACTCCAGCCGGTAATACAAAGTGAGAACACCAAAAGGCCTGTATGCTAAATAAAACAGACTGAATAAGTTGCAGTCGACCAGCAAATGAAAGGAATTGGTTAGTCCAGGTTTTAACCCTTCTCACAAGACGATCCACCAAAGTATTGCAATCTGAAGCTCGCAACTTTGTAGAAATGAGAGGCACACCCAAATACCGGACAGGAAGAAACCCTTCACGAAAGTTGAGTTGCTCAAGAATACCTGTTTTAACATCCGAATCAATACCAGAAAGAAAAACTTCACTTTTGGAAGGATTTGGCCGGAGTCCTGAGAAGGCGGAGAATAAGTGAAGTGATTCTTGGAGCACGGAAACAGAGCCCATATCACCTTTGCAAAATAAGAGCAAGTCATCTGCAAAGCATAAGTGGGTAAGACGCATCTTCCTACATCTCCAGTGAAAATGGAAATCCGAGGATTCCAAAGTTTTCTTCGCAAGAATTCGAGATAAAACCTCCATGCATAGAACAAACAAGTAAGGAGAAATAGGGTCTCCTTGCCTCAAACCTTTCCTCCCTGCAAAATAGCCATTAAGTTCTCCATTAATAGAAACTGAATATCTAGGAGAAGAGACACATTCCTTTATCCAAACCAAAAACCGAGTAGGAATACTTACCAAAAAAAAAAAAAAAACCGAGTAGGAAACCCCATTAGTCGCATTAATTCCCAAAGGAAATCCCAGTTCACAGAATCATAGGCCTTCATGAGATCAACTTTAATAGCACATCTTGGAGACACTGTATTCGAATGGTATCCACGAACCAATTCTTGAGCCAAAAGAATGTTGTCCCCTATACTCCTGCCCTGAACAAAAGCAGCTTGTGCCTCATTAACTAGACTAGGTAAGACCATCTTCAATCTTCCCGCAAGCAGTTTAGATATGCACTTATAAACAGTGTTGCAGCAAGAGATAGGTCGAAAGTCCTTCACCTTATCCGCATTTGCAATTTTAGGAATGAGGGCAATAATGGTAGCATTAGACTCTTTTAGAAGCTGACCCGAGGTAAAGAATTCCTTGATCGCCATTGTCACTTCTGAACCCACAATATGCTAAGTCTTCTGAAAAAAGTAAGCATTGAAACCATCAGGTCCTGGAGCCTTATTCGGGTGTAAACTGAACATAGCATCACGAATCTCCTCACTTGAAAATTCAGCCTCCAACCGTTCAATGAACTCATTACTCAAGGAGGGAGAAATAAATTCTTCCAAAGAATGATCGAGAACATTAGGCAACTCACCATCCGAGCCAAGCAAAGAATGATAAAAATCCACAATCTCCTTTGCAATTTGCCCTTTTTCAAGAACTAGACTCCCATCATCTTTTTGTATCCTCAATATCTTATTTGTATTCAATCTATTTTTAATAGAATGAAAAAAGAAAGCTGAATTCTTATCCCCTTCTTTCAACCATTGAATTCTGCTCTTTTGTTTCATTGAACTCTCAACTTCTTTGGAAACACAAGCAAGCCGGTTCAAACATTCCTTTTCTTTGGCCAAGAGGTCAATAGTACCGCCATTTGTGGCAATGGCAGATTGAATTGTAAATAGCTCCCTCCTTAAAATGTCTTCCAAAGCTAGATTTTGCTGCCCTTTTTTGATGGATAAGCCTTTAAGTGCTTCCTTCACCAATTTCAATTTTTTATACACCCTAAACATAGCAAAACCTTCAACCGGTGTTTGCCAAGCTGCTTCGACAGTAGGAAAAAACTCATCATAATCAACCCAATGGTTAAAAAATTTAAATGGCCTACGAACCTTAGGAATGGGGATACCAACATCAACCACCACCGGGGAATGATCCGAAACTCCAAAAGGAAGAAAATCAGCAAATGAAGTAGCAAAACTAGAAAGCCAAGTAGCATTTACAAGAGCCCGACCAAGTTTTCTCATAATATGCCCATGAGCCCGAGCATTATGCCAAGTATACATTAACCCACCAAACCGCAAATCTTCAAGCCCGGCGGAGCAGATTACATCATCAAGCTCGTCCATACATGGAGACCAATCCAGAGAGCCACCGTTCCTCTCATGTCTAAAACGGACTGCATTAAAATCACCAAGTACACACCACGGCAAGTCCCGGAACACATGAGATCTTTGCCGCAAATCAGCCCACAAGTGTCTTCTCGCAACATAGTCATTAAAACCATACACAAACGAAACATGCATCATACCAGCATCATGTAGCGGTGTTAAAGAAACATGAACCACTTGAGGGGAAAAACCAACCACAGCCACATTAACAGCCCGTGGGTTCCATAATACCCATATCCGTCCCATATTATCATCCACATGATTAACAAAGACCTTCCAATCTTTCATCAAAAGCTTCATAATTCTTTCTTTATTTACCTCTTTAACTTTAGTCTCAATTATTGCCAAACAATCAACTTTGTGAGCACGAACTAGATTACGAACCTCTTGTTGCTTGAGGGAATCATTGAGTCCCCTAATATTCCATGAAGCAATCTTAACCATAGAGAATTAAGAAGATAAGTTACCCGAGGCATCCCTACCCCCACCTTTAGAATCATGCTTCTTTCGATTCAGCTTCTTTTTCCTCTCCACTTCATCTATCATATTAACCTTAAGCATGAGTGGATTATTTATGGAAACACCATCCGAGGTTGGAGAATAATCTACCCCTTCAGTTGCCATATCACCCTCCTTCCTATTAGAGGACCGAATAGTAACATTTGAGAGGGAATTAACACCATCCCCTAAAGGAGTTGAAAAATCTTCACTATGCCCTTTACAATTTTCGGCCATTACCTTCAAAGGAGCATCAACCTTTTGAGGAACCGGAACAATTGCTAATGCCAATTCATCATTCAAAGTATCTACATCAGCAAGAACACCGAAAGAATTACTTGAAGAAGAAGCAGCCTTCTCAATCGGCCCCTTTATTGGAGAAGGAGACTTGTCCACCACTATCTTCTTACCACGGCGTTTTACTTCTTCCCATCCTTCACCAGCCGGATCTCCTTTTTGAACCTCTTCTTTTGCTGTAGTGGTTTTTTGAGCCCATTCTTGTCTCGTGGTCTTCTTGCAATTCTTGGCAAGATGCCCAAATTCCTTGCATACCAAGCATTTCTTGGGAACCCAATTATACTCGACCCGAATTTCATGAGCAGCCCCATTTTCAAGTTCAATCTCAAATTCATTTGGTAAAGCATCTTCAATCCCAACTTCAATACAAATACGAGCATAAGTAATACGTTTAAGAGATTCTATCATTTTATCCGCATGCAAAGGTTTCCCCACCAAGCTCGCAATAATACTAAGCCCCTCCTCCGTCCAACACTCCAGAGGAACATTATAAAAATGTACCCAAATGGGCACTTTTTTGCAGCCAACTTTGGATAAATTCATACCCACCCTCCACTTTTGAAGGAAAATCGGCCTACCTCCAAAATACCAAGGCCCACCCTCCAAAGCTTCATACATTGTCTGAGAGCTAGAAAACCGAAAAAAGAAGAAGCCATGACCATTGCCAAGAACCTCCATAAGACCTTTAGTTCCCCATAATTTGTTAGCACCATTCTGAACTAAAGAAAATGGCAATTTGTCCAAGAAAAACCCAACAAGAGTATTCTCCCATCGAGCTTCACCCTTCTTTACAACATGAGCTGGTATTTTAACTTTAAGTTTCCCTTCCATGGACGGAGGTTTAACATACTTAAAAGTCATACCTTCAGCTTCCTTCCCCTTAACCATAGCAGCCCAATTGGGTTTCAATGAATCAACCGTCGTGTCCTTAAGAGGAGAGGACGGAATAAACTCACCCGGTTCTAAATTAGCAGTCCGAGGATCCACTTCACCTTCTTGTTCAAATTCAGCCATATCCGCCCATGAATGTGTAGGAGAGACATGAGAAGACTCAACAAGGTCCACCTCCAAATCAGAAGAACTCTTACTCAAAGGAGAATGTTCATGTACATGATCTGAACTTTCAAGCCCATTAATCCCTTCAATCCGAGGCTCCATCAAAGATAAGGAAGATATCTTCACATCAGCTCCCAATTCACCAACATATCGACTAGACCCAACGGGATTGACATCTTTTGTTGCAGCCAACATTCCAGCCGCCCGTACATCATTTTGGAGAGAAACCCTACCTTGCTCATGCACATCCGCACGTTCATGATGATCCTCACCAGGCGAGGTAACCCTAGTCGCAGCCGTCATGCACATATCACCTTCATAAGGAACCCTAGCCGCTCCTCTAACAGCCCCCACCCTAGCCGTACCTTGCACATCATGTGTGGCAGCCGCAACAACAGCAAATCGTGATGCAGCCCTAGCGGCCACCTCTCATTTGAACAACCCCGCATCAAGTTGAACACCCTTAACCCTAGCCGCATCTTGATTAGGGTTTCGGAAGCTCCCTTGAGCCGCCACCCTAGAAGAATCACGAGCACGAACATTAGGATGATGAAGTAACCGCACCTTCCCATCACCGAGTGCAACTCCACGGGAATCATGTTCCTCCTTTGCTTCTCCACGTTGCTTAGCAAAATCAGCCGAGCCAACACCTTCTTTTGGAACCCTAGCCGCTCCATTCTTCGAATCTCCAAGTTCACCCTTCTTCTTGAAATCTTGAACACCAAATCTTTGTTTGGGAACATCAAGTAACAGTCCCTGCGATTCCATGAGTGCAAGAAACCCTAGAAACCAAGATCAGTTTCTAGAGAGAGAATCTAGAGAGAGAGACTCTCATTCGCCTTCAATGATGGTGTACAAAGATTATTCCACCTCTAGCTTAGGTCCTCCTAATTACCAGCCGAATCAAGCCAATGATGATAGATTTATTTGGGAAGTTTCAAGATCAAGGAAATATAATGCCAAAGCTACTTGGGAAGCTATTAGAGAGAAAGGAAGAAAGGTACAATGGCATTCACTACTATGGTTTCCCACTCATATTCCACGTCATAGTTTCATCCTTTGGCTAGCCATTAGAGAAAGGCTTAGCACAAAGGATAAAATTATGGCTTGGGGAATGAATGTTGACCCCCTCTGTGTTCTCTGCGGACAATGCAATGAAAGCTTGGAGCACTTATTCTTCTCATGCACATTCTCGGCTGAAGTAAGAAGAGGTATATTGCAAAAATGTTTACTTTCCAAAGATGTTCAACCGTGGAAGCAAGAAGTCTCATGGGCACTTGGGAAATTTAGTGGCAAAGAGCTTCATAAGAGAGTTTGCAAGATTGCTTAGGTAGCCATGGTGTACCACATATGGCGTGAAAGAAACACAAGAATTTTCAATGGTTCATCATCCACGACTTCTTGTATTGTAGATGGTATTGCACATGAAGTTAAGATTAGATGTTCTACTATTCCTTCCATTAAAACTTCTAATGTAAATATAGATTTCTGTAATAGTTGGGGAATCATGTGATGTATTTTGATGTAATACGGGGGTATGCCTCCAAGAAAATGTAAATTTTACTCCCATTAATCCAAATTCTATAGCTAATTACCAAAAAAAAAAAGAACAGTTTAATGAATCAATAAAAGATTAATTTCCTAAATTCACCTATAAAAACTAAAATATTATTTTGTAAAAATTGGTTTAGTTATTTTTAGCCCCTCTTCTTCAATTTTATCTTTTTAGTTTTTTATTAAATGATATTATCAAAACATTATTTGAGTTATTTAGAGTAACGCACAACTATTAATACATATGATACAAGTTTTTTATTCTAGCATATACTAAAATGTTGCCTATATCATTTTTAATTCTTTAGCAAAATTAAACACTGAATGTTGAAAGAGAATGATAATGTTGGAGTATTTTTTGCATTGTTCATATATATAAAATGTGTATTGATTCTTAGGCAGTATTTGGATGGCAAAATTAAAATTTAAAGTTGGTGTAAAAATAACAAGTAATGAAATTTAATTGAAAAAAATTAAAAAAATTTACAAAAATTGAAGTTCTTTTTGGCATTTTTTAAAATCAAACCCCATCTTATACATTAAGATTTGGGGAGAGCGTGACCTTTAGCTCAGTGGTTAAGAGCCTTTCCTGTCCGCTCATGACTCGAGTTCGAGTCTTCCCCCTCCCCTTAAAAAAAAAAAAAAATTCACCTTTCAAAAAAAAAAATAATAAGATTCGGGGAGGTCTGATGCACTTACAAATCGTTGGATCAAACAGTAACATTTTGATCCAACGGTCCGTAGGTACACCAGACCTACTCCCAACCCTATACATTAACATTTTTTAAAATTGAATGTACAAATATAAAAGTATTACATGTGGGCCAGGCCGGACCTAAACCCTTGGAAAATATGCGGGTTTTGTGGGCTGTGGGCCCATTTCACCCCTAACTAACCCTTAGCTCTCCAAAACCTCGTGCTAGACCCTACTAATTACATACACAAATGTATTTATATTTATGCACATGCATTCTTGGTCACGCTTTCTTTGATCGGAGGCCACTTAACAATTTTAGGGTTTTCACAAAAGCTGCCGTAGAAGAAGCGAAGAAACGCTCTCTCTCTCTCTCTGAAACCAAACCCTAAGACCTGTCAAACATGGCGGTGAAAGCAACGAAAGCGCAGAGGAAAACCATGTACGATCAGAAGCTGTGCAAGCTTCTGGATATCTACTCTCAGGTCTTGATCGTGGCGGCCGATAACGTGGGTTCGAAACAGCTTCAGGACATTCGCAGGGGCTTGCGAGGCGAGTCGATTGTGTTGATGGGCATGAACACTATGATGAATCGTTCCATCAGAGAGCATGCCGGAAGGACTGGTAACACCGCCTTCCTCAGTCTCGAACCCCTTCTTGTGGTACGTACTTCTCGCCTCAAGCTTTTGCGTTTCTGTTTTGGTCTGTTTGGTTGGAGATATAAGTTTTTTTGGAAAAATGAAAGTATTGGCCTTTAGGTTTCTCTTGTGTGGTGGGTGTGGATTTTGGGCTGTTTGGTTGGCGAGAAACACTAGGAAAGAAAGTTTTCGGTTTGTTGATTTGCATTTGTTTTACTATTATCAGCCATATTGATTTAGGGTTTGAGAATGAGTTTCTGAAAGGGGTTTCCATTTCGGGAATAGTTTTTGTCTTAGTCCAGTAGTAATTGGTTTTCATGTTTTTGGACAACCTCTGCGGGAAACCTTTAATGTTATCTGAAAACATTTGCTTAAAATGACTATACTTTGTTTTGCGTGCTTATTTTGTGGTACTTTTAAACGTTTTCTCCTTTGAGATCAGGGAAATGTAGGGTTGATATTTACAAAGGGAGATCTGAAGGAAGTGAGCGAAGAGGTTGCCAAGTACAAGGTATATCGTTCACTTTTCAAATGCAATTACTCTTATGTGTGATTTATGTTTTGCAATCGTCATCTTACAAGTTTCATTAATTGTTTTTTTCGATCTAATGGTTAACGGTGTTAGTTGAATTTATTAATTTGTGAAAATATTAAATTATATAAATAATTAATTTAAAATTTTTTATCAAAACTTCATAGTTTTAATTAGTTATTAAAAACTAATATATTGTGGCTTAATTTTATGTTTTGTTCGTAATTATACAAAACTTTTTAGTTTTAAAATTTTTAGTCACTTTTTAAGTTCAAAATATTAATATATGAAAACTTTCAAAAATCTATAAAAACTTTTAAGCTCAAATTTTTATCTACCTTAGACCCCGCTTAGTTTGATATAGTCCTACTAATGCGTTCGGATCAATATAAAACTTTACAAATTTTTATAAAATTAAAAAATTTTACTCAATGAACGAATTATGATTATAACTTTGATAAATTTATACTAATTTATACAACTCTAACTCCAAACACTTATATGTGTTTTTAACGGTAGTTTTATGCGTTTTTATCCATTTATGATAGGGATATCTAGTTTAAAATTATGCTTTCGTCTCTCTCTGAACTTGTTACCCTTCAAAATTGAATATTTTTGTGCTTCCTCGTAAACTCAATTGTGAATATTTGGTAACCTACCCAAGGGGCAAAAATTTGTAATAATTAATGAATTCCTTAAACATGCTTTTTTTTTTCAATGCTCAGGGCAGTACTCCTTTATTACTAATATCGAATAGAATAATGACTCTTATCACTCTAAAGCAAGATTGCTAAAATTCGTGGATGGTCTAAAAAATCGAATCGCAAAATTATATAATTTCACTCATTGTCTATAATATTGCTACAATTTTCCAATAAGAACTTCTATTTTTTTTGTTGGTAAGTAACAAAACTTTTATTAATAAGAGAAAAGAGTAAAGGCATGCGTTAAAAAAATTCTATGAACAAAAACTAACAGATATTAACAAAATGAATTTTCAACAAAGTTTATATATAAAAGATTATATATCTAGTTTGTACTCCTTTTACCCAACTACATAATTGAGGTATTTAAAGTGTTTGATGTGACCTATATAATTAACATTAAAATGCTGATTTCATTTTATCTTAATTTTTTGTGTGAGTTAAAATGCATTTGTTATATTTTATTATAGGTTTCTTTGGTTCCGTTGTAGCTACTAGATTTAATTTATGGTAGTTAATTTGGTGAAATAATGCACATGATTCTCAACTAGTATATTATAAGAAATAATAGTGTTATATAATTAAAAATCTACAAAAGAAAAGTAACAAGTAAAATAATTATGGCCTACGGCTTGGAAAAAAACCCCGTGAAGTCTGTTTTATTTAATAATATTACATAAAAATTACTTAATTTTAAAATTGATAAATTTACTTATAAAATTGAGATTTTATTATTTTTAAGTTCAAAAATTGAGATTCTATTAGTTTTACCCTTATTAAAATTTTAGATAAAATCAAATAAGTTTTTTCATTCTAAGATCGTAAAATCTTAAAATTTTCAGATTTAAATTGAGATTTTAATAATATTGCTTTAAAGCTAAAGATCTATTAAGGTAGATTAATTTTTGTGCGTGGCCAGAAACGGGTTGGAGGTTCTAACTAAGTTAGGGTCAGATGATGGGGAGGTTAGTGGTAAATGGTATTTATAAGAAGAAGGTCAAATTGAAAGAGGGGGAGGTTTTGTAATGTTAGCCCCATGATATTAATTTTAAGAATTATCTGATTGTGATCCAACAGCTTACGACAAAAATGGACTAGAAACTGTGTGCTAGGGTGATACAAGATATTGATTGTACTACAAATGGGCTCATTCTGGTCATCTTAGACGAGACATAATGAGATTTTGATTTTTAGATTAATGAAATAATATTTTTTTAAATAATTTTGTAATTATCATTTTATATAAAATATAATTATTATGTGACTTTTTAGTTGACTTTTGAACTATAAAATATAGTTATTTTCATTTTGAATGAAATGTAATTATTATATGATTTTTTATTGGTTTTCAAGTTATGAAATATATATATATATATATTATTTTAGTTAGTGTTATATTATATTTTTTATTATATTTAGATAAAATATTAATAAATAATACATATAAAAATATATATTTTGTTAAGTTCTCGTTGTGTCATGTTATGTATTTTTTAGCATCAACAATATGTTATATCTGTGTTGTGTTGGTATCCATACTTGTTATATTATCTCCAAACCACAATTAACGCATTTGTTTTAATTTAAAAATTTTACTATTTTAAGTTTAAATAAGCTAGAAAGTTGTACTTCCATCTCATAATTACCATCCATTTAAGTTTGGACTTTATAACCAGCGTTAATATTTTTTCTATATTTTCTTGAAGAGAAAGTTATATAATTTTATTTATTTATTTACTTTTACGATGAAAACTCGTAATTACTACTAAGGGACTGTTTGGATGGCAAAAAAAAATTTAAATAATAAAAAATTAATATAAAAGTAACATGTGACGAAATTTGATTAAAAGAAATTAAAAAGAGTAGGTAACTTTTGATAACTTTTGATAACTTTTAGCATTTTTTTTAAGCCCAAACAGCTCCTGCGATTTAAATGTGCACTGCATAAACCCATTATACTTGGACAATAGTTCATAAAGAACGGTATAAACTCACAAACAAATCTGTTTGTAGGCTTACATCCCAATGGAGGAACCCATTAGGATTGAGATTAATATCTTCCGAAGAACGGGTTGAGTTCTGGCAAGCTGATTTAATCAATTGATTATTAACATATGTAAATGTTAAAGATATGACAGCGTGAGCGAGAGATTATGAGATCACAAATTATATATTCAATATTTTTTTATTACTTTATAACAAATTCCATTTTTTAATTAGTTATGGAGGAATTTATTTTTGATCCTCCGAATATTTTTTTTGCTCTGTAATGTAGAATTTTTAATAGGAAAATTTATTTGAATATACATCAACTTTTAATAAGGACATTATGCATTACATGCTCGCCTTAAGAAAGGCAATTGAAATTGCATTGGTCTGCCTGCAAAACAATAAACTTCTGGCTACTAATGATTTCATTATGTTCCAAGTACGCATTATTTTTTTTTTTTTGGTAAGTGCAAGTACGCATTATTTTTTTACAAAGGGAGGCTGATGTCACTGCTGCGTTGTTAGTTGAGTTAAATCAAGTTTGGAAATCATTATACTAAAATCCAATGATCCAGAATCATTCAAGTAATTTTTAAGCTAAAAATATTCCAACTTGATATTCGAAGCTGATATTGAATAGGATGTCAGCGCTCCGTGTCCTTATTTTTACGAGTTTATGTTTACCTGCACAGGTTGGAGCTCCCGCTCGTGTTGGCCTTATAGCTCCAATTGATGTTATTGTGCCACCAGGAAACACTGGACTGGACCCTTCCCAGACTTCCTTCTTCCAGGTTACTCCAATCTTCAAACTTCTCGGCTAAGTTTTTTTTATTTATTTAGCTCTTACC
Organism: Vitellaria paradoxa; assembly: GCA_019916065.1. Classification (NCBI taxonomy): domain Eukaryota; kingdom Viridiplantae; phylum Streptophyta; class Magnoliopsida; order Ericales; family Sapotaceae; genus Vitellaria; species Vitellaria paradoxa. The sequence goes on from CM034238.1 coordinate 31,321,905, forward strand.
CCCAACTCCAAATTTCAGCTGCTTAACATTCACAAACACGCACAAACGCGCGCAAATAAGCCCAAATGAGCGTAAAATGGCACGCGAGCGCCTCGGCGCGCAACCGCGCCCAAAATGGCGCGCGCGGGCGCCTAGGCGCACAAACGCGCTCAAAATGGCGCGCGGGCGCCCTGACGCACAAATGTGCGCAAACAGGCGCCAGCGAACGCACACTCACAAACACGCGCAAACGCGCGCAAAATGGCGCGCGTGCGCCTCGTCGCACAAATGCACGCAAACACGCGCCGGCGCCCGCACACTCACAAACACGCGCAAACACGCGCAAACGCGCGCAAAATGTTGCGCGGGTGCCCGGGTGCGTAAACGCGCCCAAACGCAAGCAAAATGGCGCGCGGGCGGCCCGGCGTACAAACGCGCGCAAACTAGCCCAAACGCGCGCAAAATGGCGCGCGAGCGCCCAAGCGCACAAACGCGCGCAAATACGTGCCGGCGCGCGCACGCTCACGAACAAGCGCCCAAACGCGTGCAAAATGTCGCGCGGGCACCCTGGCGCACAAACGCGCGCAAACAGGCACCGGCGCGCGCACACTCACAAAACGCGCAAACGCGCCCAAAATGGTTGGCGGGCACCCAAGCGCACAAACGCGAGCAAACACGCGCCGGCACGCGCACACTCACAAACACACGCAAACTAGCCCAAACGCGCGCAAAATAGCGCGCGGGCGCCCTAGCACACAAACGCGCGCAAACACGCGCCGGCGCGTGCCCACTCGCAAACGCGCGCAAAATGGCGCGCGGGCGCCCCAGCGCACAAACGCGCGCAAACACGAGCCAACGCGCCCAAATGCGCGCAAAATTTCGCGCGGGCGCCACGTTGCACAAACGCGAGCAAACACGCGCCGGCGCGCGCACACTCACAAACACGCGCAAACAAGCCCAAACATGTGTAAAATGGCATGTGGGCGCTTCGCCGCGCAACTGCGCCCAAAATGGCGCGCGGGCGCCCCGGCGCACAAACGCGCGCAAACAGGCGCCGGCGCGCGCACACTCGCAAACACGCGCAAACGCGCCCAAACGCGCGCAAAATGGCGTGCGGGGGCCTCGGCGCACAAACGCGCGCAAACAGGCACCGGCGCGCGCACACTCACAAACACGCGCAAATGCGCCCAAACGCGTGCAAAATGTCAAGCGGGCGAACCGGCGTACAAACACGCCCAAAATGGTGCGTGGGTGCCCCGACGAACAAACGCCCGCAAACACACGCCGGCGCGCGCACACTCACAAACACAAGCAAACGTGCCCAAACGTGTGCAAAATGTCGCGTGGGTGCCCCGTCTCACAAACGCGCGCAAAAACGCGCCTGCGTGCACACACTCACAAACACGAGCAAACAAGCCCAAACGCGCGCAAAATGGTGCGCAGGCGCCTCGGCGCGCAAACGCGCCCAAAATGGCGCGCGGGCGCCCCAGCGCACAAACGCCGGCAAACACACGTCGGCGCGTGCACACATACAAACACGCGTAAACGCGCCCAAACACGCGAAAAATGGCGCGCGGGCGCCTCGGCGCACAAACGCACGCAAACACGCGCCGGCGCGCGCACACTCACAAACACGCGCAAACGCGCTCAAACGCGCGCAAAATGGCGCGCGGGCGCCCCGGCGCGGAAACGGACCCAAAATGGCGCGGGGGCGCCCCGGCACACAAACGCCCGCAAACACGCGCCGGCGCGGGCGCACACACAAACATGCTACCAAACGCGTCCAAAATGTCACGTGGGTGACCCGGCGCATAAACGCGCACAAACACGCGCCTGCGTGCGTACACGCCCAAACACACACAAACAAGCCCAAACGCGGGGCACAACTCACAAACATGCGCAAACGCGCCCAAACACGTGCAAAATGGCCCACGGGCGCCTCGGCGCACAAACGCGTGCACACTCACAAACATGCGCAAATGCGCCCAAACGCGGGCAAAATGCCACGCGGGCGCCCCGGCGCACAAACGCGCCAAAATGCGCGCAAAATGGCGCCGCGCGCGTCGCGGCAGACAAATGCGCGCAAACAGGCGCAAAATGCACCCGGGCGCCCCGACGCACAAACGCTCGCAAGCAGGCGCCGCGGTGCGCAAACGTGCCCAAACGCGCGTAAAATGGCGCGGGCGCCCCGGCGCGCAAACTTGCCAAAACGCGTGCAAAATGCCGCGCGGGCGCCCCTGCGGGCATACGCGCCCAAAAGCGCGCAAAATGTCGCGCGTGCGACCCGACGCGCAAACTTGCCAAAACGCGCGCAAAATGGCGTGCAGGCGCCTCGGTGGGTAAACGCGCCCAAAAGCGCGCAAAATGTCGTGCGTGTGCCCCGGCGCGCAAACTTGCCAAAACGCGCGCAAAATGGCGTGCGCGCGCCCCGGCGGGCAAACGCGCCCAAAAGCGCACAAAATGTATCGCGTGCGCCCCGTTGCGCAAACTTGCCAAAACGCGAGCAAAATGGCGTGCGGGAACCCCGGCAGGCAAACTTGCCAAAACGCGCGCAAAGTGGCGCGCGGGCGCCCCGGCGCCCAAACTTGCCAAAACGCGTGCAAAATGGCGTGCGCGCTCCCCGGCGCGCAAACTTGCCAAAACGTGCGCAAAATGGCGCGCGGGCGCCCCGGCGCGACAACGCGCCAAAACGCGCGCAAAATGGCGCGCGGGCGCCCCGGCGCGCAAACGCGCCCACAAGCGCGAAAAATGTCATGCGGGCGCCTCGGCGCGCTGACCGCTCGTAAATAGTGCAGTGCTAATTAACCCCCAAGTGCAAGGGTGTGCGGTGTAGTTTTAATCTCGGTGAGTCCGAGGTCGAATCCACAGGGAAGCCTATGTGTTTCAGTTTCTAAGTTCAAATATGAATTGTAGGATTGAATTAGAATTAAAGTTGCAATTAACTTAAATTAGATTTGATAGAGTTGAAATTTGAGAAATTAAACTAAAAACAAAGTAATTACTAATTAAAGGAATATTTCAACTTAAATAAAATTCGAACTAATTTAAATAACTCAGCAAATTAAAATTACTAAACTTAAATTTAAAGAGTAATCTAATCTAATTGCAAACAAGATTTATAAGAAATTTAAAGCAGTGATTTTATCAAATTGAAATTCTAATAAAAAAGGGTTCTTGATTCAACCTTCACAATTCCAAGTAATCTGTTATTTCACCAAGGGATGATTTTAAATACAATCCATAGTTCACGTCAAAGGATCTATGGATTGGGAAAGATTTTCAATACATTCCAAAATTCCTCGATACACAGTTTTAAATTCACGTTTCATTATGGAAGATAAAACTGGAAAGATTTTATGATAAAAATACTCGAGTTCAAATCTAGATTTAAATTGTTTAAAAATTATCAAGAAAATTATAATCAAGAGTGTTTATCAGTGATTACAGAGAATATGAACAAACACTCTTGTTTTCAAAGGTTTTCCAAACAACAAATCAAGTTTGAAAATAGTAGATCACTTCACATAGGCTTTTGAAACCCATGTGAAGGATCTACGCACATCCCTCAGTTCATAACAAATTACCCTTCATTGATTCAGTGAATCAAGAACAAAGGTTTTTACCCTAGCATGCTTTGAAACAACTTAACAGGCTTAGATGAAGACATAACTGTTAAAGCTTCAAAAACGTAATTAAAACAGTCCTAATGAATGTAAAACCTACCTACGAACATTCAATTAATAATAATGAACCAAAACGAAATACTAGATTAATTAAAATTAAACCTTAAGATCAAAACGTGCAGCATTCGTATCAAACTCTAAACGAAACCCTAATATTTTAAAGCATCCAAAGATTAAACAAACTAATGGCATTAATCATAAAAATCATCCAAGAACATTCAAAAACTAATGAAGAGCAAGAATGAAATATTAACTTACTTGAAAACGAACTTTGAAATTAAGAACTTGAGTAGCAATCGCAATGACAATCGTCTTAAAAACTTGAAGTACGTAAAGTAGTAACATTCACGAATAACAAATCTTCAAAATCTTCCAATAAATAAATACCTAGAACTAAACTTAAACCTAAGAGAAGTAGGAGAAGAGGAAGAAGAACAATATGTAGCAGCCCCCCTCCATTCGGCTACAAAGTATCATATATATAAGCAAACACAAAACCCTAATTAGCCAACACGCGGAGCTCAATTCCGTATAGGGGGGTCCGGACCGTCCCTCAGGGGGTCCGGACCACAGTGTGTGGTTTCTTCAATCGGCTGGAAGGCGAGCTTTCTGTGGTCGGGACCGTCAAGCAAGGGGGTCCGGACCACAGTGTACATGAAATTCTCTTCAACAGTTCCAGCTTTCTGTGGTCGGGACCGTCAAGCAAGGGGGTCCGGACCACAGTGTATAGATTTCTTCAATGTTTGCTCCTCCATTTAAGCCAACTCTTGGGGAAGTTTGAACCGTTGTTGACACGCTTTGTTCTCCTTTGTTTCCTTCCTCCTTGGAGTTGTCAAAATCACTGTCTTCTTCGTTGAATTCACCATTTTTCCTGCGATTGACAAAATGGTTTACGTAAGTGATAAAATAGTGATAAATCATGAGGAAAACATAGTAAAACATGTAAATGAGTGTGCAAAAGTGTCGTTTGTAATTACACTTTTCGAGTGTAATCACACCCCCCAACTTGAGTCTTGCTAGTCCCTAGCAATGCAGTTTGTTGGAATGTGAAGCAAATATTCTCTTTTCGTTGGAAACACGGCTACACTTAGCTACGTGTAGCAAGCCCTTTAAACCCCTAGGTTCCCCCTAGTGGACGAGTAAGGTCTCGTGAAGGTTTGCAGTGAATCTACCCACAAAATTCAATAAACTAGTTCAATGTGTAGTAAAAGTCTTTCAAACAATTTCTGGTTCAATCTCAATAAAGAATTAGTCACTACACCCAAAAATGGCATAAAACCTCCCAATGCATGTTAAACTTACCTAATTCTCAACCCATTAATTCAAATGTATCAATTCATATCATTCATTCAAAATAGTCATCAAATATACTCTAAGATTGTGGCTTTGACTTCAATTCTCACCAGGATGCCCACTCACAAATAAAATCACTCGAACAAGGTTACTCTCATGGTTCATGCTAGAATGCAATGTCAAATAAGTGCAATGAACCCAATTCACGAAGTGACTGAAAGAATTAAGATATGGAGTGTTGCATAGCTTCATGAATGGAATGTATTAATGCATTACAAGAGAACTATTATCAACCACATGAAATAGATCAATGCTCTTATAAGTGTTGTTCACCTAAAGTCCATTAGGTCTTTACTAGGTTGTAGCTTGGCCATGGGGTATTGGTTAGACAAACAAAGGATAGGAAAATCAAAGTGCATGTCTAAGGATTACAATGATAGTGCAATGACAAACCCCCCAACTTCTCTCTTTTCAACTCCTTGAATACTAAACATTGAAGCTGTTCTTATTATTAATATATTTTTTTTTTTTCATGGGACTAATAATAATGAACTTATGAATTGCTATGTCCCCTTTTTTTTTTTTTTTTTTTTTTTTTTTTTTTTTGCACATTTTCTAATATAAGCTCCTCCCTTATACACCTTGTTTCAATTCTTGCACAAACATCCCAAGACATGCAAGGGTGGGCTCACCTATATATCTAAGGCTAAAAGGACATCAATGTGGCTAAAACAAGAAATTTCATATATATATATATATATATATTTTTCATAGGCTTCAAAGTGGCTCCAAGGGTAATGTAATAAAAGAAAAGTTATAAGCTTCCAAATGTATGAAAGATGGCCTAACATCACTCTCTAGGTTTCTAACACTTTTTTTTAGAGGCATTGACCCAGACATGTAAATCAAAAATAGCATCTTGTGCATTTAATACCAAAACAAAGTAATGTAATGAAGCTATTCAAGAAAAGTGAGATGAAAGAAGTCATAAAGAATTGAAGTATAAAACCCTCGAGAATAAAAGAGTAGGCTCTAAAGCTCACAAAAGTATGGGGTTTTAAGTCTCCACCTATATCTTGGCATACTTGAATGACTAATTCTCGTGAATTCAAATCCTTAATACATTTTCATATAATGGTTTCAAAATGACAAGTTATCAATGCAATAGGCAATTTTATACTCAATTTGAATTAAAGTGCCTTCTTCAAGATTGAAACCAAACCATTCATTATTTTCATGACTGATACTAACATTAAACTAGTTAAGAGAACACATATACAGTCTAGTCATGCAAATTCAAGAAAGTCATAAATAACAATGATTTTCAAAATTTCAAAAAAAAATTTTCTCATTCATGTAAAATCTTTTCATCATGCGACCCTACCCCCCAACTTAAATGTCACATTGTCCTCAATGTGAAAACTATGAAGTATATGTGAGGATGTAGTGTGCAAAGTGAGCATGATGAGGTATAATAACAGTAAAGCATAACTAAGACTGAACATGCATCTATCAGATTAACCACTAAGAATGGAAATAATCATGGCAATGCAAGTGGTTAATAATAGTAACATAAGAATAAACTAAAATAAAAAAAACGAGACAAAAAGAAAAGAAAGCAATAAAATAAAAATGGAAAGGAACATACCTTCTGATAGCATCCTTCAGGTCTAAATGTTGCCGAAATTCAAATAAAAACTGTAAAGGAATTCCATAATCATCCACATTCGATTTATTTAAATTATTGTCAATTCCATTTTCAACCTTACTGTTAGCACTCCCCTTCTCAGAAAAAAACTCAATGGTGATAGTTCATCCAAGCACAAGGAAATTAACATAAAGCAAATAAGGCATAATACATCACCATAGAATCAAAAGTAGCATAAGTATCCAATAATTACATCCCAGAAAATAAATGCACCCTAAAGAGTTTTAGGAGTAACAAGTTACACAATGAGTGATCAAAATCCTAAACTCTCAGAACCCAAAGATAACAAGGTCCTCTCACTGTGGAGGTGGAAAAGAGTCACGAAGGTGATCCAGGACACTTTTCAGCAAATGTTCCTGGGTCTGCTGAGACTGCTGGATGCGTAGGAGCAACTGATGATCTTCTTCTTGATTTTTCTCTATGTGATCCATGCGCCCTTCTAAAACATCAAGCCGATCAGCCAACTCAGTATTGGTGACTTCCTGTCCCTCCTCGGTTTCCTCCAATATAGGTGCTGACGTATGTTCATGAACCGTTGTGGCTTTCCTCTTTTTAGTAGCCATGTTGCCACGGGATTTGGAATAAGAAGTTATGGTAAATGGTTGCAATCCCAAGGCTATAGGCATATCATCCGTAACCTGGGCCCCCTTCCTCCGAAAGATCTCTGTGAGGGCACCTCCAAAGGGCAAAGCTGTCAACGAGTTAGGTTGCTCGCAAACATAAGCAATATGGTTCCATAGGTAGGAGGGTAAATCAATAGTCATTCCAGTACCAATTGCATAGATCAATCTGGCCCTAAGAGGTGTGCAGTCTGAATTTCGATTTTGAGGAAGTAAATTGGTGCAAGAAAACATGTGCAGAGCCCAGTATTTATCAGCAAGTATTGAGGCTGGCTTTCTATATTCTGCCTCCCATTCTTGTCCTTCTGAGACGATTTCTGACACTAAATTCAGGAAAGGTGGTGTCCCTTCATCTGGATAAGAAAATTCGGGCCTTTGAACCCGGGGTAATTGAAAAACTTGGGCTAAATCATCTGGTGTAAGAATGATTTCAACTCCCCTAACCCAACTGACAAGGCGTTCTCTTCCTCGTCTCTTACTAATGGATCCTTCTTTGAAATTAGCAAAGAATTCTCGAACCAAGTCAACCACACAGTAGGCATTGAACTTAGCTATACCGAGCCATTGTCGCCCCTCAAAGTTTTGTTCTAATAGAAAGTCTTCACTTTTAAATGTTCAATACTTCCAATACCGTTCAACCACTACTGGTTTGTTTACCCAATTGTCATCGTAACTAAGTTCAGCTTCTGCCCTCCAAAATCGATTTCTATCAAAGACAGGCTCAAGTCGTCGATTGGCAGCATGCTTAGTCCGTGGGGGCATGGGAACTACAACCCAACAAGGAGAAATAATGAATCATTCTAATCAATCCTATGTCCACCCAAATGTGGTGGCCCCATTCTAATGACAATTAAACAAAATACTTAAGAAATAGCACCAAATCACCAAACAATGTTCTTATGGATCCAAATCAAACCCACGGTAGAGAAAAATTGCAAACTTTGGAAACTAATTCAAACTAATACTACCCTTGAATATTAATGTCCAAAGAAAGTGTTTTGGTGAGATAGAACATAACTCTTGAAGCTTTGAAGCTTGAGGTGAACAAATATGGAAGAACCGAACTAGGGCTTGAAGAATGGAGAAGACATACCTTATAGATGATGTGAAAGTGCAGAAAATTGTTGATTTCGGCTGAAATAGGAGTTGAATCAACTTCTTTTTTTGAAGAATCTCGCACGGGTAGAAGATTTCTAGGTTATATTTTGCTAGAGAGAGGGAATATTGACAAGAGGAGTGAAGATAGGGCTGTCCGAATTGAGCTGAAAAGGGAACCCGATCTGCCTTAAAGACACCCGCAGGGTCCGGACCGTCCCTCAGGGGGTCCGGACCACAGTATGCTCGGCCTACATCCCTCCTTGCAGGGTCCGGACCATTCCCTAGGGGGTCCGGACCACAGTAATGGCTCTAAGTCTTGCTTGTTGCTCTAATTCTCTCAATTTTCCTAATAATACTAACTAAAAAGAAAAAAAACTAAAATAAATAAACGGCAAGCTAACCTAGATCTACTAATATACACTACAAATACTTGAATGCGGACTATTCATAAGGAGGGGGATCTAAAAGATCCCATGTTTCGATGCAAGCCGCAAAGTTTTGTAAGTATGGTTTCAACTTATGCCCATTCACCTTAAAACGATGTTTATTCTTTGGATTTTCAATCTCAATGGCTCCATGATCTGACACATGCGTTACTATGAAAGGACCTGACCACCTAGATTGTAGTTTCCCTGGGAATAGATGAAGTCGTGAGCGATAAAGTAATACTTTTTGGCCTTCATGAAATGATCGTCGAGCAATATGCCGATCATGTATTTTCTTTATCCTCTCTTTAGATAGTAAGGCATTCTCATAAGCGTCATTCCGTAACTCTTCCATTTCTGCAATTTGTAGTTTACGGTGTAACCCCGCCTCATCAAGATTAAAGTTGAAGTTCTTAATTGCCCAATAAGCTTTATGTTCTAATTCAACGGGCAAATGGCATGGTTTACCGTAAACTAACCTGTAGGGAGACATTCCTAAGGTAGTTTTATATGCAGTGCGATATGCCCATAGGGAATCTGTCAATCGTAGTGACCAATCCTTGCGGTTAGGATTAACCGTCTTTTCTAGGATTGTCTTAATTTCCCTGTTCGCAAGCTCTACCTGGCCACTCGTCTGGGGGTGATATGGAGTTCCTACTTTATGTGCCACCCCATATTTAAGAAATAGAGTGCCTACAGGTCGGTTACAGAAATGTTTCCCCCCATCACTAATTATCGCTCGAGGTACCCCGAAGCGTGAAAATATGTTTTCATGGAGGAATTTAAGAACTACTTTATGGTCGTTTGTCTTAGCAGCTACTGCTTCTACCCATTTAGAAACGTAATCAACTCCTACTAATATGAATTCATACCCAAAGGAGCTTGGAAAAGGACCCATGAAGTCTATTCCCCAACAATCAAATATTTCCAAAACAAGAATAGGAGATAGAGGCATCATGTTCCTACGAGTCAAGCTACCTAGCCGTTGACATCTGTCACAGGTGGTACAGAATTGATGAACATCCTTAAATAACGTAGGCCAATAGAATCCACATTGTAATATCTTTGCAGCTGTTTTGTTCGTGGAAAAATGGCCACCACACGCTTGAGAATGGCAGAACTCAATTATTCCTTGGACTTCCCAGTCAGGAATACACCTACGGATAACTTGGTCAGGGCAATATTTAAATAAATACGGATCATCCCAAAAGAAAACTCTTACATTCCTAAGGAATTTCTTCCTATCTTTAGAAGTCCATTCATCCGGGATTTGTCTTGTCACTAAGTAGTTAGCAATATCAGCATACCAAGGAGGGGTAGAGGCTGTTATTGCTGGCACATGAAATAGCTGATCATCAGGGAAGCTATCATTGATTTGAGTATCATCTTTAGGATAGACTTCAACTGGTAAACGTGACAAATGATCCGCCACCACGTTCTCTACACCTTTCTTATCTCTTATTTCGAGGTCAAACTCTTGTAGTAGCAATATCCATCGGAGTAATCGTGGTTTGGCCTCTTTCTTGGTCAACAGGTACTTAAGTGCAGAATGGTCAGTGAAGATGATGACTGTTGAACCAATGAGATAAGATCGAAATTTCTCAAGGGCAAAGACAACTGCTAGTAATTCTTTTTCAGTTGTTGTGTAGTTCTTTTGAGTGTCATTAAGGGTCTTACTAGCATAATAAATCACATGTGCTTTTTTATCTCTTCTCTGTCCTAGTACAGCTCCAATAGCATGGTCACTAGCATCGCACATCAATTCGAATGGCAGTGACCAATCAGGAGTTTGTAAAATAGGAGCTGTAGTTAGACATCCCTTGAGTTTTTCAAAAGCTTGCTGGCATTGATCAGTCCATTCAAATGGATGTATCTTGTGTTAGTAATTTACACAAAGGTCTGGAAATTTCACTAAATGATTGAATGAACCTTCGATAGAATCCAGCATGTCCCAAGAAAGATCTAATATCTTTTACTGATTGGGGTTTGGGAAGCTTTTGAATCAGCTCTACTTTCGCCTGATCTACCTGAATACCTTCTCTTGAAACTATGTGCCCCAGAACGATGCCTTGTGTCACCATAAAATGACACTTTTCCCAGTTAAGGACAAGGTTCTTTTCCTCGCATCGAGTTAATACTAGATCAAGGTGGTGCAAGCATTGCTCGAATGAGTCACCATAGACAGAGAAATCGTCCATAAATACTTCGACGATCTCTTCTACCATCTCACTAAATATGCTAATCATGCAACGCTGAAAAGTGGCAGGTGCAGTTACATAGGCCAAACGGCATTCGTTTGTATGCAAAGGTGCCAAAGGGACAGGTGAATGTAGTTTTGGATTGATCCTCTAAAGCTACCTCTATTTGGTTATAGCCCGAATAGCCATCTAAAAAGCAGTAATAAGCATGCCCAGCCACTCTTTCTAAAACTTGATCTAAGAATGGAAGAGGAAAGTGGTCTTTTCTAGTACTTGCATTGAGTTTCCTATAATCAATGCATACTCGCCAGCCAGTTTGCACTCTCGTTGGGACTAGCTCATTATTTTCATTCCGAACTACGGTAATACCTGACTTCTTAGGTACCACTTGCGTAGGACTTACCCATTGGGAATCAGAAATTGGGTAAATTATCCCTACATCAAGCAACTTTAGTACCTCAGCCCGTACTACCTCTTTCATATTTGGATTGAGCCTTCTTTGCATTTGTCGTACCGGCTTGGCGCCCTCTTCTAAATAAATGTAATGTGTGCAAAGGAGTGGACTTATACCTGTTAAATCTGCCACTGACCACCCTAATGCTTTCTTATGGGATTTTAACAGCTCTATCAAAATATGTTCTTGGTCAGTAGCCAATTCAGAAGATATTACTACAGGGTATGTTTCTCCTTCACCTAGAAAAGCATACTTCAAATTCGAAGGTAATGGTTTCCTATCGGGACTTGGGGCTTTCACATTCGAAGATTGAGCTTTGTTCAATAGTGGCCCTAGATTTTCAAACATCGGTTTCCAATTACCTATCGACATTAATGGGCAAACGTCTAACCATTCATATAGCATGTTGCTAAGTTCACTAGGTATCATAAAATCCCCTTTTTCTATATCACTGCATAGTATTCTTTCTAGAGGGTCTTCTATGAATTCCCTATCAACGTAATTCTGAACAATGGTTTCTACTACGTCTACCTCTTGTACTTCAGCCACCTCTTTTGGTTGTTTGGTAACATGAAAGATATTTGTTTCAAACTCTATGTTACCAAAGGACATCTTCATGGATCCATTCCTACAATTAATCAAAGCATTCGACGTTGCTAAAAATGGACGTCCAAGAATCACAGGTGTCTGATCAGGTGCTGACAAACTGGTTAGTGGTTGTGTATCAAGGATTATAAAATCCACCGGAAAATAAAAATTTTCCACTTGCACCAGTACATCTTCAACTATACCTCGTGGGACTTTTATAGATCTATCTGCAAGTTGTAGAGTCACACGGGTAGGTTTAATCTCTCCTAATCCTAGTTGCTCGTACACTGAATAGGGAAGTAAGTTCACACTAGCTCCTAAATCAAGAAGTGCTCGACTAACAAAGAATTTCCCTATATAACAAGAGATAGTAGGACACCCAGGGTCCTTATATTTCGGGGGTGTGCGACATTGAAGAATAGCACTTGCTTGTTCTGTTAGGAAAGCTTTTTCCTTAACATTCAGTCCCCTCTTCACAGTGCATAGCTCTTTCAAGAATTTTGCATACACTGGGATTTGTTTAATTGCATCTAAAAGAGGTATATTGATTTTCACTTGTTTAAAAACCTCTAGCAATTCAGCTGCTTGAGCTTCTCTCTTAGCTTTCAAGAACCTTTGGGGAAATGGTGCTTTAGGGATATACTCCCTAGGCACTAAGATAGATTCTTTTTCCTTTTGATTCTCCCCTTTTTCTTCCTCACTCTTCTCTTTCTTAGATTCCTCTTCCCTCTTAGATTTTTCTTCTTCCATGCCTATGGGTTGTTTTCCTTCCCTCCTATTATCTTCCAACATCCGCTTAGGTTCTAACTCTTCCCTAACCTCAACCATCTTAGGGTGAATGGTTTTATCTATAGTTTTACCACTCCTAAGCGTCGTGATGTTTTGTACCTGCTCAATATTGCCAGGCATATTGGAAGACCCTTCAACATTTTTCACTTGGGCAATTGGATTTGGACGTGGTTGAGCAGGGAATTGACCTTTAGGTTGTGTAGTCAACGTTTGGGTTAAAAGAGTCAACTGTCCCCTAATGTCGTCCAAAGTTCTATTATTTTGAGCCCAAAGTGTGGATTGTGTGTTCATGTATTGTTGAAGTGTTTCTTCTGTGGACCTCTTATTTGGGGGAATATATGGAGTATGAGAAGGTCCCACATTCTGAGGCAATCCTGGATTAGTGACTGAAACCTGAGGATTTGGAGGAGGTGGAGGGTGATAAGATTGTGGCATTTGAGCTGCTCCATCATTTCTCCAACTAAAATTTGGATGGTTCCTCACACCCGGATTATATGTTTCAGAATAGGGATTTCCTCCCAAATTCTGTCCACGATATGGAGGTCGGTATTGGTTTATTGCATGGATAGGAAGTTCACTAGATAGCTGATTTTGCACGACTTCTCTACACAGGGGCATACTAGGACAATCATCCGTTCTATGAGATTGGCTATCACAAGCTACGCAATAGACATTTGCTATGGGTTCTTTAACTATAGGTGTGTCCTTTTTAATCTTAAGGGTCTCTATTTCTCGGGTCAGAGTTGCTAGTTTTGCCTTAAGATCATCGGTTTCACTTAAGTGATGCAAACCTCGAATAGGAGTACCATTAATATTCTGAGTATTCTGAGGTCCCGTGGTATCCCAAGTTTGTGCATTTTCAGCTAAGAATTCAAAATATTCATAAGCTTCTTCAGGGGTTTTATCGTAAAACTGCCCATTGCACATTGTTTCCACAAATTGTTTCAATTGTGGTGTCAGGGCTCCGTAGAAGATGCTCGCAAGACGCCAGACTTCAAATCCATGGTGAGGACAGGAATGTAAGAGAGTTTTAAACCTCTCCCAACTTTGGTAGAATGTCTCACCATGTTGTGAAGCGAAGTTCAGAATCTGATGCTGAATTGCATCAGTTCTATTAGGTGGGAAAAATTTCTTTAAGAATTTGGCTTGCATTTCATCCCAGGTGCGAATGGAATTAGATGGTAGGAATTCAAACCATCTAGCAGCCTTATCTTGCAATGAAAATGGGAATAGCTTAAGAAATACGAGCTCTATTTGGCATCCTTGATCCTTTATAGTGACACAAATGTTCCTAAAGCGAGTTAAGTGGTCATATGGATTCTCAGAATCCATCCCATGGAAAGTAGGTAACAATTGGATCATCCCTGGTTTAAAGTGAAAAGTTTGGTTTACAGGCCAAACTATGCAGGATTCAGGAGTATGCCTATTCTGCTGCAAGATATCTCTCAAGGATTGTCTTGCTGCGACAGCTTGATCTTCAGCAGCCATTTCTAATGGTGGAGTAGGAATTCTAGGAGTTTGAGTTTCTCCTAAAGAGGACTCTAATTCTAAAGGAACAGCTAATGACTCGGGGCGTAACAATCTACCGTCTTCCCCTCTAATCCAACCGTGCATAAGCCAAGCGAATCTTTCTAAGAAAAATTTAACTAAGAGAGATCAACTTTCAAATTTTTAATTTTTAAATTTTTAATTTTTTTTTTTTATTTTATTATTTTTTTTTTTATCCTAAAGATTCTAAGAACCTAAAAACTAAAATTGGCGTTCCCCGGCAACGGCGCCAAAAACTTGACCGCTCGTAAATAGTGCAGTGCTAATTAACCCCCAAGTGCAAGGGTGTGCGGTGTAGTTTTAATCTCGGTGAGTCCGAGGTCGAATCCACAGGGAAGCCTATGTGTTTCAGTTTCTAAGTTCAAATATGAATTGTAGGATTGAATTAGAATTAAAGTTGCAATTAACTTAAATTAGATTTGATAGAGTTGAAATTTGAGAAATTAAACTAAAAACAAAGTAATTACTAATTAAAGGAATATTTCAACTTAAATAAAATTCGAACTAATTTAAATAACTCAGCAAATTAAAATTACTAAACTTAAATTTAAAGAGTAATCTAATCTAATTGCAAACAAGATTTATAAGAAATTTAAAGCAGTGATTTTATCAAATTGAAATTCTAATAAAAAAGGGTTCTTGATTCAACCTTCACAATTCCAAGTAATCTGTTATTTCACCAAGGGATGATTTTAAATACAATCCATAGTTCACGTCAAAGGATCTATGGATTGGGAAAGATTTTCAATACATTCCAAAATTCCTCGATACACAGTTTTAAATTCACGTTTCATTATGGAAGATAAAACTGGAAAGATTTTATGATAAAAATACTCGAGTTCAAATCTAGATTTAAATTGTTTAAAAATTATCAAGAAAATTATAATCAAGAGTGTTTATCAGTGATTACAGAGAATATGAACAAACACTCTTGTTTTCAAAGGTTTTCCAAACAACAAATCAAGTTTGAAAATAGTAGATCACTTCACATAGGCTTTTGAAACCCATGTGAAGGATCTACGCACATCCCTCAGTTCATAACAAATTACCCTTCATTGATTCAGTGAATCAAGAACAAAGGTTTTTACCCTAGCATGCTTTGAAACAACTTAACAGGCTTAGATGAAGACATAACTGTTAAAGCTTCAAAAACGTAATTAAAACAGTCCTAATGAATGTAAAACCTACCTACGAACATTCAATTAATAATAATGAACCAAAACGAAATACTAGATTAATTAAAATTAAACCTTAAGATCAAAACGTGCAGCATTCGTATCAAACTCTAAACGAAACCCTAATATTTTAAAGCATCCAAAGATTAAACAAACTAATGGCATTAATCATAAAAATCATCCAAGAACATTCAAAAACTAATGAAGAGCGAGAATGAAATATTAACTTACTTGAAAACGAACTTTAAATTAAGAACTTGAGTAGCAATCGCAATGACAATCGTCTTAAAAACTTGAAGTACGTAAGTAGTAACATTCACGAATAACAAATCTTCAAAATCTTCCAATAAATAAATACCTAGAACTAAACTTAAACCTAAGAGAAGTAGGAGAAGAGGAAGAAGAACAATATGTAGCAGCCCCCCTCCATTCGGCTACAAAGTATCATATATATAAGCAAACACAAAACCCTAATTAGCCAACACGCGGAGCTCAATTCCGTATAGGGGGGTCCGGACCGTCCCTCAGGGGGTCCGGACCACAGTGTGTGGTTTCTTCAATCGGCTGGAAGGCGAGCTTTCTGTGGTCGGGACCGTCAAGCAAGGGGGTCCGGACCACAGTGTACATGAAATTCTCTTCAACAGTTCCAGCTTTCTGTGGTCGGGACCGTCAAGCAAGGGGGTCCGGACCACAGTGTATAGATTTCTTCAATGTTTGCTCCTCCATTTAAGCCAACTCTTGGGGAAGTTTGAACCGTTGTTGACACGCTTTGTTCTCCTTTGTTTCCTTCCTCCTTGGAGTTGTCAAAATCACTGTCTTCTTCGTTGAATTCACCATTTTTCCTGCGATTGACAAAATGGTTTTCGTAAGTGATAAAATAGTGATAAATCATGAGGAAAACATAGTAAAACATGTAAATGAGTGTGCAAAAGTGTCGTTTGTAATTACACTTTTCGAGTGTAATCACGCGCAAACTTGCCAAAACGCGCGCAAAATGGCGCGCGGGCGTCCCAGCGCGCAAACTTGCCAAAATGCGCGCAAAATCGCGCGCGGGCGCCCCGGCGCGCAAACTTGCCAAAACGCGTGCAAAATGCCGCGCGGGCGCCCCTGCAGGCAAACGCGCGCGAAATGTTGCGCGTGCGCCCCGACGCGCAAACTTGCAAAAACGCGCGCAAAATGGCGTGCGGGCGTCCCGGTGGGCAAACGCGCCCAAAAGCGCACAAAATGTCGCGCGCGTGCCCCTGTGCTCAAACTTACCAAAACGCGCGCAAAATGGCGTGCGGGCGCCCAGGCGCGCAAACATGACAAAACGCGCAAAATGGCAGGCGGGCTCCCTGGCGCGCAAACTTGCTAAAACGCGCAAAATGGCGTGCGGGCGCCCCGGCGGGCCAACGCGCCCAAAAGCGCACAAAATGTAGAGCGTGCGCCCCGTCGCGCAAACTTGCCAAAGCGCGTGCAAAATGGCGCGCGGGCGCCCCGGCACGCAAACTTGCCAAAACGCACGCAAAATGGCGCGCGGGCGCCCCGGGGCGAAAACTTGCCAAAATGCGTGCAAAATGGCGAGCGGGCGCGCAAACTTGCCAAAACGCGCGCAAAATGACGTGCGGGCGCCCCGGCAGGCAAACGCGCCAAAAAGCGCGCAAAATGGCGTGCGGACGCCCAGGCGCGCAAACTTGCCAAAGCGCGCGCAAAATGGCGTGCGGGCGCCCCGGTGAGCACACGCGCCCAAAAGCGCGCAAAATGTCACGCGTGCGCCCGGCGCACAAACTTGCCAAAACGCGCGCAAAATGGCGCGTGGAGTCCACGGCGCCCAAACTTTGCCAAAACGTGCGCAAAATGGCACGCGGGCGCCCCGGCGCGCAAACTTGCCAAAACGCGCGTAAAATGGTGCGCGCACGCCCCGGCGCGCAAACTTGCCAAAACGCGCGCAAAATGGCGTGCGGGTGCCCCAGTGGGCAAACGTGCCCAAAACCGCGTAAAATGTCGCGCGTGTACCCCGCCGCCCAAACTTGCCAAAACGCGCGCAAAATGGCGGGCGGGGCCCCAGCGCGTAAACTTGCCAAAACGTGTGCAAAATGCCGCGCGGGTGCCCTGGCGGGCAAACGTGCCCAAAAGTGCGCAAAAAGTCGCGCGTGCGCCCCGGCGCACAAACTTGCCAAAACGCGCGCGAAATGGCGCGCGGGGGCCACGGCGCCCAAACTTGCCAAAACGGGCGCAAAATGGCGCGCCGGCGCCCCGGCGCGCAAACTTGCCAAAACGCGCACAAAATGGTGTGCAGGCGCCCCGGCGCA
Source organism: Vitellaria paradoxa (assembly GCA_019916065.1). NCBI lineage: Eukaryota > Viridiplantae > Streptophyta > Magnoliopsida > Ericales > Sapotaceae > Vitellaria > Vitellaria paradoxa. The sequence goes on from CM034238.1 coordinate 31,339,754, forward strand.
CAAACTTGCCAAAACGCGCGCAAACTGGCGCGCGCGTGCCCCAGCGCGAAACTTACCAAAACACGCGTAAAATGTCACGCGTGCATCCCGTCGCGCAAACTTGCCAAAACGCGCACAAAATGGTGTGCAGGCGCCCCGGCGCGCAAACTTGTCAAAAGCGCGAAAAATGTCGCGCGTGCCCCCCGGCGCGCAAAATTGCCAAAACGCGTAAAATGTCGCGCGTACACCCCGGCGCGCAAACTTGCCAAAATGCGCGCAAAATGGCGGGCGGGCGCCCAGGCGCGCAAACTTGCCAAAACGCCCACAAAATGGCGCGCAGGCGCCCCGTCGTGCAAACTTGCCAAAACGCGCGCAAAATGGCGCGCGGGCGCCCCATCATGCAAACTTGCCAAAACGCGCGCAAAATGGCGTGCGGGCGCCCCGGTGGGCCAAACTTTGCCAAATGCGCGGAAAATGTCGCCCGTGCGCCCCGGCGCGCAAAATTGCCAAAACGCGCGCAAAATGGCGCGCGGGCGCCCCAGCGCGCTAACTTGCCAAAGCACGCGGAAAATGGCCTGCGGGCGCCCCGGTGGGCAAACGCGCCCAAAAGCGCGCAAAATGTCACGCGTGCGCCCCGGCGCGCAAACTTGCCAAAACGCACGCAAAATGGCGCGTGGGGGCCACGGCGCCCAAACTTGTCAAAACGCGCGCAAAATGGCGCGCAGGCGCCCCGGCGCGCAAACTTGCCAAAACGCGCGCAAAATGCCGCGCGGGTGCCCTGGCGGGCAAACGCGCCCAAAAGCGCGCAAAAGTTCGCGCGTGCGCCCCGGCGCACAAACTTGCCAAAACGCGCACGAAATGGCGCGTGGGGGCCACGGCGCCCAAACTTGCCAAAACGCTCGCAAAATGGCGCGCGGGCGCCCCGGCGCGCAAACTTGCCAAAACGCGCACAAAATGGTGTGCAGGCGCCCCGGCGCGCAAACTTGCCAAAACGCGCGCAAAATGGCGCGCAAATTTGCCAAAACGTGCGCAAAATGGCGCGCGGGCGCCCTGGCGGGCAAACGCGCCCAAAAGCGCGTAAAAAGTCGCGCGTGCGCCCCGGCAGACAAACTTGCCAAAACGCACGTAAAATGTCGCGCGTGCGCCACAGCGCGCAAACTAACCAAAACGCGCGGGCGCCCCAGCGTGCAAATTTGCCAAAACGCACGCAAAATGGCGCGCGGGCGCCCCAGCACCCAACTTGCCAAAACGCGCGCAAAATGACGTGCAGGCGCCCCGGCGCGCAAACTTGCCAAAACGCGCGCAAAATGGGGCGCGGGTGCCCTGGCGAGCAAACGCGCCCAAAAGCGTGCAAAATGTCGCGCGTGCGCCCCGGCGCGCAAAATTGACAAAACGCGCGTAAAATGTCGCGCGTGCAGCCCGGCGCGCAAACTTGCCAAAACGCGCGCAAAATGGCGTGCGGGCGCACCGGCGTGCAAACGCGCCCAAATGCGAGCAAAATGTCGCGCGTGCGCCCGTTGCGCAAACTTGACAAAACGCGCGCAAGATGGCTCTCGGGCGCCCCGTCGCGCAAACTTGCCAAACGCGCGCAAAATGGTGCGCGGGCGCCCCGGCGTCCAAACTTGCCAAAACGCGCCCAAAATGGCGCGCGGGTGCCCCGGCGGGCAAACGCGCCCAAAAGCGCGCAAAATGTCGCGCGTGCGCCCCGGCGCGCAAAATTGCCAAAACGCGTGTAAAATGTCACACGCGCACCCCGGCGCGCAAACTTACCAAAACGCGCGCAAAATGGCATGCGGGCGCCCAGGCGCGCAAACTTGCCAAAACGCACACAAAATGGCGTGCGGGCGCGTCGTCGCGCAAACTTGGCAAAACGCGCGCAAAATGGCTCGCGGGTGCCCCGTCGCGCAAACTTGCCAAAACGCGCGCAAAATGGCGTGCGGGCGCCCCGGCGGGCAAACGCGCCCAAAAGCGCGCAAAATGGCATGCGGGCGCGAAGGCGCGCAAACTTGCCAAAGCGCGCGCAAAATGGTGCATGGGGGCCACGGCGCCCAAACTTGCCAAAACGCGCGTAAAATGGCGCGGGTGCCTGGCGGGCAAGCCCGCCTGAAAGCGCGCAAAAAGTGGCGCGTGCACCCCGCGCGCAAACTTGCCAAAACGCGCGCAAAATGGCGGGCGGGCGTCCAGGCGCGCAAACTTGCCAAAACGCCCACAAAATGGCACGCGGGCGCCCCGTCGCACAAACTTACCAAAATGCGCGCAAAATGACTCGCGGGCGCCCCGTCGCGCAAACTTGTCAAAACGCGCGCAAAATGGCGCGCGGGCGCCCCGGCGCCCAAACTTGCCAAAACGCGCGCAAAATGGCGAGCGGGCGCCCCGGCGGGCAAACGCGCCCAAATGCGCGCAAAATGTCGCGCGTGCGCCCCGGCGCGCAAATTTGCCAAAACGCGCGTAAAATGGCGTGCGGGCGCCCAGGCGCGCAAACTTGCCAAAATGCGCGCAAAATAGTGCGCGGGCGTCCCGTCGCGCAAACTTTTCAAAATGCGCGCAAAATGGCTCGCGGGCGCCCCGTCGCGCAAACTTGCCAAAACGCGCGCAAAATGGCGTGCGGGCGCCCCGGCGGGCAAACGCGCCCAAAAGCGCGCAAAATGGCGTGCGGGCGCCCAGGCGCGCAAACTTGGGGGATCAAAATCAAGAGATAACTCTATCAAGTTGGGGGATCAAAATACATCCTTCTTCCATAGGAAGGTAAAAGCCCATTGCTCAAGGAATAAAATCCTCTCTATTCTAGATGATCAAGATGAAAGGATTGAAGACTATGAATTGGTTAAAGCCACATTCATCAGCTATTACAAGAAGCTCCTTGGAACCCCATTTCAATACCCCAAAGATGCAAAGTCTTATGTTGGAAACCTCATGCAAACAAATTTGCCGATGGAAATTCTGAACTCATTGGATGATGAAGTCACGGATGAGGAGATCAAGTCTACCTTATTCTCTTTGCCTAGCCATAAGGCCCCGGGTCCGGATGGGTATACATCTCACTTCTTTAAAAAGACATGGAACATAGTGGGAGCTGATTTTTCAAGAGCTGTCAAGTCCTTCTTCACTCCAAGAAAAATGCTTAAGGTGATCAACTCCACTAGTATTGCCTTAATCCCCAAGATCCCGAACCCAAGTAAGGTCACTGACTATCGACCTATCTCTTGTTGTTCAACTATTTATAAATGCATATCAAAACTCATTGCAAACAGGTTGAAGAAACTTATACCTTTTATCATTAGCCCTTCTCAAGCGGCTTTTGTTAAAGGTAGAACTATCTCTGACCAAATTCTTCTAATGCAAGAGTTAGTGAGGAACTATCATAGATCAAACATGTCCCCCAGGAGTGCTTTGAAGATTGACTTGATGAAAGCTTTCGATTCAGTTTCTTGGGACCTCATTCTGGATGCTTTGGAAGCTCTAAATATTCCTTGCAAGTTTGTTGATTGGATAAGATTATGCATTACTTCCCCCCAATTCTCAATTTCCATCAATGGTACTCTAGAGGGATACTTTCAAGGTGCTAGAGGTCTTCGCCAAGGTGACCCGCTTTCCCCATATCTTTTCTTAATTGTTATGGAGTTCTTTTCAAGACTCTTCAACAAAATGGTGGAAGGAAGTGAATTCACTTATCATCCAAAATGCTCCCATCTTCTCATAAATCATATTTGCATTGCGGATGACTTATTTATACTATGTACACCTAATGAGGCTTCTTTTCAGCTAATTCATCAAGCTCTTCTTCAATTTCACAAGTACTCAGGATTGCAACCTAATGGGAGTAAGAGCAAGGTATACTTGTCAGGGATAAGTAATCAAAGTAAGCAGCAATTATGTTCAATGCTCGGCTTTCAACTTGGGGAGCTACCCGTCAAGTACCTTGGAGTGCCATTGATCTCTACTAAACTCAAATTTGAAGATTGCAAGGAGCTAATTGACAAAATCACCAAAAGAGTCAAGAGCTGAACTTCTAAATGCCTTTCATATGCCGGGAGATTGGTTCTTGTCAAGTCCATTTTATTCAGCATACAGGTTTATTGGAGCATCCATTTTGTTCTTCCTAAAAGGGTTAGTGAAGCCATAGAACAAGTCTTGAGAAGATATTTGTGGTCAGGGGCTGATTTAAGGCAATGGGGAAGTAAAGTGGCTTGGTCAGAAGTTTGCAAACCCAAAAATGAAGGTGGCCTTGGATTAAGAAGACTTGCAGAATGGAACAAAGCTTCAATGATGAGACATATTTGGGCTTTATGCACCAAAAACCCCTCCCTTTGGGTTAAGTGGTGTCACCATAATCTACTTAAAGGAAAGTGTTTTTGGGAAATAAAACCACCCGCAGATTGTTCCTGGACATGGAGGAAGTTGCTAAAACTAAGAGATGAAGCTAGATCCCTTTCTAAATATGAAGTTGGCAAAGGTGATTCTATTTCATTGTGGTATTCTAATTGGCATCCCTTAGGTCCTTTGATTCCAAAATACGGACCACGGGTAGCTTATGATGCTGGAATCTCCAAGGAAGCAAGAGTTAGCCGTATCATTGAAGATGGAGAATGGAAGTGGCCTTACCCGTGTATATGGGAACTAAAGGAGATAATCATAGACCAACCGCCCACATACAAGCCGAGAGCCAACCTTGAAGACAAGTTTGTTTGGGAAGCTTCAAAGAATGGGGTATACAATGCTAAAGCAACTTGGAATGCTACCCGAGGAAGGAACCGAAAAGTAGATTGGCATCATCTAGTTTGGCCTAGCATACACATCCCACTGCAAAGCTTCATTCTTTGGCTTGCCATCAAAGGTAGGTTGAACACTAAAGACAGATTGATTGGTTGGGGGATGAATGTAGATCCTAATTGTGTCCTATGTTGCAATGCTGTGGAAACTATGGATCACCTCTTCTTCACATGCCCCTTTGCGGCTGAATTGAGAACTAAGGTGCTACAAAGATGCTTCATTATCAAGCCTACACAACCGTGGAAGCATGAAGTTTTATGGGCTATGGGGAAGTTTGGGGGGAAGCACATCAATAAAGTTCTTTGCAAGCTTGCTTGGACTGGTTTGGTATACTACACTTGGGAAGAAAGGAACAAAAGAATATATAAGGGACACTCCTCATCCGTGGCTTGTATTATGCAAAAGATTGAGCATGTAGTTAGAACTAAACTTTTACAATATCATGCAAAGATGGCTAATGTAGACCTTAGTTTACTTGACAATTGAAGGATCCATTAGTAATTGTATTTTGATTTGCAGGGGTATGCCCCCAAGATATTGTACATAATTTCCCTATCAATCCAAATTTTATACTTACCAAAAAAAAAACTTACCAAAACGCGCAAAATGTCGCGGAGGCGCCCGGGCGCGCAAACTTGCCAAAACATGCGCAAAATGGCCCGCGGGCGCCCCGGCGCGCAAACGCACCCAATAGCACGCAAAATGGCACACGAGCGCCCCGTCGCGCAAACTTGCCAAAATACGCGCAAAATGGCGCGCAGGCGCCCCAGCGCCCAAACTTGCCAAAACGCGCGCAAAATGGCGTGCGCGCATCCCGATGCCCAAACGCACCCAAAAGCACGCAAAATGGCGCGCGTGCGCCCCGGCGTGCAAACTTGCCAAAACGTGAGCAAAATGGCGCGCGGGCGCCCCGGCGCATAACACGCCAAAACGCGCGCAAAATGCCGCGCAGGCGCCACGGCGCGCAAACCCTCCCAAATGCGCGCAAAATGGCGCGCAGGCGCCCCGGTGCGCAAACCCGCCCAAATGCACGCAAAATGGCGCGCAAACTTGCCAAAACGCGCGCAAAATGGCGCTCGTGCGCCCCAGCGCGCAAACTTGCCAAAGCGCGCGCAAAATGGCGCGCGAGCTCCCCGGCGCGCAAACTTGCCAAACCGTGTGCAAAATGGCGCGCGGGCGCCACGACTCGGCAACGCGCCAAAACGCGCGCAAAATGGGGCGCGGGGGCCCCGTCGCGCAAACTTGCCAAAACACGCGTAAAATGGTGCGCGCGCGCCCCGGCGCGGAAACTTGCCAAAACGCGCGCAAAATGGCGCGCGGGCGCCCCGGCGGGCAAACTTGCCAAAACGCGCGCAAAATGGCTCGCGGGCGCCCCGGCGCGCAAACTTGCCAAAACGCGCGCAAAATGACGCGCGGGCGCCCCGTCGCGCAAACTTGCCAAAACGCGCGCAAAATGGCTCGCGGGCGCCCCGTCGCGCAAACTTGCCAAAACGCGGGGAAAATGGCGCGTGGACGCTGTGGCGCGCAAACTTGCCAAAACGAGCGCAAAATGGCGCGTGGGCGCCCCGGCGCGACAATGTGCCAAAACGCGCGGAAAATGGCGTGGGGGCGCCCCGTCGCGCAAACTTGCCAAAACGCGCGCAAAATGGCGCGAGGGCGCCCTGGCGCGACAACGCGCCAAAACGCGCGCAAAATGGTGCGCGGATGCCACGTCGCGCAAACTTTCCAAAACACGCGCAGGCGCCCGGGTGTGCAAACTTGCCAAAACGTGCACGAAATGGCGCGGGGACGCCCCGTCGCGCAAACTTGCCAAAACGCGCGCAAAATGGCGCGCGAGCACCCCGGCGCGCAAACTTACCAAAACGCGCGCAAAATGGCGCGCGGGCGCCCCGGCGCGCAAACTTGCCCAAACGCGCGCAAAATGGCGCGCGGGCGCCCCGGCGCACAAACTTGCCAAAACGCGCGCAAAATGCCGCGCCGGTGCCCTGGCGGGCAAACGCGCCCAAAAGCGCGCAAAAGTTCGCGCGTGCGCCCCGGCGCACAAACTTGCCAAAACGCGCACGAAATGGCGCGTGGGGGCCACGGCGCGCAAACTTGCCAAAACGCTCGCAAAATGGCGCGCGGGCGCCCCGGCGCGCAAACTTGCCCAAACGCGCGCAAAATGGCGCGCGGGCGCCCCGGCGCGCAAACTTGCCAAAACGCGCGCAAAATGCCGCGCGGGTGCCCTGGCGGGCAAACGCGCCCAAAAGCGCGCAAAAGTTCGCGCGTGCGCCCCGGCGCACAAACTTGCCAAAACGCGCACGAAATGGCGCGTGGGGGCCACGGCGCCCAAACTTGCCAAAACGCTCGCAAAATGGCGCGCGGGCGCCCCGGCGCGCAAACTTGCCAAAACGCGCACAAAATGGTGTGCAGGCGCCCCGGCGCGCAAACTTGCCAAAACGCGCGCAAAATGGCGCGCAAATTTGCCAAAATGCGCGCAAAATGGCGCGCGGGCGCCCTGGCGGGCAAACGCGCCCAAAAGCGCGTAAAAAGTCGCGCGTGCGCCCCGGCAGACAAACTTGCCAAAACGCACGTAAAATGTCGCGCGTGTGCCACAACGCGCAAACTAACCAAAACGCGCGGGCGCCCCAGCGTGCAAATTTGCCAAAACACGCGCAAAATGGCACGTAGGCGCCCGGGCGCGCAAACTTGCCAAAATGCGCGCAAAATTGCCCACGGGCGCCCCGGCGCTACAACACGCCAAAACGCGCGCAAAATGGCGCGCGGGCGCCCCGTCGCGCAAACATGCCAAAACGCGCGCAAAATGGCGCGGAGGCGCCCGGGCGCGCAAACATGCCAAAACGTGCGCAAAATGGCCCGCGGGCGGGCCGGCGCGCAAACGCACCCAAAAGCACGCAAAATGACACGCGGGCGCCCAGGGGCGCAAACTTGCCAAAACGCGCGTAAAATGGCGCGCGGGCGCCCCGGCGCCCAAACTTGCCAAAACGCGCGCAAAATGGCGCGCGGGCGCCCCGGCGCCCAAATTTGACAAAGCGCGCGCAAAATGGCGTGCGGGCGCCTTGGCGCGCAAAGTTGCCAAACCGTGCGCAAAATGGCGCGCGGCCGCCACGGCGCGACAACGCACCAAAACGAGCGCAAAATGGTGCGCGGGAGCCCCGGCGCGCAAACTTGCCAAAACGCGCGCAAAATGGCGCGCGGGCGCCCCGTCGCCCAAATTTGACAAAGCGCGCGCAAAATGGCGTGCGGGCGCCTTGGCGCGCAAAGTTGCCAAACCGTGCGCAAAATGGTGCGCGGCCGCCACGGCGCGACAACGCGCCAAAACGAGCGCAAAATGGTGCGCGGGAGCCTCGGCGCGCAAACTTGCCAAAACGTGCGCAAAATGGCGCGCGGGTGCCCCCTCGCGCAAACTTGCCAAAACGTGCACAAAATGGGTCACGGGCGCCCCGTCACGCAAACTTGCCAAAACGCGCGCAAAGTGGCGCGTGGGCGCCCCGGCGCGCACACTTGCCGAAACGCGCATAAATGGCGCGCAGGCGCCCCGGCGCCCAAACTTGCCAAAACACGCGCAAAATGGCGTGCAGGCGCCCCGGCGGGCAAACGCGCCCAAAAGTGCGCAAAATGTCGCGCGTGCGCCCCGGCGTGCAAACTTGCCAAAACGCACGCAATGCCCTGGCGCCCAAATATGCCAAAATGCGCGCAAAATGGCATGCGGGCGCCCCGGCGGGCAAACGCACCCAAAAGCGCTCAAAATGTCGCGCGTACGCCCCGGCGCGTAAACGTGCCAAAACGCGCGCAAAATGGCGCGCGGGCACCCCGGCGCCCTAACTTGCCAAAACGCATGCAAAATGGCGCGCGGGCTCCCCGTCGCGCAAACTTGCCAAAACGCGCGCAAAATGGCGCGCGGGCGCCCCGGCGCGCAAACTTGCCAAAACGCGCACAAAATGGCTTGCGGGAGCCCCGGCGCACAAACGCGCGCAAACACGCGCCAGCGCGCGCACACTCTCTAGCACACGCCAACGCGCGCAAAATGTCGTGCAGGCACCCCGTCGCACAAACGCGAGCACACACGCGCCGGCGCGCAAACACTCACAAACACGCGCAAACGCGCCCAAACGCACGCAAAATGGTGCGCGGGTGCCCCGGCGCACAAACGCTCGCAAACACTCACCGACGCGCGCACACTCACAAACACACGCCCAACGCGTCCCAAATGTCGCGCAGGCGACCTGGCACATAAACGCGCGCAAACACGCGCCTGCGTGCGCACACGCACAAACACGCGTAAACAAGCCCAAACGCGCGCAAAATGGCGCGCGGGCGGCCCGGTGCACAAACGCGCCCAAACGCGCGCAAAGAGGAGCTGACGCGCGCACACTCACAAACACGCGCAAACGCGCCCAAACGGCCGCAATATGGCACGCGGGTGCCCTGGCGCACAAACGCCCGCAAAAATAGACAGGCACGCGCACACTCACAAACACGCGCAAACGCGCCCAAATGCGCGTAAAATGGCGCGCGGGCGACCCGGCGCGCAAACGCGCGCAAACAGGCGCCGGCGCGCGTCCACTCACAAACACGTGCAAATGCGCCCAAACGCGCGCAAAATGTCGCGCAGGCTCGCCGGCTCGCAAACGTGCCCAAACGCGCAGAAAATGGCACGCGAGCGCCCCAGCGCAAAAACCCGCGCAAGCAGGCGCCGACGCGAGCAAACTCACGAACACGCCCAAACAAGCCCAAATGCGAAAAAAATGGCGCGCGGGCGCCTCAGCGCACCAATGCGCCCAAACGCGTGCAAAATGGCGCTCGGGCACCCCGGCGCACAAACGCGTGCAAACACGCGCCAATGCGCCCAAACGTGCGCAAAATGTCGCGCGGGCACCCCGTCGCACAAACGCGAGCAAACACGCGCCGTCGCACGCACACTCACAAACATGCGCTAACAAGCCCAAACGGGCGCAAAATGGCGCGTGGGCGCCCCAGCGCACAAACGTGCGCGAACACACACCGGCGCGCGCACACTCACAAACACCCGAAAACGCGCCCAAACGCGTGCAAAATGTCACGCGGGCACCCTGGCGTACAAACGCGCGCAAACACGCGCCAGCGCGCGCACACTCACAAACACGCGCAAACACGCCCAAACGTGTCCTTATTTTAAGCTAAAAATATTCCAACTTGATATTCGAAGCTGATATTGAATAGGATGTCAGCGCTCCGTGTCCTTATTTTTACGAGTTTATATTTACCTGCACAGGTTGGAGCTCCCGCTTGTGTTGGCCTTATAGCTCCAATTGATGTTATTGTGCCACCAGAAAACACTGGACTGGACCCTTCCCAGACTTCCTTCTTCCAGGTTACTCCAATCTTCAAACTTCTGGGCTAAGTTTTTTTTATTTAATTAGCTCTTACCCCCAACTCCAAATTTCAGGTGCTTAACATTCACAAACACGCGCAAACAAGCCCAAACGTGCGTAAAATGGCACGCGGGCGCCCCGGCGCGCAACCGCACCCAAAATGGTGCGCGCGGGCGCCCCGGCGCACAAACGCGCCCAAACGCGCGCAAAATGGCGCGCGGGCGCCCCGACGCACAAACGTGCGCAAACAGGCACCGGCGAGCGCACACTCACAAACACGCGCAAACGCGACCAAACGCAAGCAAAATGGCGCGCGAGCGCCTCGTCGCACAAACGCGCGCAAACACGCGCCGGCGCGCGCACACTCATTAACACGTGCAAGCGCGCCCAAACGCGCGCAAAATGTCGCGTGGGTGCCCCGGCGCGTAAACGCGCCCAAACGCGCGGAAAATGGCGCGTGGGCGCCCCGGCGCATAAACACGCGCAAACAGGCGCCGGCGCGAGCACACTCACGAACACCCCAAACAAGCCCAAACGCGCACAAAATGGCGCGCGGGCGCCCCGGCGAGCAAACGCGCCCAAACGCACAAAAAATGGCGCACAGGCGCTCCGGTACAGTAACTTACGCAAATAGGCGCCGGTATGAGCACACTCACGAACACGCCCAAACAAGCCCAAACGCGCACAAAATGGCGTACGGGCGCCTTGGCGCACAAACGCGCCCAAAATGGCGCCCGTACGCCCTGGCACACAAACACGCGTAAACACGCGCCGACGCGCGCACACTCACAAACACCGCCAATGCGTCCAAATGCGCGCAAAATGTCGCGCGGGTGCCCCGGCGCACAAATGCGCAATCACGCGCCTGCGCGCGCAAACTCACAAACACGCGCAAACAAGCCGAAACATGAGCAAAATGACGCGCCCAAACATGCTCCGGCGCGCGCACACTCACAAATACGCACACACGCGCCCAAATGCGCACAAAATGGCGGGCGGGCGCCCCGGCGCACAAAAGTGCCCAAACGCGCGCAAAATGACGCGCGGCCTCCCCGGCGCACAAACGGGCGCAAACAGGCACCGGCACGCGTACACTCACAAATACGCGTAAACGCGTGCAAAATGTCACGCAGGCGACCCGACGCACAAACGCGCCCAAATTGGTGCGTGGGCGCCCCGGCGAACAAACGCCCGCAAACACGCGTCGGCTCACGCACACTCACAAACACGTGCAAACAAGCTCGGACGCGCACAAAAAGGCGCGCGGGCGCCCCAGCACACAAACGCGCGCAAGCAGGCGCCGGCGCGTGCACACTCAAAAACACGCGCAAACACGCCCAAAAGCAGGCAAAATGGCGCGCGGGCGCCCCGGTGCACAAACGCGCCGAAACGTGTGCATAATGGCATGCGGGCACCCCGGCGCACAAACGCACGCAAACAGGCGCCGACGCGGGCGCCCCTGCGCACAAAGGCGCCCAAACGCGCACAAAATGGTGCGCGGGCGCCCCAGCGCACAAACGCGCCCAAATACGCGCAAAATGGCGCGCGGACGCCCCGGCGCACAAACGCACGCAAACAGGCGCCGGTGCACGCACACTCACAAACACGACCAAACGCGCGCAAAATGGCGCGCAGGCGCCCCGGCGCACAAACGCTCGCAAACAGACGCAAAATGGCGCGCAGGTGCCCCGACGAACAAACGCGCGCAAACAGGCGCAAAATGGCGCGCAGGCGTCCCGGCGAACAAACGCGCACAAGCAGGCGTCGGCGCGCGCACACTGACAAAGACGCGCAAACACGCCCAAACGCGCACAAAAATTAGGGGACCAAAAGTAGTGATGCTACAATGGCAAAGTTGAGAGCTTCTCTCTCTAGAATTTTCTCTCTCTAAAACTCCATGGCTGAATCACCTCCTACTTCTCCTACATCAAAAGCTCTCGTCTCTAATTTCATCTTCTCTCGTTCCAATCCAAAGCAATGTTTCGGATGGAGTATTTGAAGTGAATCAGAGAAATGAAGAAGTTGGCCAAGATGGCTTGGAAGTTTCAGCAAGAAGATACATGGAAGACTTAGCCCAAGAGCATTCAAAAGCTGGTATAGAGTCGGATGAGGCTTCAAAGGTTGCTTCATCTAGCACTATCCCTGCTAATCATCAAGGAGGAATTGTTATAAATGCTGGCCAAGATGACTCTCGGCTAACAATGGCTGCAAGTGTTTCATCATCTATGGTTCCCACCCGGACTCTTGACCAACTTAGAGCTGAAATTCAGCAAATGATGGAGCAATACCAAGCAAAAGGAGGTATGATTTCTGTTGATTCAACTTCCAACTCTCCTTGCTCGGGTAAGCTTCTTAGCCCGTTGAAGATGACTCATGGTAAATGCCATGAGGTGCATGCACCCGATCCTCTCTACCTTTACCCAGACCATGGAACTATCCATAGTGCAAACCACCCCAAGTCAACCTCACCTACACCTACTACATCTGCCACCCGCCAGCTAGCCCCAACCTACCCTTTAACCAACATACAAATTTCAAACTTCCCACCAGAACCATTGGACCCAACCTTTCCCAACCGGCCATCTCTTTCCCCAAAACCAATCAAATCGGCACCCACTAACCAAATGCCTAAAAGCACCATCACAAATGAACCAAAAGTTGACTTCCCACCCTTACCTGGAACAAAACCGAGTAATGAGACTCCCAATACATCTATGTCTAGTCCCAAGTCAAAATGGTCCCAACTTTTCAACTCAAACCGAGTTAAAACCAGCGGCTCTAAGCTTGAATATAAACCATGCCGAGAAGATTCAAACTCCCCTGTCTCCTTCACAATTGAAGAGGTGACGGATGAACTAAAAAGATGGGACAATGCATTAGTTGGCCATGTCATTGGTGCCAAACCTCCATATAAGTTAATGAAACAATTTGTAGAAAGAAGATGGCGTGCATTTGGCTCTATTGACCTGTTCATTCTCAAGGCTGGCTTATTTATTTTCAACTTTCAAGATGAAGAATCCAAGCTCAAGGCAATGGAGTTAGGACCGTGGAGTTACTATGATAAGCCTTTGATCTTAAGCCCATGGTCCCCAAATGAAGTTTACGACCGAACTTGCACTGAAAGTCTTCCCATTTGGGTGAAACTACCTCACTTGAAACTACACCTTTGGTCATCATCTTCACTAAGTAAGATTGCTAGCAAGATTGGCCGACCACTATTCATGGATAGGATGACTTCTCTAAGGCAAAGATTGAGTTATGCACGGGTTTGTGTAGAAGTGGATAAACAATCTGTGTTCCCTACCACTATTGATATTGAAGACTTCAATGGTGTAATTTATAAGCAGCCTGTGGAATATGAGTGGATACCTACAATTTGTGAAGGATGCAAGCAATTCGGGCATAGAATTAATCAATGTTCAAGAGGTGTTAAACAGCAATGGAGGCCGATTAATTCTACTATGAATAGCTCAAAAGGAAAAGTAGCTCAAGAAAATGCAAGGGCACAAGCTGAATCTTCCTCTTCTAAGTTCTCGGATGAAGATGGAATTTAGGACTTCATGTGATTAAGGTTCATGGTAGTTGCGAAAATACAAGAACTGAAGATGGTAAGCAAGCTAAAAGAAGCATGGTTCCAACTGAATTAGATCAAGAACCCCCACTCTCCATACCTCCATTAGCAATCCAATTGCCGAGTCCAAACCATGATTCATCTAGAGAGTTGGAAGCTAAAATTCCCCCTGATAAGGAGCTGGAAATTGCAAGAAGTGGAGAGCCTTCTCAACCATCAAATGATAGTAAGGATGATGCAAGTTCGGAATTTCAAATGTCCAAGAACCAATTGAAGAAGCTAGCTAAAATCAAGCATGCCATGGAGCATAAGAATAAAGCTGGACATACCAAGTCTTCTCCTTCTTCCTCTTCCAAATGAATTTTGCTGCTTGGAATGTTAGGGGATTGAATTGGCCCCTCAAACAATCAGAAGCTAAGAAGTTGATCAAAAGCTCCACCCTCAGCATTATTGGCCTTTTGGAAACTAAGGTGCAAAGTAAGAACATTGAGAAAGTTTGTAAAAACTTAAACTCTTCCTTTTGCTATTTTGGTAATCATTCATCCAATGCGGCAGCTAGAATTTTAATTTTGTGGGATCCCTCAATTGTTAAAGTCCAAGCTATCTTAACTTCTAGACAATCTATCCTATGTCATGTTAGCCATCTTGCATTGTCCTTGAATTATTTTGCCACTTTTGTGTATGCCTCAAATGACAAGTCGAGTAGAGAGTTGCTATGGAAAGAACTCCAAGCCAATTGTGAAATAGTTGGCAAAACTTCTCCTTGGATTGTATTAGGGGATCTCAATGTGGTTAGAAATGAAAGTGAAAAGAGAGGAGGTAAAGGAATTGATAAAGCTGCAGTAGGAGATTTTAATGATTGCCTACAAGCTATTGAAGTTGTGGATTTAAGATTCTCGGGATGCATGTTTACTTGGAACAACAAACAAGGTGATGGAAGTAGCATATTTAGCAAACTTGATAGAGCTCTTGTGAATGAGAAATGGCTCACCAGCTATCCTAATTCAGAGGCATTCTTCCCCTCGGCTGGTACATCAGATCATAGTCCAATTATTGTCAACATTCGGGCCAACATACAAGGTGGAAGAAAACCTTTCAAATTCTTCAATTATTAGACAAGAAGCAAGGAATTTTACAAGGTTGTTGAGGAAATTTGGAAAGATCAACCTTCGGGTTCCCCCATGTTCAAACTTTGTGCAAAGCTCAAAGCACTCAAGGTGGTGCTAAAAGAGTTCAATTTCAAGCATTATGGAGGAATCTCTACCAAAGTAGTTGAAGCTAAAACTAAGTTGGAAGCCATTCAAAGTGAGAGACAAAGAGATGATAATCAAAGATTAATTGAAGAGGAAGACAATGCCCTTGCTGACTATCTTCATCTTGCTTTAGCCGAAGAAGCTTTCTACAAACAAAAATCAAGAGATAACTCTATCAAGTTGGGGGATCAAAATACATCCTTCTTCCATAGGAAGGTAAAAGCCCATTGCTCAAGGAATAAAATCCTCTCTATTCTAGATGATCAAGATGAAAGGATTGAAGACTATGAATTGGTTAAAGCCACATTCATCAGCTATTACAAGAAGCTCCTTGGAACCCCATTTCAATACCCGAAAGATGCAAAGTCTTATGTTGGAAACCTCATGCAAACAAATTTGCCGATGGAAATTCTGAACTCATTGGATGATGAAGTCACGGATGAGGAGATCAAGTCTACCTTATTCTCTTTGCCTAGCCATAAGGCCCCGGGTCCGGATGGGTATACATCTCACTTCTTTAAAAAGACATGGAACATAGTGGGAGCTAATTTTTCAAGAGCTGTCAAGTCCTTCTTCACTTCAAGAAAGATGCTTAAGGTGATCAACTCCACTAGTATTGCCTTAATCCCCAAGATCCCGAACCCAAGTAAGGTCACTGACTATCGACCTATCTCTTGTTGTTCAACTATTTATAAATGCATATCAAAACTCATTGCAAACAGGTTGAAGAAACTTATACCTTTTATCATTAGCCCTTCTCAAGCGGCTTTTGTTAAAGGTAGAACTATCTCTGACCAAATTCTTCTAATGCAAGAGTTAGTGAGGAACTATCATAGATCAAACATGTCTCCCAGGAGTGCTTTGAAGATTGACTTGATGAAAGCTTTCGATTCAGTTTCTTGGGACCTCATTCTGGATGCTTTGGAAGCTTTAAATATTCCTTGCAAGTTTGTTGATTGGATAAGATTATGCATTACTTCCCCCCAATTCTCAATTTCCATCAATGGTACTCTAGAGGGATACTTTCAAGGTGCTAGAGGTCTTCGCCAAGGTGACCCGCTTTCCCCATATCTTTTCTTAATTGTTATGGAGTTCTTTTCAAGACTCTTCAACAAAATGGTGGAAGGAAGTGAATTCACTTATCATCCAAAATGCTCCCATCTTCTCATAAATCATATTTGCTTTGCGGATGACTTATTTATACTATGTACACCTAATGAGGCTTCTTTTCAGCTAATTCATCAAGCTCTTCTTCAATTTCACAAGTACTCAGGATTGCAACCTAATGGGAGTAAGAGCAAGGTATACTTGTCAGGGATAAGTAATCAAAGTAAGCAGCAATTATGTTCAATGCTCGGCTTTCAACTTGGGGAGCTACCCGTCAAGTACCTTGGAGTGCCATTGATATCTACTAAACTCAAATTTGAAGATTGCAAGGAGCTAATTGACAAAATCACCAAAAGAGTCAAGAGCTGGACTTCTAAATGCCTTTCATATGCCGGGAGATTGGTTCTTGTCAAGTCCATTTTATTCAGCATACAAGTTTATTGGAGCATCCATTTTGTTCTTCCTAAAAGGGTTAGTGAAGCCATAGAACAAGTCTTGAGAAGATATTTGTGGTCAGGGGCTGATTTAAGGCAATGGGGAAGTAAAGTGGCTTGGTCAGAAGTTTGCAAACCCAAAAATGAAGGTGGCCTCAGATTAAGAAGACTTGCAGAATAGAACAAAGCTTCAATGATGAGACATATTTGGGCTTTATGACCTGCCAACCACCTACCCGATTACCCAAAGGATAATGCACTAAGTCCATGTGATTACCAAGTGTGCAATACCCGAATGCCCCCATCAATTCAAAATCAGCCCACTCTTGTTGACCACCTTGAAATTGATTTCCCTCCTCTCAAAGGTCAGCCGAATACACAAACCAAGACAATAGCTCAACCTAACCAGCTGGTTACAAATGAACCAAGCCAACTTCTAGCTAGCCCGAATTCCTCTTGGTCTCACCTATTTAGCTCTAATAGAATCAAAGCTAATGGAACTTCTCTTGAATACATCCCACCCGACCCTCAAAAGAAAGCCTCGGCTCCAATTGTCACAATCACACAAGAGGAAGTTTCAAATGAGCTGCTAAGATGGAACAATGCAATTGTGGGGTATGTAATAGGTGCAAGGCCTCCTTTCAAACTCATGAAGTCATTCGTTGATAGAAGATGGAAGGCATTCGGTTGTGTTGATTTATTCATCCTAAAACCTGGAATTTTCATTTTCAACTTTCATGATGAAGAAACCAAGCTTAAGGTGCTGGAAATGGGACCGTGGAGCTATTTTGATAAACCATTAATCCTCAAGCCATGGTCATCTTCTCAATCCTATGATACAGTCAGCTCGGATAAGCTTCCAATTTGGGTAAAGCTTCCTAATCTCAAGCTCCATCTTTGGTCTGCTAAAACACTTAGCAAATTGGCTAGCCAAATTGGGAACCCTCTATTCACGGATAGAATGACAGCCACAAGGGAAAGATTAGCATATGCCCAAATTTGCATAGAAGTTGAAAAAAATTCTGATTTCCCTCAATCTATTCAAGTTATGGACTATGATGGAAGCTCTTTCCAACAACCAGTTGAATATGAATGGGTCCCTACCCTTTGTGATTCTTGCAACCAATTTGGTCACAAAACACTCAATTGTCCAAAAGCTATCAAATGGCAATGGCGCCCTGTCTCAAAGCAACCAAGTTCAATACCCAAGTCAGCCGAGATTCCTAAAGGGCAAGCTAAAGCTATGACAACTGAGTCTTTTAGAACATCAAATTCAAGTTTACTTCCCCAATTAGATGGAGACGTGACAAGGTTTAACAAGGATAATTTCAAACCAAAAAGCATGATTCAAGGCAGCACCAATTCTTTGGAGAACTTTGCCATGCCAAACCAATTCAACAATCTCGTTGAGCAAGAGGAAGAATTGCCACTAGAAACCAAATGTTTTCTCACCTTTAAGAATAGCCAAATTGAAAATCAAGCCAAAAAGGATGGAAGTTCCCAAGCTAACTATAATGATGTTGACGATGTCCTATTTTCCTCCACAGATCAGGTTGTAGATAATTGGGAAATCAAGCTCTCCAAGAGTCAAAGGAAGAAACCAGCCAAACTTAAGCAAGCAGAAAAGTGAGGCACCTTGGATGAAGATTAAAAAACTTTCAAGATCTTGCAAGTAGGAGAGAGAACACTTTTGTAAAAGTTAAATATTTTTGTAATATTGGATAGGTCTGGTATGAAACTATAAGAATACCATTTGATCCCCATGTTAATCGAGGGTATGCCCTCTTGATGATGTAAACTTTTCCCATTAACCCAAATATATACACACTTACTTACCAAAAAAAAATATTTGGGCTTTATGCACCAAAAACCCCTCCCTTTGGGTTAAGTGGTGTCACCATAATCTACTCAAAGGAAAGTGTTTTTGGGAAATAAAACCACCCGCAGATTGTTCCTGGACATGGAGGAAGTTGCTAAAACTAAGAGATGAAGCTAGATCCCTTTCTAAATATGAAGTTGGCAAAGGTGATTCTATTTCATTGTGGTATTCTAATTGGCATCCCTTAGGTCATTTGATTCCAAAATATGGACCACGGGTAGCTTATGATGCTGGAATCTCCAAGGAAGCAAGAGTTAGCCGTATCATTGAAGATGGAGAATGGAAGTGGCCTTACCCGTGTACATGGGAACTAAAGGAGATAATCATAGACCACCCGCCCACATACAAGCCGAGAGCCAACCTTGAAGACAAGTTTGTTTGGGAAGCTTCAAAGAATGGGGTATACAATGCTAAAGCAACTTGGAATGCTATCCGAGGAAGGAACCGAAAAGTAGATTGGCATCATCTAGTTTGGCCTAGCATACACATCCCACGGCAAAGCTTCATTCTTTGGCTTGCCATCAAAGGTAGGTTGAACACTAAAGACAGATTGATTGGTTGGGGGATGAATGTAGATCCTAATTGTGTCCTATGTTGTAATGCTGTGGAAACTATGGATCACCTCTTCTTCACATGCCCCTTTGCGGCTGAATTGAGAGCTAAGGTGTTACAAAGATGCTTCATTGTCAAGCCTACACAACCGTGGAAGCATGAAGTTTTATGGGCTATGGGGAAGTTTGGGGGGAAGCACATCAATAAAGTTCTTTGCAAGCTTGCTTGGACTGGTTTGGTATACTACACTTGGGAAGAAAGGAACAAAAGAATATACAAGGGACACTCCTCATCCATGGCTTGTATTATGCAAAAGATTGAGCATGTAGTTAGAACTAAACTTTTACAATATCATGCAAAGATGGCTAATGTAGACCTTAGTTTACTTGACAATTGGAGGATCCATTAGTAATTGTATTTTGATTTGCGGGGGTATGCCCCCAAGATATTGTATATAATTTCACTATTAATCCAAATTTTATACTTACTTACCAAAAAAAAAAAAAAAAACGCGCGCAAAATGGAGCGCGGGCGCCCCGGCACACAAACGAGCGCAAACATGCGCCGGCGTGCGTACACTCACAAACACGCGCAACTCGCCCAAACGCAAGCAAAATGGCGCGCGGGCGCCCCGACGCACAAACGCGCGCAAACACGCGCCGGCGTGCGCACACTAACCAACACAAGCCAACGCGCGTAAAATGTCGCGCGAGCACCCCATCGCACAAACGCGAGCAAACACATGCCGGCGCGCGCACACTTACAAACACGCACAAACGAGCCCAAACGTGCGCAAAATGGTGCGCGGGTGCCCCGGCGCACAAACGCACGCAAACACTCACCGGCGCGCGCACACTCAAACACGCGCCCAACGCGTCCAAAATGTCGCGCGGGTGACCCGGCGAATGAACGCGCACAAACACGCGCCTGCGTGCGCACACGCACAAACACGCGCAAACAAGCCCAAACGCGCGCAAAATGGCACGCGGGCGACCCGGTGCACAAACGCGCCCAAACGCGCGCAAAGAGGCGCTGACGCGCGCACACTCACAAACACGCGCAAACGCGCCCAAACGGGCGCAATATGGCGCGCGGGTGCCCTGGCGCACAAACGCCCGCAAAAACAGACAGGCGCGCGCACACTCACGAACACGCGCAAACGCGCCCAAATGCGCGCAAAATGGCGCGCGGGCGCCCCGGCGCACAAACGCGCGCAAACAGGCGCCGGCGCGCGCCCACTCACAAACACATGCAAACGCGCCCAAACGCGTGCAAAATGTCGCGCGGGCGCACTGGCGCGCAAACGCGCGGAAAATGGCGCGCGGGCGCCCAGGCGCATAAACCCGCGCAAACAAGCGCCGACGCGAGCAAACTCACGAACACACCCAAACAACCCCAAACGCGCAAAAAACAAGAGAAGAAATTTTGAATCCTTATTCTTTTCTTTTCCTTTGACAAATTTTTGATTCAAACACGGCTTTCAAATCAATCATGGCTAGCAGGATGATCCAGAGGTGAGCAGCCCGAAAAAAAGAAAATGGCAGAGCTTCTCTCTCTAGAATTCTCTCTCTCTAGTTTCTCTCTCTAGAAACCATGGCTGAACATCCTTCACCTACGAATTCCCCTACTTCTAAAGCCCTTCTGTCACTCACTTCTTCTTCTTCCCTACAAGGTCCGGATGAAACTAGTTATGAAGAAAGAAAGAAGTTCACCTCGGGAGAAGAAGGTATTCGAGCCTCTCAAGTCGAGATAGGGAGTTATTTGATAGAAATAAATGCAGCACTGATTAGAGAAGGTATAGTGCAGGATGAGGTTGCTTTGCAAGCTTCATCCTCCGCTATTCCTCCCACCTCCCATCAGATGTCATTCTCGGAGGCATTGCAGGAAGAGGAAGTTGAAGTTGATGCAGAACTATCACCTTTTACAAAACTGAAAACTGAAATTTCAAAAATGAAAATTCAAAGCTTCCCAAGTCTACATTATGTTGATTCGGGCGTTGAAGGTGAGACTATGGAGATTAATGTTCCACGGAAGAAAGCTGATGACATCTATGGCCTCGAGGAAGGAAGCCTTGCTGTGACAATGCGAAGATCCGAAATCCAGCATGATAATGAAGGTATGCCCCCAAAAGCTAATCCAAAGCCTTTTTCTTCATCTAGTTTCAGTTCAGCTTTCTCCCCATTGAAGATGGAGCATGTTAGTTTGCATAGACACCCACTACCCGATTACACTCCCAATGGCCTGGTCAATTATAAAACCCATTGTATAAAGCAAGGAGGTCAACCTACTCTTTTACCTATACTACCTGACATGTCCCAGCCACCAATTAACCAAGGCAAAACCAACATGGAAAGCCTTTTTTCCTCGGGTATTAACCAAGGAAGCCCGCCAAGCCCGCAAACTTCAAAATCCCAAATCAAACCAGCCGCAAACCAAGTGGGGAACAAGCCAGAATTAGACTTCCCTCCACTAAATGTAACTAAACCAAATTGCCAACCATTGGATGCTAACCAGCCCCTACCAAGTCCCAAGCCAACCTGGGCCCACATTCTCAATTCCAACCGGATTAAAACCAACGGAACAACTCTAAAATACTTCCCGCCCATATACAACAATGAAAAAACCAAAGCACCTGTAGCCATTACAACTGAAGAAGTCTCTGATGAAATGCACAGATGGGATAATGCTCTCGTAGGCCACGTAATTGGAGCTAAGCCCCCCTTTAAGCTCATGAAACAATTTGTAGAAAGAAGGTGGAGAGATTTTGGATGTATTGATATTTTTATTCTTAAGGCTGGATTATTCATCTTCAAGTTTCAGGATGAAGAAACCAAATTGAAAGTCTTAGAACTCGGACCATGGAGTTATTTTGACAAGCCCCTCATATTGAAGCCTTGGTCACCATATGAAAACTATGACAAATTCGGCCCAGATTTTCTTCCAATTTGGGTGAGACTACCACTCCTAAAGTTACACCTTTGGTCGGCCACATCCCTTGGAAAGATTGTCAGCCACATTGGTCGTCCTCTCTTCACAGATAGGATGACTGCCAATGGCAGAGACTTACTTATGCAAGAGTGTGTGTGGAGGTAGACAGAAATGCTAGCTTTCCCCCTTTTGTTGAAATTGAAGATTTTGATGGACAATTGATCAAGCAAGAGGTAGAATACGAATGGATTCCATCAGTCTGTGAGTCCTGTAAGTCATTTGGACATAATGCAAAACAATGCCCAAAAAAAATTAACCAACATTGGAGGCCGGTCCCCAAATCCAACGAGGAGAATAACCAAGTCAAGACCAAGGGAATGAATTCAGCAGATAGCAGTGAAAAGCCAGAATCCAGTGGACAACCAATTGGGAATGAAAGGAAGCAACTGGTGGTAATTGAACAGGAAATCCAATGTAAAGATGAGCATAAACAACACACCAGCAAGTTCCTGCAGCAAATTGATGAGCTTGAGATGCCAACTTGTCCAAAGGAACAACCTGAAGAGTCCCCACTACCTATCACTCCTCTTGCTATTCTAGAACCGGACCTTGTTCAAAGACCTTCCAGCAGCATGCCAAGCATTGCTGAGAAGAGCTATTTAACATTACAATCCGAAGGAAAGATGAAAGCTTCAGCAAATGAAGGTGACAAGCCAGAGGAAGAAGCAACTTTCAAAACAGTAGATGATGATTCTGAATTCCAACTTTCAAAAAGCCAGAGGAAGAAGCAAGCTAAGTTAATGCACTCCCTTATGTATAAGAATAAGGCCTCCCAAGCCAAGTCCAAATCTTCATCCTCCTCCTCTCATAAATGAATTTTGCTGCCTGGAATGTGAGGGGTTTAAATGGGCCCCTAAAACAGATGGAAATCAGGAAGTTGATAAAAGGCTCCTCTCTTAATTTAATAGGCCTTTTGGAAACCAAAGTTCAAAGCCAAAACATTGGGGAAGTATGTAAAGCTATAAACTCCTCATTTTGCTATGCTGATAACATTGCAAATCAGAAGGTTGCTAGAATTATCCTTTTGTGGGATCCATCCTCACTTAATGTTCGAATTCTTTCATGTACAGATCAATCAATCTTTTGTCATATTAGCCATATCTCCTTATCCCAAAGTTATTTTGCTACTTTTGTTTATGCATCTAATGACAGGAAAACTAGAGAGCTGTTATGGAAAGATCTTCAAGCCAACCATGGGGTAATTAACAACACTGCTCCTTGGATAATTTTGGGGGACTTCAATGTTGTTAAAGATAAGAAAGAGAAAAGGGGAGGTAAAAATGTTGACAAGGCAGCTACTAAGGAGTTCAATGATTGTTTAGAAGCCATTGAAGTAATTGATTTGAGATACTCAGGTTGCCTATATACTTGGAGCAAT
The DNA here is from genome assembly GCA_019916065.1 of Vitellaria paradoxa. Classification (NCBI taxonomy): domain Eukaryota; kingdom Viridiplantae; phylum Streptophyta; class Magnoliopsida; order Ericales; family Sapotaceae; genus Vitellaria; species Vitellaria paradoxa. The sequence goes on from CM034238.1 coordinate 31,363,019, forward strand.
AGGCAAACATGTGATGCCAGAATTTACAGCAAACTGGATAGGGTATTGGTGAACGAGGCTTGGCTCTCAATCATTGAGAAGATTCTTGTGGTCGGGATCGGAATTGAGTAGATGGGGCTCTAAAGTAGCTTGGAATGATATTTGTAAACCTAAAAATGAAGGGGGACTTGGCATCCGCAACCTATGTGAATGGAATAAAGCATCAATGATGAGACACATCTGGAACCTTTGCTCTAATAGCTCATCTCTTTGGGTGGTATGGTGCAAGAATTACCTACTAAAAGGTAAATGTTTTTGGGAAGTAAGCACTCCTTCGGACTGCTCATGGACTTGGCAGAAGCTACTCAAGCTAAGGGAAGAAGCAAAAAGTATCTCCAAATACAAGGTTGGCAATGGGGACTCCATCTCGCTTTGGTATTCAAATTGGCACCCATTAGGCCCTCTTATTCCTAAATTTGGCCAAAGAGTTGCTTATGATGCTGGTTTGTCCAAGAAAGCTAGAGTTTCACAAATAATATTTAATGGAAGATGGAAATGGCCTTATCCATGCACTTGGGAATTAAAGGAGATTGTAGATGCTTTGTCCTCTCTTCACTCCCCGAATCCCCAAGTCTTAGATGAGTTTATATGGACTGCATCAAGGAATGGAAAGTATCAAGCTAAGGCAACATGGAACTCAATTCGGTCAAAGGCTGCTAAGGTAACATGGCACCACTTGTTATGGTTTCCAAGTCATATTCCTAAGCATGGGTTTATTTTGTGGCTTGCAATTAGAGGGAGACTCAACACCAAAATGGCGTGCGGGCGCCCCGGCGCACAAACGCTCGCAAACAAGCATCGGCGCGCGCACACTCACAAACACGCGCAAACGCGCCCAAACGCGCGCAAAATGGCGCGCGAGCGCCCCAGCGCACAAACACGCGCTGGCGCACGCACACTCACAAACACGCGCCCAAATGCGTGCAAAATGTCACGCGAGCGACCCAGCTCACAAACGCGACCAAACGCGCGCAAACAGGCGCTGACGCCCGCACACTCACAAACACGCGCAAACGCTCCCAAACGGGCGCAATATTGGGCGCGGGCGCCCCGGCGCACGAACGCCCGCAAAAACGGGCAGGCGCGCGCATACTCACAAACACGCGCAAACACGCCCAAACACGCGCAAAATGGCTCACGTGCGACCTGGCACGCAAACACGCCCAAACGCGCGCAAAATGGCACGCGGGCGCCCCGGCGCTCAAACGCGCCCAAATGCGCAAAATGGCGCGCGGGCGCCACAGCGCACAAACGCAGCTAAACGCGCGCAAAATGGCGCGCGGGCGTCCCGGCGCGCAAACGGGCGCAAAATGGTGCGCGGGCGACCCAGCGCACAAACGCGCGCCTGCGCACGCACACTCACAAACACGCGCAAACAAGTGCAAACAAGTGCAAACACGTGCAAAATGGCGCGCGGGCGGCTAGGCGCACAAACGCGCGCCTGCGCACGCACACTCACAAACACGCGCAAACAAGCCAAACGCGCGCAAAATGGCGCACGGGCGCCTCGGCGCGCAAACGCGCCCAAAATGGTGCGCAGGCGCCCCGGCGCACAAACACCCGTAAACACGCGTCGGCGCGCACACTCACAAAAACGCGCAAACGCGCGCAAAATGGCACAGCGGCCCCCCGGCGCACAAACGTGCGCAAACAGGCGCTGGCGCGCGCACACTCACACTCACAACAACGCGTAAACGCGCGCAAAATGGCACACGGGCGCCTCGGCGCGCAAACGCGCCCAAAATGGTGCGGTGGCGCCCCGGCGAACAAATGCCCGCAAACACGCGCCGGCGCCCGGAAACAAGCCCAAACGTGCGCAAAATAGCTCGCGGGCAACCAGGCGCACACTCACAAAAACGCGCAAACGCGCCGAAACGCACACAAAATAGCTCGCGGGCGCGCCGGTGCGCAAACGCGCCCAAAATGGCGCGCGGGCGCCCCAACGCACAAACGCCCGCAAACACGCGCCGGCGCGCACACTCACAAACACGCGCAAACGCGCTCAAACGCGCGCAAAATGGCGGGTTGGCGCCCTGGCACACAAACGCGTGCCTGCGCGCGCACGCTCACAAACATGTGCAAACAAGCCCAAACGCGCGCAAAATGGCACGCAGGCGCCACGGCGCGCAAACGCGCCCAAAATGGTGCGCGGGCGCCCCGGCGCACGAACGCACGCAAAGACGCGTTGGCGCGCGCACACTCACAAACACGCGCAAACGCGCCCAAACGCGCGCAAAATGGCGAGAGGGCACCCTGGCGCACAAACGCGCGCCTGTGCGTGCACACTCACAAACGCGCGCAAACAAGCCCAAACGCGCGCAAACATGCGTCGGCGCGCACACACTCCCAAACAAGCGCAAACAAGCCCGAACGCGCGCAAAATGGTGGGCAGGCGTCCCGGCGCACAAACGCACGCCTGCGCGCGCACACTTACAAACATGCGCAAACAAGCCCAAACGCGCGCAAAATGGCGCACGGGCGCCCCGGCGCACGAATGCACGCAAACACGCGCCGGCGCGCGCACACTAACAAACACGCGCAAACGCGCCCAAACGTGCGCAAAATTGCGCGGGGGCGCCCCCGCGCACCAACGCTCGCAAACACTCGCGGGCGCGCGCACACTCACAAACACGCGCAAACGCGCCCAAACGCGGGCAAAATAGCGCGCGGGCATCTCGGCGCACAAACGCGCGCAAATAGGCACCGCCGCGCGCACACTCACAAACACGTGCAAACGCGCCCATACGGGCGCAAAGTGGCTCGCGGGCGCCCCAACGCACAAACGCGCGCAAACAGGCACCGACGCTGGCCCACTCACAAACACGCGCAAACGCGCCCAATCGGGCACAATATGGCGCGCGGGCGCCCCGGTGCACAAACGCTCGCAAACGCGCGCCAATGCGCCCAAACGCGCGCAAAATGACGCGCGGGCGCCCCGTCGCACAAACACGAGCAAACACGCGCCGGCGCTCGCACACTCACAAACCCCCGCAAACGCGCCCATACGCGTGCAAAATGTCACGCGGGCGCCCTAGTGCACAAACGCCCGCAAACACGCGCCTGCGCGCGCACTCACAAACACGCGCAAACAAGCCCAAACGCATCCAAAAGCAAGTGCAACACCAACTTCCTCCCAAGCTCGGGGAAAGAAGCAGCTTCTAGACCGCATCCAAAAGTTCAATTCAATCAAAGCACAAGCACTTGCAAGCATCTCTCTTATAAAACAATCAAATTCCAAGTCCAACAAAAAAGGGAGAAGATGAAGTTATATGAGAGACCTATTTTGCTAACCTATCCACTTTGGTTGTTAGTGGAATTATTAAAGGATAGGTTAGATGGGTTTTTAGTATTTTGGATTCCCTTAAATGGGATGTGTACCCTTTGGGGTTTGTTTTGAGCTAGTTGTAAATCTATATTTTTTGGTAATAAAACACCCGCTTAACTACCAAAAAAAAAACAAGCCCAAACGCGCGCAAAATGGCGGGCGGGCGCCCCGGCGCACAAACGCGCGCAAAATGTCACGAGGGCGACCTGGTGCGCAAATGCGCCCAAAATGGTGCGCGGGCGCCCCGGCGAACAAACGCCCGCAAACACGCTCCGGCGCGCGCACACTCACAAACACGCACAAACGCACCCAAACGCGCGCAAAATGGCGCGCGGGCGCCTCGGCGCACAAACGCGTGCAAACACACGCCGGCGTGCGCACACTCACAAACACGCACCAACGCGCCCAAACGCGCGCAAAATGTCACGCGGGTGCCCCGGCGCACAAACGCGAGCAAACACGCGCTTGCACGCGCACACTCACAAACACGAGCAAACAAGCCCAAACGTGCGCAAAATGGCACGCGAGCGCCCCGGCGCACAAACGCGCCCAAAATGGCGCGCGGGCGCCCTGGCGCGCAAACGCGCCTAAAATGGCGGGCGGGCGCCCCAGCGCACAAACGCGCGCAAACAGGCTCCTCTGCACGCACACTCGCAAACACGCGCAAACGCATCCAAATGTGCGCAAAATGGCGGGCGGGCGACCCAGCGCACAAACGAGCGCAAACACGCACCAGCGCGCGCACACTCACTAACACGCGCCAACGCGCCCAAACGCGCGCAAAATGTCGCGCGGGTGCCCCGTCGAACAAACGCGAGCGAACACACGCCGACGCGCGCACACTCACAAACACGCACCAAAGCGCCCAAATGCGCGCAAAATGGCGCGCGGGCGCCCCGGCGCACAAACGCGCCGAAACGCGTGCAAAATGGTGCGCGGGCGCCCGGGCGCACAAACGCGCGCAAACAGGCGCCGCTGCGCGCACACTCACAAACACGCGCAAACGCGCCGAAACGGGCGCAAAATGGCGCGCGGGCGCCTCGGCGCACAAACGTGCGCAAACAGGCACCGACGCACAAACACGCACAAACGCGCCCAAACGGGCACAATATGACGCGCAGGCGCCCCGGCACACAAACGCGCGCAAACACGCGCCAACGCGCTTAAACGCGCGCAAAATGTCGTGCGGGTGTCCCGTCGCACAAACGCGAGCAAACACGAGCTGGCGCGCGCACACTCACAAGCACATGCAAACAAGCCCAAATAAGCGCAAAATGGCGTGCGGGTGCCTCGGCGCACAAATGCGCGCAAACACGCGCCGGCGCGCGCACACTCATAAACACCCGCAAACACACCCATACGCGTGCAAAATGTCACGCGGGCGCCCTGGTGCACAAACGTGTGCAAACACGCGCCTGCGCGCGCACACTCAGAAAACGCGGGAGTTGAGAGCTTCTCTCTCTAGAATTTTCTCTCTCTAAATTTTTCTTTACATTTCAAGCTTGAGATTATGGGGAAGGCAGCTCGGGTGAAGAAAAGTTCAGCAACTAAGCTTTCACTCAAAGAATTTCACGCAAGCTTGGTCAAGGAAAGGTTAGTTAATATTAGTAGTGGTGATCCTCATGGTCAATCATCATGTCCTCGTGCCCAAATTGCTCCATCAGACTTGGAAGATGATAGGTTAGTAGAAGTTGATATTGATGATTATCTTAGTTGTAACTTTGGAGAAGGTGATGTCAAAGTTAGAGCCCCTTCCACGGGTTCTTCCATCCAGCAAAAGCCAAGAGGGTCGGCTACTCAAGTCCCCACGGACTCACGCCAACAAAAATCAAAGCCGCCGGGAAGCAATGTACAACAAGAGCATACACCTGAAGCCATGGCAAGGGTTGCTCTTAGGCTAAAGACACTCAAGGCTAGTCAAATGAATGTCATGGAAGATTCCACCCCACGGCAGCCTTTGTGTTTGGGGATATTAGATAATAAAAGAAGACTTGAGCACCAACTATCAGCTGAGGAGATGAAGCAATCCAGTATCCACTCAGAGGTAGCACAAGGTCCCTCCAAGAACGAGGCAAAGGAAGGAGCCACTGGAAGTTTGGATTCACGCGGGCTTTTTCTCGCTCAGTTGGGAGATGAAAATATGAAGAACAAGTTGAATTTTGACTCCACGTCAAGTGGAGGGATCTCCCCTGTCAGCCCATGTGAAGCCGTGCAAACTCACAATGGAAGAAGTGTTAGTCCAGCGGGTAAAGGCCAAAACCCACTGCCCGAGGTCACCAAGTCACCTACCAATCTGCCCAAACCTAATGAGGTGCCCAAAGTCAAGACAAAAAGTAGTGGTGGGGCTCACCCACGTGCAATTAAAGACCATGCCAGCACAAGCCATCTCTCGGGTGACTACAAGCAAATAGTCAACATATGTGTTAGAGGTGGGACCACACCTGCAACTTCACGTGTAGATGGACAAAAAGAGGGATTTGGTCCATTGGTTACTTGTTTGGAGTCCCCTCATTGCACAGCCGAGCAAACGGTGAAATTGCTGAGCGTGAAGGCTCGGGCAAAAGTGTGAAGACACGGTTAGAAGCAAACCCTCTGTCCGTTACCTCCACATCACCAACCCGAGGGACCCACTTAGTTAAAGGAGTCGAACCAGCAAGCAAGTCCAATTTCAAAGCTAAAGGAGTGGGCGGGAAGCCATTTGTTCACCCGTGTGCAATTGAACAACCCGTGCATGATGAAGCTACTGGAAAATGTAAGTCCCCCTGGTCTAGTTTATTTGGCACAGAACAGCAAAGCAAGGCCACCAATCTTAGATTCTTCAATGTTGATTTTAAGGAAGATGAAATTAAAATTCCAATTGAAATTTCTAAGCAAGGATATACCCATTGGGAACATGCTTTAGTTGGCTATTTTCTTGACAAATGGAGCTCCTTTCATTATGTTAAGACATGGGCAGAGAAAAAATGGTCAAAGGAAGTAGAAGATGTGGTCACCCTTGAAAATGGATTTTATATATTTAATATCAAGGATGAGGATGCATTAAGGAAAATATTGGATGGAGGCCCCTATTATTGTGGTAACCGATTAATACTCATTAAAAGGTGGCACCCTGGTATGCAATTAAATAGGGAGGAATTCTCATCACTGCCAATTTGGGTGAAATTCTTCAATATTCCACTTGAACTTTGGACAGTTGAGGGATTGAGCTATATAGCTAGTGTCGTTGGCAAGCCTTTATTCCTTGATGAGTTTACACAGAAGAAAAGTAGGCTCACCTATGCCAGAATATGCATTGAAACGCAAGTTGGTAAAGAGATTCCTGAGTCTTTCAAAATCAATTTGGGTTATGGTAATCCTTATGAGATCAAGGTTGAAGTTCCATGGAAACCAAAAAGGTGTGAAGAATGCAAAATCTTTGGTCACATGGCAACATCCTGCCCCTCCAAACCTAAGCACAATGTCAAGCAAGTCAAGCAAGAATGGAAAATTAAAGAGCAAAAGGAAGAAGAATGGCAGGAAGTAAAAGGAAGGGGGAAGAGTACTCCTACAGCAAAAGAAAGAAGTAATGATAATTCACAATTGCCATCCAACATCTTTGAAGTTCTTTCAACATGTCAACAAGAAGAGCAATCAAGGGAAGAAGAGGAAGGCAAACCAACTGAAGAGGCGAAAGAATTCAACGTCTCATTCTTGGGCGAGGAAGATGGCGAGAGCTTCTCTCTCTAGGATTTTCTCTCTCTAAGTTTCCATGGCTGATTCTCTTCCAAGCTCCCCTACATCCAAAGCCCTCTTGTCACTAATCTCTTCCTCCACCATCTCGGATTCTAGTAATGAAGTTGAAGATGGCTTGGGTAGTCTTCAAGCCATGGTTAATGAGGAAGAAACAAATGTGAAGCTAGCGTGTAAGAAAGAAGGTATAGCTTTGGATGAAATCCCCTCTAGGGTCTCATCCCTTTCTATTCCATCTCAAGGTCAACAAGCTCACCACCGCCGTTCCATTGATGAGTTGAGAGCTGAAATTACTCTTATGAAAGATTCCTTCCATGAAGATGAATTAGAAGCTCAAGAAGATTCGGCTCCAAACTCGGGTGTCCAGAACTTTGTTGAACCGAATCAAATGAAGTTGGATAGAGGTAAGGCTCCAATCTTCCCATCAATTTCGATTGAATCATTGTCTCACTCACTCTCGGCTTCCAGCCTTCCCGAAGTGAAGATGACCCATGTTAGTTCCCATAGTCCTCATGTATCTAATTCCTCCAACCTTTATCTAGACAAAGCTAATACCCAAAGGTCAATTCCATGCAAGTCAACTTCCCATTTACCCATACAACCTGCCATACATCAGATTTCCAATACCAAGAATCCTACCCCCGTGCAATACCCAACCAACTTGGATAAAAACCACTTCAGCCCGCCAAAACCGTGTCTTTCAAATTCCAATATTCAGATACACATCCCACCTAAACCAAATGATAACCAAACCGTTGGAACTCAACCAAAAACTAACCTAGCTGAAAAAGCCAACCAACCAAAACCTACTTGGGCTCAACTCTTCTCCTCTAACCGTGTTAAAGCTAATGGGACTGAGCTCAAATACATACCCACCCATGACACCTCTGAAAATTCTAAGGCCCCGGTATCATTCTCCTTTGAGGAAGTAGCCGAAGATTTGAAAAAATGGGACAATGCCATAGTCGGGCATGTTATAGGAGCAAAACCCCCATACAAGCTAATGCAACAATTCATAGAAAAAAGATGGAGAGCTTTTGGTCATGTTGAAGTGTTCATCCTCAAGGCTGGTCTATTCTTCTTTAATTTTCAAGATGAGGAAACAAAGGTCAAGGTTTTAGAGTTGGGTCTTTGGAGCTACTATGACAAGCCTCTAATTTTAAGGTCTTGGTCTCCCAATGAGGTATATGATAGAGCAAGCCCTGAATCTATTCCAATTTGGATCAGATTTCCACACTTGAAGCTCCACCTTTGGTCGGCCATGTCATTGAGCAAGATTGCAAGTCAAATAGGGAAGCCCTTGTTCACCGATAGGATGACTGCTCAAATGGAACGTCTCTCATTTGCAAGAGTATGCATTGAAGTGGACAAGCAAAGTACATTCCCCCCCTTTGTTGAAATTAAGGACTACAATGGTGTGATTTTCCAACAGCTGGTTGAGTATGAATGGCTACCCACGATTTGTGAAGGATGCAAGCAATTTGGTCATAGAATTGGCCAATGCCCCAAGAATGTGACACAACAATGGAGGCCGAAACCTAAGCCCAAAGAAAGCACAATTCAGCAAACTCCTATTGAATACCCCTTGGTCGAGAGTTCATCTAATAGCCACCTTGCAAATTCCACAATTGGAAGCAAAAATCAGCCCCAAGCTGAGATATTCTGTCATCTCACGTACGGCTGTGCAAAGGAGTATTGGAGAATCATTTATTCCAACGGGTAAAGATGATACAGCAACCAATGCAAGCTGGAAGGCAAACTTGAAAGTTGACTTAGGTACTCATGGTGGGACCACACCTGTAACTTCACATTTAGATGAGCAAAGAAAAGGTCTTAGTCCATTGGTTACTAGCATGGAGTCCACCCCTTGTTCAGCCGTGCAAAGCTCAAAGGAGGAAAGTGGGCTCATTTTTGACTTGAAATCTGATTTTCCTACTCCAAGAAGTACATTGAATGCCAAGGCAAATAGAAGTGGTGGGTCACCTTCTGCCATACCACGTGCAATTGAACAAACCAAGGGTGAGCTGCCCGAGCTTGGTGGTGGGACCCGGCTGGCTGTTACTTCACGTGCAAAAGGTGTGGATGATACAAGTTTGGAGATAGACCCGGCAACACAATTTCAGCCGTGCAACTCACGTGCAAAGGCCCGTGAGCAACAAAGTCCAAATGGTGGGGCCCCCAAAGCTATACATTACAACAAAGAAGAAGACTTAGAGCTGCCAACCCGTGTGCAACAAAGATCAAATGAAAGAAGTTCTTCAGCCGAAGCAAGTAAGTCCACATGGTCATCTTTATTCGGTTCAAAAGAGCAAACAAAGCCTACAAATCTCAGATTTTTCAATGTTGATTTACATGAAAATGAACTTAAAATCCCAATTGAAATTTCAAAGAAAGGTTACATTCATTGGGAGCATGCCCTAGTAGGCTATTTTGTTGACAAATGAAATTCCTTCCATTATGTTAAGACATGGGCAATGCAAAAATGGGCAGAGGAGGTTGTAGAGGTTGTCACCCTTGAAAATGGTTTTTACATTTTTAATATCAAGAGTGAGGATGCATTAAGGTCAATACTAGATGGGGGTCCCTACTATTGTGGTAACCGGCTAATTCTTATTAAAAGATGGCAACCGGGCATGCAATTAAATAAGGAAGAATTCTCTTCATTACCCTTTTGGGTGAAATTCTACAATGTCCCACTTGAGCTATGGACAGATGAAGGTCTGAGTTATGCAGCTAGCATAATTGGGAAGCCTCTTTTCCTTGATGAATACACGCAAAAGAGAAGTCGGCTCACTTTTGCCAGAATTTGTATTGAAGCACAAGTTGACAAAGACATCCCCAAATCCTTCAAAATCAATTTGGGATATGGTACTCCATATGAAGTCAAAGTAGAAGTTCCATGGAAGCCAAAAAAGTGTGAAGAATGCAAAGCTTTTGGTCATTCCACTTCCTCTTGTCCCTCAAGGCCGAAAAATGATGCGAAGCATACCAAGCAAGAGTGGAAAATTAAAGTGCAAAATGTGGAGGAAGAAAAGGTTATAAATGAGGGTGAATGGCAAGAAGTGTGGCAACAAGTGAAAAAGAACAAGGAGAAAAGCATTCCAACACCAAAAGAAAGGAGCAAAGACACGCCACAAGCTTCATCCAATATGTTTGAGATCTTACAATCATGCAAAGAGGATGAGTGTGAAGAGGAAGACAAAAATCTAAAGTCAAAGCAAGAGCCGAAGGAAGATGAGGTATCAAACAAGCAAGGGCCGAAGCAAGCAAAAACAACACCAACCTCCTCCCAAGCTCGGGAAAAAAAGTTACTCCTAGACTGTATTCAAAAGCTTAATTTTGCTAAGGAGCAAGCGTTAGCAAGTATCACACCCACCAAGGGGCCAAGCTCTAACTCAAACAAAACTAGGAAGAAATGAGTCTTATTTTGATAACCTATCCACTTGGGTTGTAAGTGGATCTATTAAAAGGATAGGTTAGATGGTTTCTTAGTATCTTTTGGATCCTCTATATGAGGTGTGTACCTTTTGGGGTTTGTATTGAGCTAGTTGTAAATCTATATTTTTTGGTAATAAAATACCCGCTTAACTACCAAAAAAAAAAAAGCTGAGGAGAACCCTTGCAAGATGGAATCCCCGGATCCCCCTAAGGTGCAAGTGCCCAATTCTAAGATCCTTTGCTCAATGGAATCACAAATAGAGGCTCCAATAATGGCTACTCCTTTAGCAATTCAGGACCCACCAACCAGCCATGAGGAGGTCTTATTGTTGAAGTGTTCAGAAGAAAATACAGAATTAACATGCAAGGACGAAGATGATCAACCTCCAACCCCCAACTATGATCAAAAAGGCTTGGAATATGAATTGGATTCTGATTTTAAACTTTCAAAATCTCAACGTAAGAAGGAAATGAAAAAATTGCATGCCATTGAGAAAATGAACAAGGCCCTACAAGCCAAGTCCTCGGCCTCCTCCCCTAAACCTAGATGAATTTTGGTGCATGGAATGTGAGAGGCCTTAATTGGCCCATAAAGCAAGCTGAAGTCAAGAAGTTGATCAAAGCATCTTCTTTCAATCTAATCGGCCTCCTTGAAACCAAGGTCCAAAGTCATAATGTAGATAAAGTTTGCAAGTGCATTAATTCCTCCTTTTGCTATACGGGGAACTACTTGAATGATTCACCAGCTAGAATTTTGATTTTGTGGGATCCTTCAACTATTAAAGTTCATGTTATTTCTAGTTCTAGCCAATTTATCTTTTGCCATGTAACTCATCATGCTACATCAATAGAGTTTTTTGCTACTTTTGTCTATGCTTCAAATGATAGGGCAACAAGAGAGCTTTTGTGGAAGGATCTACAAGCCAATTATGACATGATTGGGGCTGTTTCACCTTGGGTTATTTTAGGAGACATCAATGTAGTTAAAGAGGAGCAAGAAAAAAGAGGTGGAAGGGGTATTGACAAGGTTGCGGTAAGTGACTTCAACACATGCCTTGATGCCATTGAATTGGTAGACTTAAGATTCTCCGGATGCTTTTACACTTGGTCCAACAAACAAGAGGATGGCTATAGCATTTTCAGCAAGCTTGATAGAGCTCTTGTGAATGAAAGGTGGCTAAATTGCTTTCCTAATTCAGAAGCTTTCTTCCCAAATGCTTGTATCTCAGTTCATAGCCCAATAGTCATAAACATTCGGTGCAATGACCTGTCCGGAAGGAAACCATTTAAGTTCTTTAACTATTGGACCGAGAACAAAGAGTTTTATAAGCTGGTAGAAGAAGTTTGGAGCACCCAAGTCTCGGGCTCTCCTATGTATAAACTTGTCTCTAAGCTCAAGACTCTCAAGATGGCTTTGAAAGATTTCAATAGGAGGCATTATGGGGGTATTTCTGCAAAGGTGGCCGAAGCTAAGGTTAAACTTGAAGCTATTCAAAGTGAGCTGCAATTGAATGTCAATTCTAATCTCCTAGGGGAAGAAAGCATTGCCCTTGATGAATACTTGCATTTAGCCTTAGCAGAGGAAGCTTTCTATAAACAAAAAGCTAGAGACAATTCTTTTTTTTTTTTTTTTGATAGTTAAGTGAGTATAGTTTGGATTAATGGGAGAATAAAGTATTTACAACTTCTTGGGGGCATACCCCCGTTTTTACAATATCTATGAGATTCCCCATTTGCTACAAAGGTCTACATTTATGTTGGAAGCATTCTTATCAATGTTTTGAGAACATCTAACCTTGACATCATAGACAATCTCCTTAATAATCTGTGAAGCCGATGGAGTAGTATCATTAAAGATCTTGGCATTCCTTCCCTTCCATATGTGATAGATCATAGCGCACCAAGCAAGCTTACAAATCTTTTGGTGTAATGCATTTCCACTAAACTTCCCTGCGGCCCATGTCACTTCTTCCTTCCACGGCTGAACTTGTCTTGAGATACCACATCTTTGCAAGATTGAGCTTCTCACTTCGGTTGAGAGGGGGCATTGGTAGAATAGATGATCAATTGTTTCATTGCATTGCCCACATAATACACATAAAGGTTGGACATTCATTCCCCAAGCTACTAATTTATCTTTAGTAGTGAGCTTTCCTTTGATGGCAAGCCATGAGATGAAGCTATGCCGCGGTATATGGTTAGGAAACCATAAAAGGTTGTGCCAAGGTACCTTATTAGCATGTTGCCGAATGGATTCCCATGTGGCTGCTGCATTGTACTTTCTTGTTCTTGAGACTATCCATATAAATTCATCATCCATAGCTTGGTTAGGTGAATAGTCCATTGGATTGTCAAGTATGACCTCACGGAGCTCCCATGTGTTTGGAAAGGGCCATTTGCATTGTTCATCTTCAATCACCCTTGATACCTTAGCATTTCTTGGCAAACCGGCGTCATAAGCTATTCTTGGTCCATATTTAGGGATAAGGGGGCCTTTTGGGTGCCAACTTGAATACCAAAGAGAGATGGAATTTCCATTGCCTACTTTGTACTTGGAAATTTTACTTGCCTCACCCCGGAGCTTGAGAATTTTCCTTCAATTCCATGAACAATAGGATGGGGTTTTGATTTCCCAAAAGCATCTTCCTTTTATAAGATTGGACTTACACCACTTTACCCATAGGGATTGACTATTGGAGCACAATGCCCATATATGTTTCATCATTGATGCCTTGTTCCATTCATGTATTCTTCGGATACGTAGTCCTCCTTCTTTCTTTGGCAAGCAAACTTCTTCCCATGCAACCTTGTTACCCCATCTTTTCATTTCAGCTCCTGTCCAAAGGAATCTTCTTAAAACTTGTTCTATGGCATCACATATCTTCTTTGGAAGAATAAAGTGTAGACTCCAATATACTTGGATGCTAAAGAGGATGGACTTGATCAATACTAGTCTTCCATCATAGAAGAGGCTCTTGGAGGTCCAGCTTGTTACCTTTTTGGTTATTTTTTCAATGAGCTCTTTGCAATCATCAACTTTAAGCTTGGTGGAGGTGAGAGGAACTCCTAAATACTTGACCGGCAATTGTCCTACTTGAAACCCAAGGATGGAGCAAATGGAGGTCTTCTCTTCATGGCTTATTCCTGAAATGTATGCTCTACTTTTGCTTCCATTTGGCTTGAGTCCCGAGTATTTGTGGAATTCTTGAAGAGTTTCATGGACAGTTTGGAATGTTGAGCTTGTTGGTGTACATAGTATAAATAGGTCATCTGCAAAACATATGTGTGTAATAGCCGGCCTTGTGCATTTGGGGTGATATGTGAATTTGCCTTCATCTGCATACTTGTTTAGTAGCCTAGAGAAAAATTCCATAGCTAATAAAAATAAGTATGGGGAGAGTGGGTCACCTTGTCTCAAGCCTCTTGCTCCTGGGAAGTATCCCTCTAGTGCACCATTCATAGATAAAGAAAATTGTGGAGAAGTAATATATGCCTCAATCCATTTTTGAAATCTGGTAGGTAGCTGGAGAGCATACAATATATCTATGAGGAAGTCCCAAGACACCGAATCAAAAGCTTTCATCAAATCTATCTTCAATGCTCCTCTTGGTGATAGGTTGCTTCTATGGTAGTTTCTTACTAGCTCATGCATAAGCAAGACTTGGTCTGATATAGATCTCCCCTGGATAAAAGCTGCTTGTGATGGACTTATAACCTGTGGCAGTATCCTCTTGAGTCTGTTGGCTATGATCTTTGAGATGCACTTATATATAGTAGAGCAACAGGAAATTGGCCTGAATTCTGTGACCCTGCTTGGATTAGGGACTTTAGGCACTAGAGTTATGGAAGTTGCATTAACAGCTTTCAAAAGTTTACCTGAACTGAAGAAAGATTTAATAGCAACAATAAAATCATTACCCACAATGCTCCATGTTTGTTTGAAGAAAAGGGAAGTGTACCCATCCGGGCCAGGGGCCTTGTGATCTGGAAGGGAGAATAAGGTGGTCTTAATTTCTTCATCAGTCACTTCAGAATCAAGGGAGTTGGCCGATTCCAGAGGGGACTTTGGTTGCATGATGTCTTTCACAAATTGCCTTGCTTCTTGGGGATAATTGAAGGGGGACCCGAGGAGTTGCTTGTAGTAGTCAAGGAATACATTTTTGACCTTTCCATAATCCTCTTGTCTTTCATCATTACTATCCAAGATGGTTAGAATTCTATTCTTAGAACAATGAATCTTGACCTTCCTGTGGAAGTAGGAAGTGTTTTGGTCCCCTACCTTGATGATGTTATCTCTAGCCTTTTGCTTATAGAATTCCTCCTCTGCCCGAGCTAGTTGAGTATACTCCTCCATAGTTTTGCTCTCTTTCCTTATTAGTTCCATGTCTTGGCTATTCTGCAATTTCCATTGGATTTCCTCCAATTCAAGTTTAACTGCTTCCACCCTCCTTGAAATGTCTCCATAAAATCTTGCATTGAAAGCTTTGAGTGCAGGTTTGAGAGCCTTAAGCTTGGACACGAGTTGAAACATAGGGGTACCCGAAACAGGTTTCTTCCATTCTTCTTCTACTATCTTCTTGAAGTCCTTGTGTTTAGTCCAAAAGTTGAAAAATCTGAAAGGCTTCATTCCAGTCTTTAGGCTTGATCTTATATTAAGTATAGTTGGGCTGTGATATGATATAGAAGCTGTGGGAAAGAAAGCTTCAGAATATGGAAATGTGCTCAACCATGTTTCATTCACCATTGCTCTATCCAGCTTACATTGAATTCTATGTCCTTCTGCTTGTCTATTGCTCCATGTGTAAAGACATCCTGTGCACCTTAAGTCAGTGATCTCAATAGCTTCAATACAATCATTAAAGTGTGTGACAGCTCTTTGATCAATCCCTTGACCTCCAACTTTTTCTTTAGGATTTCTGACCACATTGAAGTCTCCCATCACAATCCATGGTTTGCTAGCATCAATTAGTGCTCGGCTTGTTTGTAAGTCTTTCCATAGATGCTCCCTTTCTCCCCTATCATTTGAAGCATATACAAAAGAGGCAAAAAAATCTATTGAAAGTTGCAGATGAGTAATATGGCAAAGTATCATTTGGCTAGCATTTGAAATAACTTGCACCTTGACAATTGAGGGATCCCATAGGATAAGAATTCTAGCCACCATGTCATTTAGATCATTCCCAACTTGACAAAAGGAGGAGTTAATATATTTACAGATTTTATCTACATTCTGTTTTCATACCTTAGTTTCCAAAAGAGCTACTAAATTGAGTGAGGAATTTCTGATCATCTTGCTGACTTCTTTTTGCTTGATAGGGCAGTTCAAGCCCCTAACATTCCATGAAGCAAAGTTCATTTTGGAGGGGGGGATGCTTTGGATTTGGCTTGAGAGGCCTTATCCTTTTGCATTGCATGCATCATTTTTGTTCTCTTCTTCTCTTGGGTTTTAGATAGGGGAGTAGTAGTGCTTCCACCTCTGTCAATTATGCTATTTGTAAGACTGCTGGAGCCTGGTGACAATTGCATAGCTGTACTTTTAGTCTTCTTTTTCCTCTGACTTTTGGATAGTTGGAGTTCCCACTTGTTAGCCTCCTCTTCTTCCTTGGTTGAGTCGAGCATCTCATCCTGTGAGCTATCAGAGTTTTCCTGTTCTGTGAAATCTGCATTGGATTGCTGTATAATCCCTATGTTACTTAGGGCCTCCTCAATAGCAGTTCTCTGATCTTGAGCTGCTTCCTGGTCAAGTAGTTCACTTGCTTGTAGTGATTCCTGTTTGTCATTGTTCGGCCTTGCATTGGAGTTGCTTTGTTCTGGTGGTTCCATTTGAACTTCATCAAGTGGGGCAAATCTATTCTCTGCTGGAACTGCATTGGAGTTGCTGACTTTTATACTTATTTGGTCTGAACCAGCTTTCTTCTTTGATGAATTGGGTTCTTCTGGAGCACTAACAGAATTATAGCTGGTTTCCCCATCCAGAGATTCTGTTTTTGGTTGCTGCTTTTGCCTCCATTCTTTTTTGATGTTCTTAATACAAGAAGAAGTCCTGTGCCCAAATGCTTTACAATATTCACAATTGGCTGGTATCCATTCATAGTCAATTTTCTGCTTATACTTACTGCCATTTTCAAATTTAATTTCTACTTCTTCCAATGGCTCGAATCCTGCCTCAACTTCCACACAAACTCGAGCATAGGCTAGCCTCTCCTTCGTTGCTGTCATTCTGTCTGTGAAGAGTGGAGTTCCAATTACACTTGCAATTCTACTGAGAGCAGTTGCTGACCAAAGGTGAAGTTTAAGGTGGGGCAATCTAATCCAGATGGGAACCGAGTGAATTGCTTCTCTTTCATAAGTACAATCTGGTGTCCATGGCTTTAAGAGCAGGGGTTTGTCATAGAACGACCAGGGACCCAGGTCTAGAACATTTTGCTTCATTTCCTCATGAATAGTTGGTTCCATTTTATGTTGGGTCGGGCTTCCATTTCTATAGGTGGTGGTTCCATATGGGAATTGGTTTCTGGTGGGGGAAGGTACGATTTGGTTCCAATAAGTGGCGGGAAGTCAATATCTGTTTTGTTTGCTTGGGTTACAAATGGCTGGTCATGGGTAAGGTTAATAACCGGGTTGCTTTTGGTTTTGTCTTGGTTATAGTGTGACTGGGTGCTGGTTTGGTTTTTTTGTTGAGCTTGCTGGTTGGTTCCTGATGGTAGATAGCTCGGTTTGGTTGCTTTTGGAAGAGAATAGTCTGATTTTGAAGTGTTTCCAGCTTGTGGTCTAAACGGCTGAGTTTGACTTTTTAAATTGTGGGGTTTTGGCGGGCTGGCTTGGTTAATACCCATTACATATGGGCCTTCCATATTGGTTTTATCTCGGTTTAGCTGGGAAGTGTCAGGTGGTGTAGGTGATAGGGTAGGTTGGTTTCCTTGGTTTATACATTGGGTTATAGTATTGACCGGGTCATAGGAAGTGTAATCAGGTAGTGGGTATCTATGTGGGTTATCTTGCACCATCTTCCACGGGAAAGCCATTGAGCTGGTAGCAGATGAAGAGGAAGGTTTAAATTCAGCTTTTGAGACCAGGGGCTTACCTTCACAATCAAGCTGAGATTTGGATTCATCCATTTGCACCAATTCAGCAATATTTCCTTCCTTGATGCCATGTGCACTTTTTGCATCCAGCCACGGTACTTTAAGCTCCATGGCAGCACTTATAACTCCCGAATTAGCATCTTGGGGGTTTGGGAAACTTTGAGACTTCAACTTTGAAATTTCTGCTCTTAACTTTGTAAATGGTGATAATGGCAGCAAGTTTGTATCATCTTGAATATCCTGCAAGGGCCTCAAGGATGAAATCTGAGGGCCAGGGGGAGGAATAGCAGTGGATGAAGCTTGTAGAGAAGCCTCATCCAGCTCTATACCTTCTTTCAGACGGGCTACATTTGCTTCAATCGTGTAACTCCCTACCACGATTTGGTCGGCTAGAGTACTTTCTTCCTCCGAAATAGTCTTCTTCTCTTCTTCACTAGTAGGGCTCGAGTCAGCAGAACATTGTAGGGAAGAGGAAGAGATTAGTGACAGGAGAGCTTTAGTAGTAGGGGAATTGGAAGGTGAGAGGTGCTCGCCCATGGTTTCTGGAGAGAGAAGTTAGAGAGAGAAAATTCTAGAGAGAGAAGCTCTCAACATCTTCAGAGACAATTCTATAAAGTTAGGTGACCAAAACACCTCCTACTTTCATAGAAAAGTCAAAAGCCATTGCTCAAAGAACAAGATTCTCTCTATTCTTGATGATCAAGGTGAAAGAATTGAAGATTATGAAGAGGTAAAATCAGCTTTCATTGAATTCTACAAAAAGCTTTTGGGCTCTCCCTTCCCATACCCGAAAGATGCCAAGCCTTATGTTGAAAGTATTATGAGCACAAGCTTACCTTCGGATCTCATGGCTTCTTTGGAAAGTGAAGTTGCGGATGAGGAGATAAAAGCCACTCTATTCTCATTGCCAAGCTACAAAGCCCCCGGACCAGATGGATTCACCCCTCACTTCTTCAAAAAAGCATGGAGTATAGTAGGTGATGATTTCCTAAGTGTTATAAAGTCTTTTTTCAGCTCGGGGAAACTTCTTAAGGTGATCAACACAACAATCATTGCTCTTGTTCCTAAAGTCCCTAACCCAAGTAAGGTGACAGATTACAGGCCAATTTCTTGTTGCACAACAGTTTATAAATGCATATCCAAAATCATAGCTAACAAGCTCAAGAAGCTTATGCCCTACATAATTGGCCCCTCTCAAGCAGCTTTTATTCAAGGCCGGTCCATCTCAGACCAAATACTACTGATGCAGGAATTGGTAAGGAACTATCACAGGCAAAATATATCTCCAAGGTGTGCCCTTAAAATTGACTTGATGAAAGCATTTGACTCTGTTTCATGGGATCTCATCCTTGATGCCTTACAAGCACTATGTCTGCCAAGCAAATTTGTTGACTGGATAAAAGTATGTATCACTTCCCCTCAATTTTCTTTATCTATGAATGGTTCACTTGAAGGCTATTTCAAAAGTGCTAGGGGGCTTCGCCAAGGTGATCCCCTCTCTCCATACTTATTTCTTATTGCTATGGAGTTCTTCTTAAGATTGTTCAACAAAATGGTGGAGCAAAGTGATTTCACTTATCACCCCAAATGCATCAATCCACATATCAATCATATTTGCTTTGCATATGATCTTTTCATATTGTGCACTCCTAATGACATCTCATTTCAGATTATCCATCAAGCACTCCAGGAATTTCACAAGTACTCAGGACTGATGCCTAATGGAAACAAGAGCAAAGTCTACATTTCAGAAGTTAGCCATCAAAGCAAGCTTCACCTATGCTCCATGCTCGGGTTTCAACTTGGAGAGCTCCCGGTCAAGTATCTTGGAGTACCATTGATCTCCACAAAACTCAAACATGAAGATTGCAAGGAGTTAATTGACAAAGTAACACAGAAAGTACAAAGTTGGGCTGCAAAGTATCTCTCATATGTAGGCAGAGTGGTTCTTATCAAATCAGTCCTATTTAGCATCCAAATTTATTGAAGTGCTCACTTCATCTTTCTCAAAGAAGTTTGCAAGGCAATTGAGCAAATCCTCAGGAGATATCTTTGGACGGGTGCTGATTTAAAGAAATGGGGAAGCAAGATTTCTTGGGCTGAGGTTTGCAAGCCAAAGAAGGAAGGGGGACTTGGACTAAGAAGAATTGAAGAGTGGAACAAGGCAACCATGATGAGACACATATGGGCTCTATGCTCTAAAAATCCTTCACTTTGGGTCAAATGGTGCCACTCCAACCTACTCAAAGGGAAGTGCTTTTGGGAAATGAAGCCACCGTCAGATTGTTCATGGACTTGGAGGAAATTGCTCAAGCTAAGGGAAGAAGCAACCAGCCTATCATGCTACAAAGTGGGCAAGGGTAACTCTATATCTCTTTGGTACTCTAATTGGCATCCTCTTGGACCTTTAATCCCAAGATATGGAGCAAGGATAGCCTATGATGCTGGTTTGCCGAAAGATGCTAAAGTAGATAGAATTGTGGTCCAAGGTACTTAGAAATGGCCATACCCGTGTACATGGGAGCTTAGGGAGATAATCCTTGAGCACCCACCTAGCTATTATCCGGATGCTAATTTAGAGGATAAATTCTTTTGGAAGGCATCAAGAAATGGAGCTTACACTACGGCTGCAACTTGGAATGCAATAAGGGAAAAAGGAAGTAAGAAACCTTGGCATCATTTAGTTTGGTTCCCTCAACATGTACCCCGACATAGCTTTATACTCTGGCTTGCTATTAATGGAAGATTAAGTACTAAGGAAAGGATGTTGGGTTGGGGAATGAGCATAGACCCTACTTGTGTGCTTTGTGGTAATGCCTTTGAAACACTTGACCATCTACTATTCATGTGTCCATTTTCAGCCGAATTGAGGGGTACTATTTTGTGCAAATGCTCCATCATTAAACCCCTACAACCTTGGAACTTGGAAGTCTCTTGGGCTATGGGTAAATTCAGGGAAAAGCAAGTCAACCGCATTATATGTAGAATTGCTTGGGCCGGCCTTGTTTACCATCTTTGGGAGGAAAGGAATAGCCGAATTTTCAAAGGGCAAGCCTCAACCGTGGCAACCATTGGAAAAAGGATAATACATGTTGTTAGAACAAAAGTCTCTCAATCTAATGTTAAATTGACCAATGTAGATTCTAGCTTACTTGATAGTTGGGGAATCCACTAGTTAATTATATTTTGTTTACGGGGGTATGCCCCCAAGATATTGTACATAACTTTCCCATATAATCCAAATTTATACTTACTTACCAAAAAAAAAAAAAAAACTGAACAGGCGAAGGATGATGGGATTTCAATCAAGCAAAGGCCAAAAAAAGCAAGTGCAACACCAACTTCCTCCCAAGCTCGGGAAAAAAAGCAGCTTCTAGACCGCATCCAAAAGTTCAATTCAATCAAAGCACAAGAACTTGCAAGCATCTCTCTTATAAAAGAATCAAATTCCAAGTCCAACAAAAAAGGGAGAAGATGAAGTTATATGAGAGACCTATTTTGCTAACCTATCCACTTTGGTTGTTAGTGGAATTATTAAAGGATAGGTTAGATGAGTTTTTAGTATTTTGGATTCCCTTAAATGGGATGTGTACCCTTTGGCGTTTGTATTGAGCTAGTTGTAAATCTATATTTTTTGGTAATAAAACACCCGCCTAACTACCAAAAAAAAAGGCCCAAACGCGCGCAAAATGGCGGGCGGGCGCCCCGGTGCACAAACGCGCGCAAACAGGCGCCGGCGCGCACACACACACAAATGCGCGCAAAATGTCGCGAGGGCGACCCGGTGCGCAAATGCGCCAAAAACGGTGCGCGGGCGCCCCGGCAAACAAACGCCTGCAAACACGCTCCGGCGCGCGCACACTGACAAACACGCGCAAACGCGCCCAAACACGCGCAAAATGGCGCACGGGCGAACCGGCGCGCAAACGCGTCCAAACGCGCGCAAACAGGCGCCGGCGCGCGCACACTCACAAACACGTGCAAACGAGCCTAAACGCGCGAAACTGGCGCGCGGGTGCCCCGGCACACAAACGCGTGCAAACAGGCGCCGGCACGCGCACACTCACAAACGCGCAAACGCGCCCAAACGCGCGCAAAATGTCGCGCGGGCAACTCGGCGCGCAAACGCACCTAAGCGCACAGAAAATGGCGTGCAGGCGCCCCGACGCACAAACGCGCGCAAACAGGCGCCGGCGCGAGCACACTCAGCAACACGCACCAACGAGACCAAACGCGCGCAAAATGGCGCGCACCCCCCCGGCGCACAAACTCGCCGAAACGGGCGCAAAATGGCGCGCGGGCGCCCCTGCTCACAAACGCGTGCAAACACGCGCAAACGCGCCCAAACACGTGCAAATTGTCACGCGGGCGCCCTGGCAGACAAACACACGCCTGCGCGCGCACACTCACAAACACGCGCAAACAAGCCCAAAGTGCGTAAAATGGCACGCAGGCGTCCCGGCGCCCAACCGCGCCCAAAATGGCGCGCGGGCGCCTCGGCGCACAAACGCACCCAAACGCGCGCAAAATGGCGCACAGGCCCCCAGTGCACAAACGCGCACAAACAGGCGCCGGCGCGCGCCCACTCACAAACACGTGCAAACGCAAACAAAATGTCGTGCGGGCGAGCCGGCAAGCAAACGCGCCCAAAATGGTGCGCGGGCGCCCCGGCAAACAAACGCCCGCAAACACGCGTCGGCACGCGCACACTCACAAACACGCGCAAACAAGCCCAAACGCGCGCAAAATGGCACACGGGCGCCCCGGCGCACAAACGCGTGCCTGTGCGCACACACTCACAAACACGCGCAAACAAGCCCAAACGCGCGCTAAATGTCGCGCGGGCACCCCGATGCGCAAACGCGCCCAAAATCGCGTGCGGGCACCCCGGCGAACAAACATGCGCAACTAGGCGCTGGCGCTAGCACACTCACGAACACGCCCAAACGCGCACAAAATGGCACGCGGGCACCCCGGCGCGCAAACGCGCCCAAACGCGCGAAAAAAGGCGCGCGGGCGCGCCAGTGCACAAACGCGCGCAAACAGGCGCCGGCGCGAGCACACTCGCGAACATGACCAAACAAGCCCAAACACGCACAAAATGGCGCCCGGGCGCCCCGGCGTGCAAACGCGCCCAAACAGGCGGAAAATGGCGTGCGGGCGCCCCGGCGCACAAACAGGCGCCGGCGCGAGCACACTCGCGAACACGACCAAACAAGCCCAAACACGCACAAAATGGCGCGCGGGCCCCCCGGCGCGCAAACGCACACAAAATGGCGCGCGGGCGCCCCGGCGCGCAAACGCGCCCAAACGCACGCAAAATGGCGCGCGGGCGCCCCAGCGCACAAACGCGCAAACACGCGCTGGTGCGCGCACACTCCCGAACACGCCCAAACAAGCCCAAATGCGCAAAAAATGGCGCGCGAGCGCCCCAGCGCGCAAACGCGCCCCAGCGCGCAAACGCGCCCAAACGCGTGCAAAATGTCGGCGGGCGCCCCGGCGCTCAAACGCGCGCAAACAAGCGCTGGCGCATGCACACTCACAAACACGCGCAAACAAGCCCAAACGCGGGCAAAACGGCACTCGGGCGCCCCGGTGCGCAAACGCGCCCATAATGGCGCGCAGGCGCCCCGGCGCACACACGCCCGCAAACACGCGCGGGCGCGCGCATGCTCACAAACACGCGCAATGCGTCCAATCGCGCGAAAATGGCGCGCGAGCGCCCCAGCGCACAAACGCGCGCAAACAGGCGCCGGCGCGCGCACACTCACAAACACGTGCAAACGCGGCCAAACGCGCGCAAAATGGTGGGCGGGCGCCCCGGCGCACACACGCGAGCAAACACGCGCCCGCGCGCGCACACTCACAAACACGCGCAAAGGCGCCCAAACGCCCGCAAAATGGCACGCGTTTGTGAGTCTGGGCGCGCGCGCGTGATTTTGGGAGTGTTTTGGCGTGTTGTGAGTGTGTGCGCGTCGGCGCGTGTTGGCGCGCATTTGTGCATCTCGGCGCGCGCGCGTGATTTTGCGAGTGTTTTGGCGTGTTGTGAGTGTGTGCGCGTCGGCGCGTGTTGGCGCGCATTTGTGCATCTCGGCGCGCGCACGCGATTTTGCTCGTGTTTGGGCGTGCTTGTGAGTGTGCGCGCGACGGCGCCTATTCGCGCGCGTTTGTGCCTCTAGGCGCGCGCGTCGATTTTTTTTTTGGTAAGTAAGTATAAATTTGGATTATATGGGAAATTTATGCACAATATCTTGGGGGCATACCCCCGTAAACAAAATATAAGTAACTAGTGGATTCCCCAACTATCAAGTAAGCTAGAATCAACATTGATCAACTTAACATTGGATTGAGAGACTTTAGTTCTAACAACATGCATTATCCTTTGTCCAATGGTTGCCACGGATGAAGCTTGCCCTTTGAAAATTCGGCTATTCCTTTCCTCCCATAGATAGTAGACAAGGCCGGCCCAAGCAATTCTACATATAATGCGGTTGACTTGCTTTCCACTGAATTTACCCATAGCCCAAGAGACTTCCATGTTCTAAGGTTGTAGAGGTTTGATGATGGAGCATTTGCACAAAATGGTACCCCGCAATTCGGCTGAAAATGGGCACATGAATAGAAGATGGTCAAGTGTTTCAAAGGCATTACCACATAGCACACAAGTAGGGTGTATGCTCATTCCCCAACCCAACATCCTTTCCTTTGTACTTAATCTTCCATTAATAGCAAGCCAAAGTATAAAGCCAAACTAGACGATGCCAAGGTTTCTTACTTCCTTTTTCCCTTATTGCATTCCATATTGCGCGCGTCATTTTGCGCGTGTTTGTGAGTGTGCGCTCGCCGAGGCGTGTTTGTGAGTGTGCGCGCGCCTTTTTGCTCGTCTTTGGGCGTGTTTGCGCATGTTTGTGAGTGTGCGTGCACCGGCGCGTGTTTGCGCGAGTTTAGGCGACTGGGTGCCTGCGCGCATGTTTGGGTGTGTTTCCGCGTGTTTGTGTGCGCACGCCGGTGCGTGTTTGCGCGACTTTATGCGTCTAGGCGTGCGCACGCGATTTTGCGCGTGTTTGGGTGTGCTTGTGCGTGTGCGTGCGCCGGCACTTGTTTGGGCACGTTTGTGCGTCTGCGCGCGCGCGAGGGATTTTGCGCGTGTTTGGGCGTGCTTGTGCGTGTGCGCGCGCCGGCGCGTGTTTGTGTGACTTTGGACATCTGGGAGCACGCGCGCGTTTTCACTTGTGTTTCGGCGTGTTTGCGCGTATTTGTGAGTGTGCGCGCGCCGGCGCGTGTTTGCGCATGTTTGGGCGAGTTTGTGAGTTTGCACGCGCCTACGCGTGTTTGCGCGAGTTTGGGCGTCTGGGCGCGCGCCCCCGTTTTTGCCCGTGTTTGGGCGTGTTTGAGAGGGTGCGCGCGTTTGTGCGTCAGGGCGAGCACGCGCGATTTTGCACCTGTTTGTTAGTGCGCGCAAGGCAGGGCGTGTTTGCGCGAGTTTGGGCGTCTGGGCGTGCGCGCGCGTTTTTGCGTGTGTTTGGGCATCTTTGTGAGTGTGCGCGCGCCGGTGCATGTTTGCGCGAGTTTGGGCATCTGGGCACGCGCGCGCGTTTTTGCGCGTGTTTGGGCGTGTTCGCGCGTGTTTGTGAGTGTACTCGCGCCGGTTCGTGTTTATGCGAGTTTAGGCGTTTGGACGTGCTCGCGCGTTTTTGCGCGTGTTTGGGCGTGTTTGCACGTGTTTGTGAGTGTGCGCGCGTCGGCGTGTGTTTGCCCGCGTTTGTGCGTGTTTGGGCATGTTTGTGAGTGTGCGCGCGCCGGCGCATGTTTGCGCGAGTTTGGGCATCTGGGCGCGCGCGCGTATTTTTGCGCGTGTTTGGGCGTGTTTGTGAGTGTACTCGCGTCGGCGTGTGTTTACGCGAGTTTGGGCGTCTGGACGCACGCACGCATTTTTGTGCGTGTTTGGTCGTGTTTGCGCGTATTTGTGAGTGGGCGCGCGTCGGCGCGTTTTTGTGCACGTTTGCACGTCTGGGCGCGCGCGCTCGATTTTGAGCATGTTTGCGCATGTTAGTGAGTGTGCGCGCGCTAGTGCGTGTTTGCGCAAGTTTGGGCGTCTGGGCGTGCGTAGGCATTTTTGTGCGTGTTTGGTCGTGTTTGCGCGTGTTTGTGAGTTTGCGCGTGCCGGGGCGTATTTGCGCGAGTTTCGGCATCTGGGCGCGCGCGCCCGTTTTTGCACGTGTTGTGGCGCGTTTGTGCGTCTGGGCGTGCGCGTGTGTTTGTGCGTGTTTGCGCGTGTTTGCGCGCGTTTGTGCGTCGAGGCGTGCGCACGCGATTTTCCTCGTGTTTGGGCGTGTTTGTGAGCGTGCGCGTGCCGGCGCGTGTTTGCGCGCGTTTGTGAGTGTGCGTGCGACGGGGCGTGCTTGCGCGAGTTTGGGCGTCTGGGCGTGAGCGCGCATTTTTGCCCGTGTTTGGGCGTGTTTGTGAGTGTGTGCGCGCCGGCGCCTATTGCGCGAGTTTGGGCGTATGGGCGCGCTGGCGCGTTTTTGCGCGTGTTTGGGCGTGTTTGTGAGTGTGCGCGCGCCGGCGCGTGTTTGCGCGCGTTTGCGCGTCTGGGCGCGCGCGCGCATTTTTGTGCATTTTTGGGCGTGTTTGCGCGTGTTTGTGAGTGT